>OOIL02000370.1:549979-709541 GCA_900332095.2 Cuscuta campestris | reverse complement strand
TTTGGGAGGTGATCGAACCAGGAACAGAAATCGATCCAAAGAAGAACAATATGGCAATAGCATATCTGTTTCAAGCTTTGCCAGAAGAGATCGTACTACAAGTTGCTCAGTTTACGGAAGCAAAAGAAATTTGGGATGCTTTGAAGACTCGCTTCGTTGGTGTTGACAGGGTTAAAGCGGCGCGATTACAGACACTTGAATCAGATTTTGAGACTCTAAAGATGAAGAACAATGAGTCACTTGATGATTTTGCTGGTAAAATTAGTCAACTTGCAACACAAGCTAACAACCTTGGGTCTGCATTTGAAGACAAAAGATTGGTTCGAAAGCTTTTGGGTTCTGTGCCTGAAAAGTTCATACAAATCGTTGCTGCAATTGAACAGTTTGCTGACATTAACACAATGCCGTTTCAAGAAGCGGTGGGAAGATTGAAAGCATTCGAGGAACGCATTAGAAAGCCAGCTGAGGAAGGAGATACACATGGTAAACTATTATTCACTAAAGGTGATGGAAAAGAGAAGGTTCAGGAGCAGAAATGTGAGCATTGTGGTTGCTAGAGCTCAAACCGAGAAGACTTTGGACGTGGCCGAGGTAGAGGTCGGGGGTCCGGGAAAGGTCAGGATGGCGGTCGGCTTCAGCGGGATAAGAGTCACATTAAGTGTTTCAAGTGCAATGAGTTAGGACATTTTTTGAACGAATAACCAAAATGGGATCAAAAGGAAGACATTGCAAATTTGATTGAAAATGATGATGAACCAACATTATTGTGAAGATTGGTGTGAACAAACAACGATTAGGGGGGTGATTGTTAGATTTAATCGTATTGTTTAATTCCTGGTCATAAGTTATTAGTTTAGATTTAAATTTTAAAAGGGACAGGGGTAATTATTTCTGGAGGTGAAAGGTAGTTATTTCTAGAAGTTGTATTAGTTAGTAATAGATGTGTTGATTAGTACCAAAAGTTGTGTTGGTTGATGTCTATAAATAATCCAGGAACATAGAATTCCTGAATGTAGTTCACAATAAAAAAATCAAATCTGGAGTATATAAACAGAGTATTTTATAAACATGTCTGCATTTGTTTTTTTCTTCCAATTATTTTCCTACAATTCCTCCCACATTTTCTCATAATATGCTTTTTATATTTTCTCTCTAGTAATTTCTAGGTACCAAATGGACCCTTAGCAAACATATTGAAAGATCTAAGAACCTACTAGTATACTACTAACCACCCAGGGAGGGGTGTTCTCAACTACATTTTCATTAATGGCACTAAATAAAAGTAATTAAGACAAAGTTCTTACTCTAGACAGTAGACAGAAACTCTTGGCTTTCGGGCAGCTGCTTGCTCAGACTTTGTGGCAATATGACAGTCAGTAGTTTCGGTTTCTCAGCATGGAACTGCCGCATTGGTCCCTGAGGCACCGGACGTAAAAATATGGTTTTCTGGAGGAAAATGAAGACAAAATCAGCAAAAAAAAAGTACAACAAGAAAGTAAAACAAAAAAGGTTTGCAAACCATGAAAATGTACAATAGTCACCACCAATTAAATCAACACCATCATAACAGCGTTATAACCATGGCATAGCTAAGAATCTCAACAAGTTCGTGATGCATGAATCCCAAATTCCGTGTTCCAAAAAAAGCCAATATTTCTTGGACTTTGTTGTTGAATTGCTCATAGCTCCTGCTAGACAAAAAACCTTTGTTTGAATGGCTTTGCCAAGTTCGTTACAAATTTAGGAGGAGAGGATAGTGGCATACCTGTAAATAAGCCACATCAAGAACTGGCTTCCAGACTCATCAACAATAGATTGGGCTTGGGTTGGAATTTGAGCAGCAACTTCTTCATCCGACGCTGAGTTGTTGCATATTCATCTTCATTCGTTGAGGTTTCTTATCATCTTCATGAAGCTAGTATACCAGCACATAGAAAACAATCCCATGGCAGTAAATCATTTATGAATACCCAAATGATGCATATAAAGAGAAGATTTGCAGCAGCCAGCAAGTTCTCCTTTGCTTGGAAAACTAACAACAACCCAGTTGAAAACTAACTTAGATTAAGAATCAAAAGGAGTTTGATATACTATGACCACAAGCTTGAATATTGCTTCCTTAACTTTCAATACCCAACCATTTATGGGAAAAAATATACTCCTTACAAACTAAGCATTGATTGGGAAAGTAATAGGAAATTTTAGGATCATTTTGTTCTATATAAACAAAATAAGGATATATAATAATGAAATATTGCATTTGCAATAAATATTACTCCCTCCGTCCCCCTAAGATGTTCTCACTTGACTTTTGGTGGTTTTTAAGAAGAGTTGAAAAAAGGTGAAAGTTTACCATAATACCCTTAATGAAAAATGGGTGGAGTGTATTAAATGAGGTGGGTGAGGTGTAATAAATAAAGTGAGGGTAGTTGTGGTATTTTAATTGTTAAAAAATGAAATGAGAAGATCTATTGTGGACAAAGAAATATTGCATTTGCAATAAAGCGTCCTCCCAATTGTGTAAATGTAGCTATGACATTACACAAAGGTTCGTGTCTAGTTGACAAAAATTTATCAAGCAATCAGTCCAACTAGCTGCTTATTGTCTGAAATTCGGCATCAACATGAAAAAGTGGTCCCTCAAAACAATTGCTACTTATCTCACGCCACATGGAATGAACAGAAAATCAGGTCAAACTTTTTTGTTTTCTGAATCTACCAAAGTTTTCCATCATCTCCGATGGAGCCAAAATTTCATCATTTTTTGGCTTTGGGGTGTGATGGAATAAATCAAAATAGATCTCTAAACTGTCTGCGCTTCTTTAATTAATGAAGTAACAGTTAGTCAAGCAATGCAACTTTCGTTGTTGAGCCGGGGTCTCTTTGGAAACAGCCTCTCTACTTTCGAGTAGGGGTAAGGTCTGCGTACACACACCCTCCCCAGACCCTACTCTTGTGGGATTTAACTGGGTTGTTATTGTTGTTGAATCTACCAAAGACAACACAAACTAACAAGGAAAAGAATGCACAGTCTTTATATACGATGAAGATAACGAGTAAAGAAGGCGAGCAACATACTGTATGTGTCCAATTAGACAACCATGGCAAATAGCGACTCCTGAGAGCTAAATGATCGTAATCCATTTGTATCTTACAAAAATGACATCCACTGAATAGATTCCCATCACTCTGTTTGTTCCTTCTTTTTTTCAACAAAATTTCAAGGAATTAGTTTTGTATGTATAAAGTGAAAGCAATGTCACGTCAATAAATCCAAATGGAAAACAGCATTGCGCCACATGGATTCATGAAATTGAAAGCAAGTCTTCGTATACACACCTTGCTTCTGAAAGCAATGAGGAATTGCTTCTCAGCACGGAGTGTACCTCTTATAACTGCAGCATTCTGAGGCACCAGACGTAAAAATATGGTTTTTCTGGAGGAAAGTTAAGACAAAATTAGCAAAAAAATTACCAAAAGAAAGTAAAACAAGAAAAAGGTTTAGAAACCATGAAAATGTCCAGGAATCACCACTATTTAAATCAGCACCATCATAACATCGTTATAACCACATCATAGCTAAGAATATCAACAAGTTCTTGATAAATGAATCCCATATTCCGTGTTCCAAAAAAAGCCAATATATCATGGACCTCGTTGTTGAATTGCTAGACAAAAAGCCTATGACATCAGGAGGATTATGGCATCCTATAAATAATCCACAGCAGGAACTGGCTTGTATTCAGCAATCAGAACTGCACCAGACTGACTCATCAACAAGAGATTGGGCTTGGGTTGGAATTTAAGAAGCAACTTCTTCATCCGACCCAAACATCTGAGATGTTGCATATTCATCTTCATATGTTACACCATTTACTTCCTTGAGGTTTCTTATCATCTTCAAGAAGCCACTATACCAGCACATAAAAACAGTCCCCTGGAAGTAAATCATTTATGAAAACCCAAATGATGCATATAAACAGAAAATTTTGCCCGCAAGATATGAAGCGGCACATGTTGCATAAGAGGATGTACACTTATGATAATATGAGGCTTGTAATTCATAAAACCTTTTGTAGCTTCCCTACACAATAATTCAGAAGAAATGATTCCAAGAATCAACAAGCTAATAATACAAACAAAAAAACACAAAAAAAAGTATAGAAAATACTGATAATTCTTTATAAACCTTACAATATGGAACAATTATATTTCAATACTTGGAAGGCAAAACAAAAACTCTAAATAACAAAGCATATGACTACAGAATCTAGTCTTAAACAACCTACATATAGTGACTACAACTTATCTTGATCTTTTCTAAAGTAGAAACCATCATTTTAGAAGTATTAAGCCACTTACTACCATCGCATAATTGATTCACGGACTTAGCAAAATGAGAAACATGAGTTAACCCTATAATAAGTCATCTTCCACAATACCTTGCAATAAAAGCAAATGTTGCACCAAAATTGGATTGGTTGAGGAGCAAACCCATAATAAGTCATCTTCCACAAAGATGAGTGCTTGACCTATGGGATTAATTTCGTCAATTGTTGGCTATGTGGACAGAATCCAATTCATTGCCGAACATTCTGGAAATCCCTTCACTAGCTTGCTATCTTTAAAGCATTCGAGGAAAACTCATGTTGAACTCAATATCGTCACCCTCATCTTTCCCTTAACCCAGACAATGTGTACTCGTGTCAAAATAAAAACAATGAGGACTTCCCATCGGGAACTCTTTTCCTTAACCCAGACAATGTGTTGAGTCTTCATGGCGAAATCTTATGAAATACAAGCCTTATATACTTTCCCTTAACCCAGACAATGTGTTAGGAACAAGAGCGTTGGGCAACGCTCATTCCCGACTTCATAAGCAGCTGATTTGGGCAGGGCGCATCCCAGACTTCACAAGCAGACAATGTGCTAGGAACAAGGAGATCGAGTAGAGTACTACAACCCCCTTTCTTCTCACATTTATCCTCTCTCCAATCAGCCCCTCTGTCATTTCCGAAAAAAAGAGGAGGAAGGTCGAGTCGATTACTACAACAAGGCTGAAACCTATTCCAATGGCCTCCTCCACGGCTCCTCTCTCGGAGAATGCTCTTGTGTCTCATGGCCATCCTGTCCCAACACTGTATTTGCCTTTTGTGTCCATCGGCTCGGGTATAGGTGTGCTTATATTTGTCCTAATCGTTTTATTTTTGTGTTGGAAGCGCTACCGGTTTCACCGTCATAAGAGGTTCGGCAGGGTAGGGAGTCCTGAGAAAACTTTTAATGTTCCTATTGAATCACACACTATATCACTTCAAACTTCCGAGGTTCTTATTCGGTCACATACGATATCATTCCAAACTCTTTAGCAAGCGTGACAGACAATTACAATTTTAACCCAGGCAATGTGTTAGTAACAAGAGCTTTTGGGTTTGTATATAAAGGAGAATTAGATGATGACACCAAGATTGTCGTAAAGAGGATGAAATGTGGTGGGTCAATTGATGCAAAGTGAATGAAAGATTTCCAATCAGAGATTGCACTTATTACCGCGGTGAGACACAAAAGTCTCGTTGCACTTCTCAACTATTGCATTAGTAGAGGCGAGAGGGTTTTGGTGTATAAATATATGACTCAAGGTAGTTTAAGTCTCCATTTATTCAAATGGAGGGAGCATGGATTTCCACATCTGACTTGGGCACAACGGCTAACCATTGCCTTCAATGTGGCAAGGGGGGTTGAGTGTCTGCATTGTTTGGCTCAACAAGGTTTCATTCATCGAGATTCAAAACCATCAAATATCCTTCTTGATGATAATATAAGAGCTAAGGTTGTCAATTTTGTTTTGGTAAAAAGAGCACCTGATGAAAATCCTCATTGTTGACGGTGTTGGCCGGAACATTTGGGTATTTTTCACAAAAATACAGTAAGTACTTATGTGCATTGTATGACTCGATATCAAAAGTGTTGCATATTTTAGCCCACGAGAGAAACATGTCAATTATGTTTTCTGCCAAATATTAAGTCACATTTCCTTAGGTCAACACATTTCCTTTAGCTCTCATATTTACATTGTCTGGGTTGGAAAGATGAGTATATAAGGAATGAACACATTTCCCTTAACTCAACACTGTCAACAATGAGGACTTCTTATCGGGTACTCTTTTCACCAACCCAAAATCAGCAACCTTAGCTCTCATATTATCATCAAGAAGGATATCTGATGGTTTTAAATCTTGATGAATGAGACCTTGTTGAGCCAAGCAATGCAGGTACTCAACCCCCTTGCCACATCGAAAGCTATTGTTAGCCATTGCGCCCAAGTCAGATGTGGAGATCCATGCTTCCTCCATTTGAATAAATAGAGACTTAAACTACCTTGAGTATATATATATTTATACACCAAAAGTCTCTCGTCTCCACTAATGCATTAGTTGAGAAATGCAGCGAGATGTTTGTGTCTTACCGCGGTAATAAGTGCAATCTCTTATTGAAAATCTTTCATTCGTTTTGCATCAATTGACCTGCTACATTTCATCCTCTTTACGACAATCTTGGTACCATCATCCAATTCTCCTTTATATACAAACCCAAAAACTCTTGTTCTTAACACATTGTCTAGATTAAAATTCTCTATCGCGCCTGCTAAAGAGTTTGGAATGATTTGGTATGTGACCGAATAAGAACCTCGGAAGCTTTAAGTGATATAGCGTGTGATTCAATAGGAACATCAGAAGTTTTCTTAAGACTCCTACTTTCCCGGACCTCTTACGACGGTGAGTCCAGTAGCGCTTCCAACACAAAAATAAAATGATTAGGACAAATATAAGCACACTTATACTCAAACCGATAGACACAAAAGGCAAATACAGTGCTGGGGCAGGATGGCCATGAGGCACAACATCATTCTCTGAGAGAGGAGCCGTGGAGGAGGCCATTGAAATAAGTTTCAGTCTTGCTGTAGTACTCGACTCGACCTTCCTCCTCTTTTTTCGGAAATGGCAGAGGGGCTATTTGGAGAGAGGATAAATGCGAGAAGAAAGGGTGTTGTAGTACTCTACTGGATCTCCTTGTTCCTAGCACATTGTTTGCGTGTGAAGTCCGAAATGTGCCCTGCCCAATTGCCCAAACCAGCTGGTTATGAAGTCGGGAATGAGCGTTGCCCAATTGCCCAAACCAACTGCCTATGAAGTCAGTGATGGGATCTGCCCAATTGCCCAAATTGAGTATGAAGTCGGGAATGCGCCTTTCCAAATTGCCCATATAATGAGAATTTACCCCATATAATGCATACAAAGAATACAATGTTGAACATGTTGTTCCCATAAAGGAAAGTCTATATGCCCTGTTTGCAAGGTTTGTGGGACTAAGGTGAAAGATTGCAAGTGCCGCCATAACAATGACCTGCAGGAAAAAATAAATGATTTAGGGGAGGGGATTTGTCATGTTAAACTCATCAGGAAATGGAATAAATCTTGTCGCACATACAGAAATACAAATCATTAGACAAACATTCCCGCCTCAAGGATGTAATAAATGTTATAAGCAATGTCTCCTTTCACAATATTGATATCCAACTATTACTCAAGTACCCAATATAATCTGAATAACAAATTTCATCTGTGTGTTCAAACTGATATTAAAGTTTGTGATTGATTTTATTTATAGGGAAGATGATACTTAGATAAAAGGATCTATCATAACTGACATAAAAACCACATGCATATTTTTTTAAAATGTATAGACATGAGGCATTGTCTCCTAATTATTTTAATGCTGGTCATACATGTTATTAAATGATACCAATACAAATTATGTCTTCTACCAACTAATATGAGTCCATAAAATAAAGACCAGATATTGGACAGTAAAAGCGTAGTAAACACGGTTTGTCCTGCAACTCTGGCAAGGCAGACTCTTTGGATATTGTGCCTAATATTCCATTCAGTTAGTTATCCTAACTAATCCAAAAGCTGATCCAGATATTCCAGGTCCATTGATTACATGAAAGAAGGATTTAAAATTAAAACAAATGAAATTGAAAAAAAATTGAGGAAAAAATAAAAAGATTAAAATTAATTAAATAATAGTTATTGGAATTAAAAAATAAAATTGAAATTAAAAAATTCAAAATTGATTGAATGGTTTAGAATTAAAACAAATGAAATTAAAAAAAATTGAGGAAAAAATAAAAAGATTAAAATTATGGTACGTTTGGGAACATGGATTTGGATTTCAAATCCGGATTTGACTTAAATTCCATGTTTGGGAAATCTAAGCATTTTGAATTTGGATTTGAGTCAAATTCTTTACATTCAAAACAATGCTTAATTTGAAATCCATGCACCTCCCCTTGTCATTTGAAATTCAAGATTTCAAATTTTGGAATTGAAATGCATGAATTGAAATGAAATGTTAATTGCCAAACACTACCTTAAGGAAATTGAAACAATAGACAATAAAAAGATTAAAACAAATGAAATTGGAAAAAAATTGAGGAAGAAGAAACCTACCGCTGCTGAGATCTGCCAGTGTTGAGGAAGAAGTCCACCTGGAGGAAGAAGAAATCTGCCGCTGCTGAGGAAGAAGTCCACCCGGAGGCCTTCTAAAGCCCCCCCCCCCCTTCTGCTAAGATCTGTCGTTGCTGCCAGCGGCGTTCCCGAAAAACCGCCCACCATACTTAAATTCTCTTCCGCCTCGGAAGAAATTACGTTTCTCTCAGCCGCTGAAGATTCCCCTCCATGAATTTGAGGTTATGGAGCGACGAGAGGGTGGAGCGACGGTTCGCGCGGTGGATTTGGACGGCCGAACATTTCTAGGCTGTTTGGATGGAGAGATTTTGGAGAGAAAGAAAATCTAAGATGAGAAAACACATTTTTCAAGAAAATTTCCTTCGTTTGGTTTGGATGGGAAAAAAAGGGAGAAGAGAGAGAAAATTGGCTAAAAAAGTTTTCTCACCTACAAAGGAGAGAAAAAGACGCAAGTGGAGAGAAAAGTAACCAAATTACAAATATGCCTTTTCATTATCTTCTTTACAGCCACAAATCATCTTACCTATGTTTTCACATTTTTTCTTTTTAGGACAAAATTGTCTTTTGATTTTATTACATTTTCTTTCTTCTTGCTTTTCTCATCATTTTCTACTCATCCAAACAACAATTATTTTCTTTTCATTTTCTCATCATTTTCTCTTCTCTTTTTCTTTCCCATCAATTTCTTTCCTTCTATTTTCTCTTATTAACCAAACAAAGGCTTCAAGAGAGGATGATGCGTTAGAGGACAGAAACGACAGAGAAGAAGGTAGTAATTTAAATTGGTGCGCCAAGTAGGCATTCACGTAGGATAGATAATCGACTTGTAACCTGGAAAGTGGAAACCTACTAAAATACCATAGTTGAAAAAAAACGAAGTTAGTATACCGAAATGAAATAAACGTCAAAGTTGGTGTACCATATGTGAAATTTACCCTCAAAGTTTATGTTTCTAATCTTTTTTGGGGTAAATTTATAAAATGGTACCTCAATTTTCACGAAAATTTTGATTCAGTATTTAAACTTTAAAACCTTTCAAAAAAATCCCTGAACTTTGAAAATCTTTCACGGATAGTACCTGAAGCCGGTTTTTTCAGGTAACCACGTCATTTGGGCCAAATTTTAATTTTTTATATTTTACAATTTTTAATTTGACCCCATTTCCTTTTCTTCTTCTCCCTCCTCCCACTTCCTTTTTTTCTTCTTCTTTCACCTCTTTTCTTCTTCCTCTTCTTCTTTCACCCACTTTTATTCTTCTTCTTCAAAGCTCCATCACCCCACCCCTACCCCCTCCCAGCCCCCTTCCTTTCCTCTGTTTTCCCATCATCCCCCTCACTCTTTTCTTGAACTCCCTCTTTTTGTCTTTCCTTTTTTACATTTTTTTATTTTTTGTTTTTGTTAAAATTTTCGTTTGTTTTTTTTTATTCTTTTTTTCTTGATACTTTTATATTACGGAGAATTTGTTTGTTTGTTAACAAGTTTTGTGTGAACTTTTTTTTGTAAGTTTTTTATCTATTCTCTTAAGAAGTGTTTTATTTTATTGTTTGTTTAATTTTTTTATTTTTTTGATATTGTTTTGTCTTATTTTTTTTCTTTATCCTTTTTTGTTTGTTATTTTTTTATATTTTATTTTTTCATAAAAATGAAGAAAAAAATTAATTAGCATTTTGATTCGTTCTTTTTTGTGGGTTGTTCTCTTTTTATGTTTCACTTATTCTTAGATTGACTTATTTTATTTTATTAATTGATGAGTTTTATTTTACTGAAAATTTTATTTGAAAACAAACAAAAAAAGTTAACAAACAAAAAATTTCAAATATCAAATAAAACAAACAAAAAAGAAGACGTATGGTACAATCTTTTTATTTAACTAAAATGATTAACAAAATAAAATAAATAAATTAATAAAACAAAATAAGTCAAACTAAGAGTAAGTGCAACATAAAAAGAGAACAACCCACAAAAAAACGAATCCAAAGGTCAATTAGGTTTTTTTACTTCATTTGATGAAAAAAATAAAATATAGCATAAAAATAAAAATCAAAAAATGATAAAAAACAAACAAAAATAAGATAAAACAATATCAAATAAAATTAAATAACATTTGTTTGTTTTATTTGATATTTTTTGTTTGTTAACTTTTTTTATCTGTTTTCAAATAGAATAAACAAAAACATTAAACGTGTGGTACATTATTTTTTGTTTAACTAAAATGTTCAATAAATAAAACTCATCAATTAATAAAATAAAATAAGTCAAACTAAAAACAAGTGAAACATAAAAAGAGAACAACCCACAAAAAAGAACAAATAAAAAAACGCAAAAAAAACCTAAGTCTAAGAGGTCTTAGGTTCAAACCTCCATGGTTGCATGTTTTGGAAAAAAATCGCAAAAAAACCTAAGTCTAAGAGGTCTTATATTATTAGATGTTAGGTGTGTGTTTTTCACTCTACAATTAATTAATTTTCAATATCATCTTGCATATGTCGTCACAAAGTTTATTAAACAAATATATTAGATACTAGTTGTGTTTCTTTTTTCTAGATATTTATAAGCTTTATTCAATCAGTAAATTAAAAAATTTACTCCTACATTATGCACAAAATATGGCACAACAAGATAGGTAGCTCAAATGGACGGAGAAATTTTTGATAGACCATCCCACACTGGCTTGAACCTCACTCTATAGGCCAATGCAATTTGAGTTTTATTACACAAGAATACTACATATACATGTATAATATAAAAAGTTAGCATGCATTATTTTTTTATTTACCCAACATATTGTCTCGACTGGACAATACCGAGTAGTATATTTAGGTACTCTATGCCAACGCAATTTTAGTTTTATTACACAAGAATACTACATCCTATCACATATCCTTTATATATAAAAAGAAGAGTTCAATCTACAAGAACTTGAAAAGTGGCAATTCAAAAACTTGACACATGTCAACTATCATTGTTTTTTTCTCTCTATAAGGCATATAAAAAATTTTGAATATTTACTTCGTATTTTAATTCTTCCATCTACTTTTCTCTCTTTCCTTTCATTCATTTTTTTAAATAGTAATTACCTTTTCAAAAATCTTTTTATTTCAAATTTGGTATTTACAGTATTTTTACATGAATTTTAATTAATTAAAAAATCTATATTATTTTTTTGAATTATCATTAAAATATGTTTTAAAAAGTACTTTCCTTTATCTTTATACTCCGGATCTATATAATCCTTTACTATAATATTTGAGCATGTCTTTAAAATGTTGACATGTGTCATCCTACATGGCATGCTTTAAATTCTCATTTAACATTTATGAAAAAATATTTATGATAGCTTTTAAAACTTTATGAGTTTAAAACAACATATTTTATATTAAAAAATCATGGTCTTTTAAACTTATTGAAAGTTATGTGAACGAAATAAAAATATAAGTTTTTTTTAAAAAATACTCCGTAAATGAATTATTCATAAAAAAGAAACTAATAATGATTATACGTGTGATATGTTTGACTTGGTGTATTTCTTCTCTTTTTTTTTGTTTCGGCTTTTTGGTGGTTTTCATGGGTTACTTGGGTTGATTAATTTCATCATATATTTTTGAGCTTGTGTACATGTAAAAGAGAGTTCAAGAGTTGTAGTGTTGACATGTGTCCTATGATGTGGCCAATATTAATTTACGTGGCAGCCACACATGCATACTATTAACATGTGTCCGTCAAATGTACCAATATTTAGGGGGTGTATTTAATCAGGATTCTGATGGGTTTTTTTAGATTTTGAAAATTTGTAGGTATTCAATTAAGATTTTAAAAAGTCATTTAAAATCTGAATGTATTCAATTGAAATTTTAAAAAAAATTTCTGAATATGATGGTATTCAAAAATTTGATAGATTTTTAAAGATTTTTAAAAATGTAGATTTTAATGGATTTTAAAGCATTGGGTATAAATATTAATGAATTCCCAAATCTGACCCAAAAGCAAGAGATTTTATAAATTTCTTCGTAAAATCCTTCATCCGACCATCTTCTTCCTCCGATCGTTTTCTTTGTCTCCCCTTCATCCTCTCTGGTCGTTTTTTTCATCTCTCCTTCATCATCTCCTTGTTTCTTCTCTATTCTTCTTCTTCCTTTCCTCTTCATCTTTTCCTCTTTTCTTTTTTTCCATCAATTCTTTTCTGAAATTATAATTCAGCGGAGGAAAAAAGAAAAAGAAGAAGAGAGGCAGTGGCGGTGAATCTGGGGGCGACGATGGTGGTTGCGGCAGCATCGGCGGCGGCGTGGGAGCTAAGCCGACAAACGAAAGAAACAAGAAAAAAAAGAAGAATGGCGGCGGCTAGGGTTTGTGGGAGAAGAAGGGAAAAAGAAAAGAAAAAAAAAAGGAAAAGAGAAAAAGAAAAGGAAAGAAGGTACCGTGGGGGAAGAAGGGAAAAAGTAAGGAAAAAGAAAGAAAAATAATGGAAAAATAATATTCAAATATAAAAGAAAAGAAAAAGAAAAAATGTTTATATATACATAATACATTGATTACAAATAATCTATCAGAATCATAAAAAATCCTTCTTAAAAATAAATTAAAATCCATCTAACTCTACGTAGACTTAAAATAATCTATTCATTTTACAGAATTCATAAATTTTAAATAATGTATTAGAATCTATTAAAATCTAGATTGAATATACCCCCTAAATTCAGTTTACCTTATAACGCCACATAGCATGTCAATTATATTGTCAAATGTCAATTTTAGAATTCAAACTCTTAAATTTTATATTAAACGATATAAGATACTCCCGTCCCACAAAACTCTTACTTTTTCTTTTTTCATCCGTCTCAAAAAAACTTCTTTTTTCCTATTAAAAACAACTTTTATCCCTATTAAATCTTAATTTACCTTTTTCTCTATTAATTTACTCATCACATCCTATTTTATATATAACATTAAAGAATATTTTTAGAAAGTCAACGCCAAAATATAATTCCCTTAAAATTTTTAAAAGCAAAGATAGAAGTTTTTTAAGGGGCTTAGGAGTAAGATACTCATACGATTACTTTCCTATTAAATGGATTTGAAGATCATGAATAAATTATACATACGGATTTACGGAATATTTGTAATACAAACATTGGCTGATGCTCCTCAAGCTCACACACAATTGATTTAAGATTACGGGCTTGTTTGGAGATAGCGTTAGAGATTAGCGTTAGCGTTTTGGATAAAATTTTAACGGTGCAGATTACTTTGAAAACGCTAACGCTAAACGCTGCCCGTAGATAGCTTTTTCAAAACGCTAACCGCTAATAGCTATAATAGCTAAAGCTATTCCCAAACGGGCCATAAGATTTCTTCAAAATCAGCTTTCCTATTCATCACGTTTTTCGTCTCTTGCGCAACAGTAGCGCCGCCGCAGATCGCCAGTGCCGCTAGCCTTATCCTCCCGAAAAAGGTGGTGCGGATTCAAGATTCTATCCCGGCCAACAATTCGCTCCATGCTCCGAACCTGCAGGTGCACTGCCGATCTAAATCCGATGATCTGGGGGTGTGGACCATGGGGGAGAACCAAGAGCGCGAGATTCGGTTCCGCGTTAACGTCTGGGCTACGACTCTGTTCTGGTGNTCTCTTGCGCAACAGTAGCGCCGCCGCAGATCGCCAGTGCCGCTAGCCTTATCCTCCCGAAAAAGGTGGTGCGGATTCAAGATTCTATCCCGGCCAACAATTCGCTCCATGCTCCGAACCTGCAGGTGCACTGCCGATCTAAATCCGATGATCTGGGGGTGTGGACCATGGGGGAGAACCAAGAGCGCGAGATTCGGTTCCGCGTTAACGTCTGGGCTACGACTCTGTTCTGGTGCGATTTCAATTGGGGCACCAAATCCAAAAGCTTCGCGGTTTATGACGCCCGCAACGATTATGCCGTGAATGAGACGTACTCCACTTGGAAAGTCGACGTTGTTGGGTTTCGCTTTGCTGGAGGCGAGTTCCCTAAGGACAGTGATTTTAAGCTCTACTATAAGTGGGATGCATGACATTCAAGAATATTATTTTATGATGATTGAATTGGCAGTTTAAGACTTCAATTGGGAAACAATCATGCAGGTAATACGGAGTATTTGTTTGTGTATCTTAGCATTTCTATTGGGCCAAGAGATTCAAAGTTTCGAACTATCATTACGAGCCCGCAGTCAAATGGGTTTAGTAATTCTCTTAGCCATTACTACTAATGAAGCAATAGTGTTATCATTACTCAGAGCACTATTCTACTTGGGAGAATCTTAGATAGAACCTGGAAGGCACAAACCTAACCAAAAACAAAATGCACTATAAAATAAAAGATAAAAACCAAGACCCAACTTAATGAACCTATGAATTGTACAAAAGATATAATCTTCAATCCATCATAACCATAGTTATCACGTCGCCAAGGTGAGTTGCAGTGCTAGTGTACCGCAATGACGCCTAGGCGCCTAGGCGACCTAGTGACTATAAGGTGACTAGCAGTAAATGCTAATTGCTATACATTAGTAACACCAATATAAACATATCACGTTATATGTTGCAGATAAAGTTTAAATTTTAAAAACCCTCAAGAAACGTAGAATTGAAAAAGTCATTGCTTGACAACAAAGTCTCAGAAATCTTCAAGAAAGATGGAATAAAAAACGTCATTGCTTGCATTTTGGACACTATGAGGAGGGGAAGGTGGTGCTTGTCCAAAGTCATCTTCCACATCATCATCATGTGGCAACACATCTACCTCACCATGACCATCACCACCTTGAGATTCTTGAGCAGTCAATGATGTTCCGGAAGTAGACCTTCTTTGGCGTAGATAAGTGGCTACATTAGAACTTGCACCTTGAATAGCTTCATTAGTGCAACCTCTCCTCGGGGCATTTAGTCCTTCAAGATTGGTAGAAGCACCCATAGTTTCATTGATAAGTTGGGTTTGGACCGCACAACAAGGATATTTTATAAATTTTTAATTTGTTTTGGACTGCACGATAAATCTTCAACAAATTTTCGCGCCGTTGCCAGGGAAAATATTCTAAGAAATCGTTTTAGCATGTGCTTGTGTTCTTTGTTTGTTAGAAAATTTGTTCTAGAAGTAGCTTCTTTCTTTTGTTCATATCTGTTTCCTTGTTTAATTTCTACAATTGAGATTAGGAAAGCTAGAGCAAACTGAAATCAGCAATGTTCTTTGTGTTTATGCTGAAATTTGTGATCAATATGCTATTTTGTGAAGAATTTGGTACCATTTTTCAGAAAATCTGCATTTTGAACATTATTTTGTGCTTTCTTGCTTGCTAAATGTTGCTAAGACAGGCTATGTGTTGATTTGAATGAGCTATGGTGTTTTTTTTCACAAATGATTCTCTGTCCACAGTCCACACTGATTGCTAAAAAACTTGCACTTAAATTCTTAGTTTGCATGCTGAAGTTTTGCTCTTAAAGTTGATTTTTGCAATGTGTCTTGAATATTTACTTCTAAATTTGCAAACTGAGCACCATGTTCAAAACTTTTACTTGTGGATTCTTGGTGATATATGTCAAGTATGTCGATTCTAAGTGCTCCAGGTGATGAAGTTAAGTCTTATGCATCCGGATGATTGTTTTGCAAGAGAACAAAAAAAACAGCATTGCTCTAAAATTTGATTTAAAGTTGCTGATTTTTCTTAAAATCTGCACTTTTTAACTTAATGTATGTGCTGATTTTTGTCTCTAGAACTGCTCATATGCTTCTAAATATGTGCTCATATGCTTGAAATATGAACCATGATTGCTATATTTTGCTTAGGGATAATATTTTGAAGCATATCATGATGTTTATATGCTGATTTTTGAGGTTTAGAAGCTGAATTTGCTGAAATTCAGACCTACACTGCTGTTTTTGTGGAAAAATCTGCAACATCTTTGCTTGATTTTCATGCTGAATTTGAGTTCCTAGATGCCTATTTGTTGGATTGTGAACTTTAATCATCAAAAACTTGCATAGGAAGTTAGGAACTGATTTGGGAGAATTTAACATATTTTTACAAGCTGATTTTAGTGCCCTAAAGGCTGAATTTGCAGAAAATCTGTTTTGAACTGCTTTAGTTTTGAAAAAAAAACTGCTACATTTTGCTTAAAACCAAGCTGATTTTGAGTTCCCTAAGTGCTTATACTTCTGAAATTTGAACTATTCTTGGTAAATTTTGCACAGGAACTAATTTTATAAGCTTCTAGCTTGTTTGTGCAAATATAATATTGACCCCTTATTGCTGAACTTTGGTTTCAAAGTGAAGAATGTCATAAGGACCTGATTTTTTTTTATGTTTGAAGTATAAAATATGCACTTAGGATCTGAGTTTAGGTTCTTATTTGAGCATCCCGTGACAATCTTGGTGTAGAAATTGACAACCAAAGCTGAAATCAGAGTACTTATGCTTATCTTATTTTTATCTATTTGCATGTTTTTAAGAACCTCATGGCACTTCTCTTAATACTTGATGGTTTAAGAGTATATGTATTGGCAAGTAGTAAATTTTGTCTAGTCAAAGACGTTAAATTGGGCGGCTTATGGGAGGCAACCCACTTTCTTTTTAAGTTTTTTTCATCTTTCTAAAAAAATCTTTTTACTTATAACTTTTAGTTATTGTTGTACTTTTTCTCTTATAGTTGTTGATTGCATTTTTTCCCTTTTCCTATTTTTTTTCTAACATGACCCACTTTGTTTAATAGGGAGTAGCATTTTTTAACTTTAGTTTTAAAGTTCTTTATGCTTTTTTCTAACTTTAACTTATTGTTGTTATATTTTTTTTTCTCTCTTAGTGGTTGTTAAATTGGTTTTCTTCCTCTTTGTTTTAATAAACTTACTTTTCTTACTTTTTTTTCCCGTACCGATGTAATAGTACTTGTTGTAATTATAGCATTAGTTTTTTTTCCTTTTTCTCTTTCATTTAGCTTTTGAAAAACAAAAAAAATATAAAATCAAAACAAAAAAAGTGATCTTGTTGAGCTTAATTGTTTTTTTTACTTGTGCTTCTAACCATCTACTTTGAGAGCTTTTTGCAAGATTTGTTCAGTCATAGGTTGGAGCATCTCTGTTTGGAGTAAAATTCTGAAAGAACTCTAAGTACCCGGGTATTGGTTTATTATCAAGTCTCAATTTTCTTAAGCCTTAGGTGTTTACATTTGATCTTTTATGGCTGAAAACTGAAAAATTCTGCAGTTTTAAGGCTGATTTTTGGGTACTTATGGAAAAACTCTACACTTCTCAATTTGATTTTTGTGCTTAAACTGAAAAATATGCACTTTGTAAGCTTGTTTTTTGAGTGCAGAATGAAAAATTCTACACTTTTCACAGCTTATATGTGCTAAAATGGAAAACATCATTTTTTTGTTCTTCAACGCTAAAATACTTGGTCTTAGCCTTCTCTTTGCAGATTTTAGGATACGAGCACAATACAGAAGGGGAACTGATGAATTGGTGCCGCATATACTTTTTTTTAATTTGCATTCGACTTCCCATCCTTTCTCCTTTACTTTTGTTGCATTACTCCCCATCCCCTTCTCACTTAGGTTATTCTTTTGGATACATCATTGTTGCTTATTGTTATATCATATAGATGCATCGAGGTCTATGTATATTTTAAGTGTGGGGGGAGATTATCATGTTTATTTCATTGATTTGGGAGAGTATATTTTGGGACAATTTTTTTTTCTTTGATAGGTTTTGGGGCCAAATATTTTTTTTCATTCTTAGTTGCATATCTCCTTATTGAGAGCATGGTATCAAATGATTTAATTATGAATTGAGATTCAATTTATTAGGGTTTGTTCGATGCTTTAGATATCCTTACTCATCTTCAACACTGAGCGTGTAGTATATCTTATTTACTACACGTAGGTACATTAGATATCCTTACTCATATTCAAACTCTGTATTGTTTATGTTATGAAAAAAATCATTGTGATAACTAAAAGTGTTTGAAATGTTTTAAATTTTTACCATTATCTAGTTTAGTCCGAAAGGGCTACAAACCTAGACGAATTAGGGTGTTACAATAATTTGGTCTTAGACTAAGGGGTTGTTTTGCAACTTCTGAATGGGTAAATGCTGAATCAATAAGAAGTCTGAACCATTAAGTGCTGAACCACAAAGAGGTCTGAACCATTAAGAGCTAGTATATTGCTTAACTATTTAGAGGTAAATGTCTGATCAATTCAGATAAGAGGTATTAACCATTCAGACTCTGTATAATACTTAACTATTCAGAAGCAAATCTCTTAATCATTCAGACTTCTGAACCATTAAGAGGCTAAAATAAACAGTCTAAATCATTAAGTGCTAAATCTTTCAGACATCTGAACCATTAAGAGACTGAAACAAACAGTCCCTAAGAATAGTTTAAGAACATTGTTGATAGCTTTTTCAAAACGCTAACCGCTAATAGCTATAATAGCTAAAGCTATTCCCAAACAGGCCATAAGATTTCTTCAAAATCAGCTTTCCTATTCATCACGTTTTTCGTCTCTTGCGCAACAGTAGCGCCGCCGCAGATCGCCAGTGCCGCTAGCCTTATCCTCCCGAAAAAGGTGGTGCGGATTCAAGATTCTATCCCGGCCAACAATTCGCTCCATGCTCCGAACCTGCAGGTGCACTGCCGATCTAAATCCGATGATCTGGGGGTGTGGACCATGGGGGAGAACCAAGAGCGCGAGATTCGGTTCCGCGTTAACGTCTGGGCTACGACTCTGTTCTGGTGCGNGTCTCTTGCGCAACAGTAGCGCCGCCGCAGATCGCCAGTGCCGCTAGCCTTATCCTCCCGAAAAAGGTGGTGCGGATTCAAGATTCTATCCCGGCCAACAATTCGCTCCATGCTCCGAACCTGCAGGTGCACTGCCGATCTAAATCCGATGATCTGGGGGTGTGGACCATGGGGGAGAACCAAGAGCGCGAGATTCGGTTCCGCGTTAACGTCTGGGCTACGACTCTGTTCTGGTGCGATTTCAATTGGGGCACCAAATCCAAAAGCTTCGCGGTTTATGACGCCCACCACGATTTTGCCGCGAACGAGAGGTACTCCACTTGGAGAGTCGATGTTCTTGGGTTTTACTTTGCTGGAGGCGAGTTCCCCAAGGACAGTGATTTTAAGCCCTCCTATGCGTGGGATGCATGACATTAACTAGCATATATTGCTTGTTTTTATGTGTATGCCTTTGTCTTAGTGTTTACTTGAGGTCGAATCCCCCAAGTATTTTCCATAATGAAAGTAATTATTAGTTAAAGATTGTAGTAGTACAATATAATACGGAGTAATACTTTAAAAATTTGATGAAAAAAATATACTATGCAAAAGGCCAAGTTGAGCATTCTCTACTGACCATTAGTTACGGGATAATAATATTTTAATTTTTTTTTATATTATTTCTTTTATTAAATAAGGTTTTTTTAATTTCTTTATAAATTATTTTTATAATGTTACTAAAATTTAGAATGATTTTTGTTTGAAAAAAATACGGAGTAATATATACTGCATCTTTATGTCTCAAATTAACAATTTTTGTTTTTTATTTTCCGAAAAAAAAAGTAAAAACTTTTTTTGAGATTTTCAAAAAATGAGGAGTATAAACGATTTTGTTTTCGGAGCTTCCTGAGCTAAAGATAGAAAACATGCAAACAAAAATATAAGGTTGAATTGAAATCAACAAAAGAATTGAAATATATAACGGAATGAGTATATGAGCAATGAAGTATTCATGCAATTTGGAAGATGAGACTTCACTTCCCAGTTTCTCTGCTGGCTTCCTAAAGCTCTGGTAGCGGACTCCGAAAAGGCCAAAAGGGTTTTGATCGAGAAAAGATTTGGGGAGAGAGAAAAAAAATCAAAAGAAATTGAATGAAATTTAAAACTTGCATTTATTTCTTATTTCCACTATCATTCCTTAAAGAAAAGGAAACAAATCCTCATCATAAGGATGGATGGCAATCTGCCAATTAAGTAAACAAATAATCCTTGCAATACAAAATCGATCATTAATTTCCTTTTAAATGGATTTGAAGATCATGAATTGATTATACATACGGAATATATATATATATATATATATATATATATATATATATATATATATATATATATATATATATATAGGGGTTGGTTCAGGTGAGAATGATCCTTGGTGAAAGAAATGAGAATGATCAGAAGACGTTGGATCGAATGTAATTAGGGGCTAAGATGCATTTTCAAAGTTTTGCCATGATTAGGAAATTAATAACTAGAGTAAATCTAAAGTTGGAGATATTATCTCGTGGGGGTAAATCTGGAACAAAAAATGCCTTAAAGAAAGATGTTTGAATTTGAAAAACACACCATAGATATCACTCATCATATCACATCCAGACAAAAAACAAATTGCATATCTAGAATCTCTCCAAAAGCACAAGTCATTCACATTAACATTTAGAAAGAGTAGATCCAATAAAAAATAACAACACAGTATATTAAAAATGCTCTTTATTTTTCATTTTCAATGCAATAGAATGCATTTTGTATACTTTGACATGCATATCAAGAACATATGTTATGCATTTAAACTTGAAATTAAAAAGACTTTCATTCAACTACTATTCGTAGTTTCAAATTACACTTGGTCTTCTTTGGGGCATTTTCACAAACAGTTTATGTGCAAAAGTATTTAAAAAGAAAGGGGAAACAATATACAACTCATGTAAACAAACTACAACACGAAACAATTGAAAAAACAGGAAATATCATAAACTAGTGAAATTAGCAAAACACAACAAATATTCACTTATTATACCCATCAGTTTTCTCATTTTTGCAACACGGTGAAATGATAATGCACTCCATTGATCTAGTAATGCATTACTTGTATTTGAAAATGTAGTAAACGTAAATATAAGAAAACATAAGGGTGGAACAAAAAAATTAATTCAACAATTGTAACATATGCATAAGGATATTGCATAGAACGTAAATTTTAGAATACAAAAAGGTGAAATTTGATAGTGTAATTCAATTTGGAATTTTAATTCCAGAACTATGAATGTCAAATAGCATAATATTATCAAAAATTTAGAAATAAATAAATAGAAATGCTAATGAGAAGAAAAATTTACCTAGAGGGAGAGACGATCTGCCAAATAAAACAACCCCCGATCTTCTAAAACCTCTCGCTACAAGATTAGGTCGATTAGAACCTCTCTCGTTCTCAATCGGGAACAAGATCTGTGAAGAAGAAATATCAAAGCAACGATCCACAGTCTTTACTTTTTGAGCAGATAATATCCTTACTACAAAAGGAAACATGAGCATAAAGAGGCAGACTGTGCCTTAATTCTACGGATAGTTCAATACAAAATAGGAGAGAGAAAAGGTTTACAATGTCAAATCTCTAAAATGCCCATTTCTATTAGCGTATCTCAATTCCAGATCTGATTAGATCTAAGGGCCTAGAAACATTCTTTTTTCTTTCATTAGATGTCATTCTCACCTGATCTCATTTCTATATATATATATATATATATATATATATATATATATATATATATATACACACATATATATGGCAGATCCAGGAATTGAAGAGACTGGGGGCGAGACTACTACGGGGTTTGGGGTAGCACCCCCAATTTTTTCCAAAAAAATAATGTGAAATTACAAAAAAAACATCTAAAAAATATTCAAATAATTAATGAAAAATTTTAAAAATACACTCTAGAAAATTATTTCTCTTAATAATTTTTATTTTCAGCTTATGTTTTTGTTATTTTAAATAATTTACAATCATTTTTTTAACAATACCTATTTGATTTTCAACTTAATTTTTTTATTGGGAACATTTCATATTTTTGGTGGGGGCATTTAATTTTTTATGATGGGGGCATAACAATTTTTTTAAGAAAATTTAAGATGCTCATTGAAAAAATTAAAAATTCATTGGGGGCAAGTGCCTCTCCCGTTGGTCGGGGGACTCCCTTTGGTCGTACCTCTTTCGAATGAGTTTTCTAACTACGTTCAACGAAATGAGTTTCACATAGTGAAACGAATCTCTGTTCTCTGTCAACTCATTTGAAACGAATCGTAAAACCACTTTGCTACATCCGCCTCAACCTATGAAATAGGTTTGTTTGACTTTGTTTGCTCTAAAGGGCAACAGGCCCCATTCCTCTCTTATTGGATCCGCCAATGTAATATTAATTTCCTTGAATTGGAATTTTCATTCAACTTTTATATATATATAGTAGATTTCACTACGCACGGGAACATGTAAGTTTCTAAAATTAGATTAATTTAAAAGTAAAATATAATTTTTAATCTTAAAATCAATAGTCTGAGAAATATATTATATGTAAGCTACATATAATATCATTGAATATAGTTAACATAAATATTTAAATATACAATAGTGTGCATAATTTTGGGATACATACTTAATAACGAATTTTTGTTAATCATAACAATGTTTAATTATTTGTGCAGAATTTAAATTTTCAAATATTTTGGAAAACCTCTTTGTACAGAACATTGGTGGTCTCAAAATGTGGTTTATTTTCATTGTTACAAAACAAAATCTTCAATCCCGAACGACTTCTAATCCTGGAAATGGTAACGTACAGTTGTCTTGGAAAGTGATTGTCCTTCACCCAAAGATATTTGTATATCTATCATATCGGTTTGCATAAATTTGTTGTGTGCTTATAAGTCCTGAAAATATCAGTTATTGATATAGTTTCACCTACATATAGTCAAAGCTAATAATTGAGAGAAAATAGCTAGCTATATATTTTGTTTTTAAAAGTTTATGTGACATTTATTTTATACTAAGAATTTATGTATTATCCTTATGACCCTTCATCACAAATTATAAAAATAATAATTTTGGATTTTCAAATTTCATGTAATGTGGCCTTTTTTAAAACATAATTTTAGTTTATGCCACATTTTATTTAAAATTCACTTAATTTTATCACAATGTCCATGGTTCATTACTTCATTACCACCAAAAAAATAGATATGGATCCGTATTTTTAAAGGGAGTTTTAAATTAATGCCATTTTTTAAGAGACCTAATTTAGTAATTTCCTTATTTTATTACCGAATAGTAGAAAAACGGAAGATAAGGTTGTGGTCATGTGGGTGCTTTGATTTTTTCTCTCATTCTGTTCACTGCGTTCATACAAAGACAGAGGGAGAGAGAGAGAGGCAAAATTGAGAGAGAATATGTTGTCGCCTGTCGGTGAAGCCTTAAGTTGTGTGACACGTAGCTTGAAATCGGAGTAATAAGAGCACTGAAATGGTCATGAAGCCTCGGGTTTTTAAACTGAGACTTCAAACTTTCTCTCTCTGTCACATCAGATTTAACTTACACCAAAATTTCATTGGAAATGGGTTTGAAGCCCTTGGCTTTAAACTGGGGATTCAAACCTTTATTTTTTACATTTTTGAATACAAATCTTCTAAAATTAAATTAATAAATATTGTTATTTAATTGAATTTAAACGAAAATAACTCATTAATTAAAAAAATTACATTCAATAAAATATTACATTAATATAATAAGATTTGAATAAAATGATGATCTCATTTTTCAAATATTTTGTAGAGATAATTAAAAAAATATAATATATTTTAGAGGAATTATGAAGATAATGAGAATAAGTTGTGTGTGTTTGTTGTGTTAAAAATAAGTCTATTTAAAATATTGAAAATAATTTTTTTAAAATTAATATCTAACCGTCCAAATTATAGCCGTTGCCTAAGCGCATTGCTAGCATTTCCAGTGGCCTAACGCCAGTGAAAAATCGCACATAATCTTAAGGTTCTGAGCTAGATCCGGAGCGTTTGTTCGAAGGTGACGATATCAAATCTTTTATTTTAGTTGTTTATTTACACTTCGAATATTCATTGTATCTTTAATTTTTTCTTCAAATTTGTTCCGAATCATAAGTGAAGGTTTTGATATGAGATTAGCCGTAATTTTTTGAATAATATCTTAATTTGACAAAATTCTGTATCAAGGAGCGTATTTGAGTTTTTTTTCTAGGTTGTTGATTGAATCAACATGTTATGAATTATAATGAAAGACCATTAGCAAGTCAAAATTGTAAAGCAATTGTTGTTTTTTCTGGTCCATTCCATGTGCTGTCTTTTGATACGGGCCCAAGCATAGATGGGCCGACCGATAACCATGCTGAATGCCCGAATAGTGAGGAGGGCCTGCCAATGGGAAGGCCGGACGTGGTGCATGCGGACAACACAAACGGAACCTCGACAGCGGGGCGACCACGACGTAACGTTGGGCCACCCCAACGTTACCGGGATTATGTGTAGTTCTTTTATCTTTTATTTATTTCTTTATTTATTGTAACTTAGATTTTTCTTAGGTGAGCGTTTATAAGCTCCTTCGAAGATTTCTTTTCGGTTCTTTACCTCGACGCCTTTTTTGAACCGACAGGTTAGAATTAATATTAGGGTTTGAGGACTCCATATGTTACTATATAAGGGACCCCAACTCCCTTACGTATTCATCCTAATAAGATTAATCCTCTCCCTACTTCTCTTCTACAAACCCTAAATCCTTCCCCTACGGCCGATCGGAAGTATCGTCCTTCTTCTCTTCTGCCTAGTTTCTTCACCGCCGCACGAGCTAGATACCTTTGTGTATCAACTGGTGCTTTCATCCACGTACTCATGGCTGATTCTGGAATTCCCTCTGATACTGTTACTCTCGCCGACATCATGGGTGCTATCGCCGAGTTGCGGACTGATCTCCAAACCACCAAGACCAGGGTGGCAGAACTGGCAGTGGCAAACCGGCCGGGTACAGAACACCAGCGACGTCCTCCGGCGCAGTTTACCCCTGGGTGGCGGCCTCCTCCTTCACGCACGACACCACCCACACTTGAACCCGCCCCACGGATGCGGGTGGATGCCCCTCGTTTTTCCGGTGAGGACCCGACGGGCTGGATTTTTAAGGTACAAAAATATTTTGATTACTTTCTCACCCCGGAACCGGAGCGGTTGCAGTTGGTCGCCATGCTCATCGACCACCCCGCATCGGAATGGTTTCATTATTTCCAAGCTAATAATCCATGCGCTACTTGGCCCGAGTTCTTGGATGCGGTGCAACAACGTTTTGATTCAAGCTATTATGAAAATTATATTGGTGTGTTATCTAAGTTATCACAGACATCTTCCGTTATGGACTATCAATCGGCTTTCGAGACAATTCTCAACAAGGTTTCGGGCGTACCAGAGGCGACTCTGATTGCCATGTTCATTGCGGGTCTCAAACAACCGGTGCGCCGAGAGGTAAATTTGCAAAACCCATCTACCCTTGCTTCTGCCTTTGCCCTTGCTCGGGAACTGTCGGCGTGTCATGCATAGGCCGCGGCATCCTATTCGGCTAACCGGAAACCATGGCAGTCACGGCAGACTCCTCCCTCTGGCACAGGTATCCTGCCGACCCCCAACCCTGCACCACGGCCACCCCAACTCACAGGCCGTTCGGGGGACAAGTCCTCTCTGCCCGTTGTCCATTTGTCTCCTGCCGAAAAAACGGAACGTAATAAAAAAGGGCTTTGTTGGTATTGTGATGAAAAATGGGTGCCGGGGCATAATTGTAAACACCGTTTTTTGGTTCTCATGGGTCCTGATGATGACGACGAGGTTAGCGGCGATATTTCCACATCCGGCCAGCCCGAGGACACCATCACCGGGGATGTTTCGAGTATACTATCTTTGGCAGGCAGCCCCCGCTCGTTGAAGATGGCCGGTTCCATCAATGGTATGGCAGTTCAGGTTCTATTGGATGGGGGCAGTACCCACAATTTTTTACATCCCGCGGTGGCCGAACGTTTGGCGTTGGTTCTACACCCTACCCCGGCTTTTCGCGTCTATGTAGGTAACGGTGATTCGTTACGTTGCGCCTACTCCTGTCCGCAGACCCCTTTATCATTGCAAGGCCACGTTTTTGAGGTGGATCTTTATGTGCTTTCTATTCACGGGCCCGACGTCGTACTTGGCGTTCAGTGGCCCCAGACGCTCGGCAAAATCTCCCATGATTATTCGGAAATGACTATGGAATTTTCTTGGCAGGGCCGTCCTATTACTCTTCGCGGCGACACCCCTACTCCGCGACCCATCTCTTACAGTCAGTTCTGCGCCCTTGCTGCGTCACCCGAGCCGTGTGATTATTATGAGCTTGTGTCTTCCGCTGATACCATCACCGCACAAGGGGCACCATCAGAGGTTATCCCCGCTGATGTCCCACATCCTATCCAGGAACTACTGTCTGAGTTTGAGGGGGTTTTCGGTCTGCCCAGTGGGTTACCACCAGTCTGCTGTTGGGACCACAGGATTCATCTCGACCCGTCGTCCAAACCAATAAATGTTCGTCCTTATCGTTATCCCTATTTTCAAAAAACTGAAATCGAACGACAGGTCCATGAGATGCTTGAGCAAGGGATAATTCGGCCCAGTACTAGCCCCTTTTCGTCTCCAGTATTGTTGGTCCGCAAAAAGGACGGGACATACCGCTTCTGTGTCGACTACCGAGCATTGAACGCCGCCACCATCCCCGACCACTTCCCGATCCCCACCACCGATGAGCTTTTTGATGAGTTGGGTAAGGCATGCATCTTCACCAAACTGGATCTACGTTCGGGGTACCATTAAATCCGAATGCACGCAGGGGATGTGTACAAAACAGCTTTCCGGACGCACGATGGGCACTTTGAGTTCCTCGTCATGCCGTTTGGGCTCACAAATGCACCATCGACGTTTCAGGCTGCCATGAACAGTATATTTCGACCCCATTTACGGCGGTACGTTATTGTCTTCTTTGATGATATCCTAGTGTACAGTGCATCCTTGGAGGCCCATTTAGAGCACCTGCGTTCTGTGTTGGCTACATTGCGGGAACAGAGGTTCTTCTTCAAACTCAGCAAATGTTCTTTTGGCCGAACTACGATCGATTACCTGGGGCACCTTCTTTCAGCCATGCTCGCATGGCCCAAGCCGCGGATGGTGAAGCAGCTACGAGGATTCTTGGGCTTGACCGGTTATTACCGCCGATTTGTAGCCGGATATGCTACAATTGCTGCTCCACTGACGAGGTTACTAAAGAAAGATGGGTTTCACTGGGATGAAGCAGCTGACCTCAGTTTCGAGCATCTCAAGCAAGCTATGACCACGGCCCCCGTACTTCGTTTGCCGGATTTTTCTCAGACTTTTTACGTTGAGACCGACGCGTCTGACTATGGGATTGGTGCAGTTCTCACACAAGGGGGCCATCCAATTGCTTTTTTCAGCAAAACTTTGGGACCGAGACGACGAGTTGCATCCACTTATCATAAGGAATTATATGCAATTGTTGAAGCAGTGCACAAGTGGCGTCAATATCTGTTGGGACACGAATTTGTTATCCGTAGTGATCAACGGAGTCTAAAGGAACTACTCCAGAAAGTTATTCAGACATCGGATCAGCAATTCTACATACGCAAGCTTATGGGTTACAAATTTCGTATTGAGTATAAAGTCAGGGCCACAAACCGCGTCGCCGATGCATTATCTCGCCGGGAAGACGATTCGGACCCAGCCAATCTGTTCACCGTGTGTGCACAGCCCATTCCTCACCTCCTACAGACCCTAAAGACAGAGAATTCTTCACTGCCAGACCTGGTGTCATTACATACAGCGGTCCGTGACGGGTCAGCGCCTTCGCATATCTCGGTTCATGATGGGGTCCTTTATTACAATCACCGTTTGTACATCAGCCCTGCGTCACCCCTCTGCCAACAACTCCTCCATGAGTTTCACGCCACACCTACGGCCGGCCACCAGGGCGTCGACCGCACATTTCGCCGTTTAGCAGCCATTTTCTTCTGGCCAGGCATGCGACGGGCGGTATGCCAGTTTGTGGCTTCATGCACGGTGTGCCAAGCCACGAAGTACTCGACGCAAAAACCCGGGGGTCTCCTGCAACCATTGCCCATTCCCGACCAGGTCTGGGAGGCGGCGTCGTTGGATTTTGTGACGGGCTTACCTCCATCCAAGGGATTTACGGATGTGTTAGTAGTGGTCGATCGGCTGAGTAAATATGTTCATTTTGGCCCGCTCCCCACCGGGTTTGATGCTCCGCGAGCGGCGCTACTCTTTGTCGATATTGTTGTGAAGCATCATGGGTTTCCCCGTTCATTGGTCTCCGATCGCGACCCAGTTTTCATGAGCACATTTTGGAAGGAGCTGTTGCGGCTGAGTGGAACCTCCTTGAAATATTCAACGTCCTATCATCCACAAACTGATGGCCAAACCGAGGTTCTCAACCGTCACCTTGAACAATACCTACGCGCTTTTGTTTCCGAGCGCCCATCGAAGTGGGCCGTGTTTTTACCCTGGGCAGAATTGGCCATCAATTGTACCTACCACGAGGGTCTTGGGGTCTCTCCATTTGAGGTTTTATATGGCAGACCCCCACCGTCTCTCTTTCCCACATTATCCGTCCGTGCCCGGGTCCCCGCAGTGGAGGAATTATTGCGTGAGCGAGCTGCTTTATTGGAGGATTTAAAACTTCATTTGAGAAAAATGCAGCAGAGGATGTGCGCCCAGGCTAATCGCCACCGGCGGGAGGTGGTATTCAACGTCAGCGACATGGTGCTCCTTCGGCTACAACCCTATCGGCAACACTCTTTGGCACGTCCTGGGTCGTACAAGCTGGCTAAACGTTTCTATGGGCCCTTTGAAGTTTTGGAACGGGTGGGGCCGGTTGCATACCGCCTCCGTTTACCGGAGACTTGCCGCATACACAATGTATTCCATGTCTCACTCTTGCGACCCTATGTTCAGCGGGATGACAGTGCCGTGCTACCCTCTTTACCTCTGGAATTCATCAAGGGAAGACCATTATCTGTCCCGGTCGCAGCATGGGATCGTCGTCGGGTGCTGGTCAACGGGGAACCGCGGGACGAGTGGCTCGTGCAGTGGTCGGATGGCACCCCGGCAGAGGCTACATGGGAACCAGTCCAGGAACTAATTGCTGCTTTTCCAGATTTACGCCTTGAGGACAAGGCTATGGCTAAGCGGGGGGGAGTTGATACGGGCCCAAGCATAGATGGGCCGACCGATAACCATGCTGAATGCCCGAATAGTGAGGAGGGCCTGCCAATGGGAAGGCCGGACGTGGTGCATGCGGACAACACAAACGGAACCTCGACAGCGGGGCGACCACGACGTAGCGTTGGGCCACCCCAACGTTACCAGGACTATGTGTAGTTCTTTTATCTTTTATTTATTTCTTTATTTATTGTAACTTAGATTTTTCCTAGGTGAGCGTTTATAAGCTCCTTCGAGGGTTTCTTTTCGGTTCTTTACCTCGACGCCTTTTTTGAACCGACAGGTTAGAATTAATATTAGGGTTTGAGGACTCCATATGTTACTATATAAGGGACCCCAACTCCCTTACGTATTCATCCTAATAAGATTAATCTTCTCCCTACTTCTCTTCTACAAACCCTAAATCCTTCCCCTACGGCCGATCGGAAGTATCGTCCTTCTTCTCTTCTGCCTAGTTTCTTCACCGCCGCACGAGCTAGATACCTTTGTGTATCATCTTTTATCTTCTTTTCATTTATCTTTTAAAAGATATTGCTTTCTTTGATTGTGTGTTGTTTGTTTTTCATTTTCTGTTTTGAGAATGATTAAATAATTACTTTTTTGATTTGTTTGGGTTTGACGGGCTGTTTTTTTTCAAATTCATGTGTTCTTTGCTAAGTTTTTAAATTCTGATGTTAATATTTTGATGTTAAAATAGATCAAACACTTGAAAGTGTGTGGAGATTTAGTGTTTGAGAATGAACTCAGTGGTGTTAGGAAATTATATGCATTCTTGATAAAGGTATTTTGAATATTTCTCGAAGGAAGTTAATTATGAAATGGTTTGATTTGATTTTTTTTGAGTTGTTGATTAAATTACCATTTTTTGAATTACAATGAAGATAACATAGCAAGTCAATGACAAGATTGTAAAAATTATGAAGCAATTGAGTTCTTTTCTGGTTTATTTCCTGTTCTTTCCCTCTTCTCAATTTGCTTTAGTTTTACAAGATGTGACTTTCTTTTGTGTGTGGTGTTTGCTTTTCATTTACTGGTTTGAGAGTGTTTAAATGATTACTTATCTGTTTTTGAAAATGTTTTGATGTGATTTTCCAAGATGTTTTTGAAATCCAAGTTTTATTTTCAAAGTTTTTAGATTTGAAGCTTAATATTTTGCTGTTAAGTAAAACCAAAGGTCTAAAGTGTGTGAAGCTTTAGTGTTTGAGATTTACAAAAAATGGTATAAGAAAAACTTATATACATTTTGATGTAGGTATTTAAGGATTTTCTTAACAGAAAGGTAATTTCATAACATGGGAAATGAATGTCAGTGACAGTGAGCAATGGTGCATCATTTGTTGGTGGTTCAGGTGTTATTTCCTCTTTTGTCTGTTTCCTTTTTTTAATTTTGAGGTAACAACTTGTTTTGGGTTTGAAGAACAATGCATTTAAGTATGTTTTGAGGAGATATAATAAATGACAACATACCTTTTTTGTGAGTTAAGAATATGAACAAATCTGGTTTAGTGACATGGTATGTTGGTGGTTCCTAATTTCATGGTACTCTGCATTTATAAAAAAATAACCTATTGAGTGCTATAATTGCGGTTCAGTTTTGGTCTTGTGTGTTGTCACATTGGATATAAAAATGAGAACAAATGAAGCCTAAAATAGTGTTTATCTACTTCCAAGGTTAAGGATAGAGAAATTAAATCTCAATATTTGAATACTTACAACGTCATCTTGAATGTAATACTCAAACTGATTAATAACTGAACCACACACAACACATAATATTATATTTTTAAAAGGAAATGAGGGAAATAGTTACTTAGGAGATAGTAGTCTTAAACAGGGGGGCAATAAGAAAGAAGAAACGGAATAAAGTAAGAAAGTTAAGTGTCTAAATCTGGGCAACTTCTCTAAGCTTGATTCTTTCTGTTTTAATCATCACACTCACTTTTGGTTCTTTTTCAAATGAGCATCCATGTCCTCAAACTCCTTGATGAGATCTCTTTTCATCTTAATGTTTGAAATAATGGAGCTGACATCAGTTCCATGGCTATTAAGCTCATCATATTAAGTAGAACCCTTACATGTAAGCACATTAGCTTGCTCATTGATAGACTTGTGTGGTTTACTCTTAATAGAGTCCTAATAATAAATAATAGTTTGTTAGTATATATTGATTACTTAATTACTAATAAAAATAAAGTAATACCTATTTGCTAGAGTTGTCAGATGTAAAACGGGCTAATATTTTCTTATCATTAATAATCTGCTGGACAGTGAAGTTTTTTCATTGAAAGTTGATTTTCACTTTTTGACTTCAAGTTTGAACAAAAGTGGTTGTTCAATGATGCAGTTAAACGCTTTTGGGATTTCAATATCATCACCCCGTTTTTTTTCAAATTCATCACTTTAGAGAAAATTGTATACTTATATACATCAATAAGATCACTTTTTTCGTCCAACAGACTTATATTTTTTCAACTTTTTTGTGTAGGTTCCTTCAAGTGTGATAATGGAGCCTCCACGTTATTTGGAATGATGATTTTGTGTAGTTTTGCATGAGTTTTGGTTGGTTCTATGAGGTAAAATTGCTGTTTGTCTACAGTAATTTTAGTTAAAGACAATATTATATTAAAAGTGACATGCTTAAACATTTTTTGAACAAATATGAGCAGATTAATCTGTTTAAATTAAAGGATTAAAATCAGATTTATAAATTCATTTTCTAAGAAAGTTTTTCTAGAGTTCTGGCATCCAATGTTATAAAGTACGCCAAAATCTCTGTTAGCTTATTCGGATACGGGTATAATACGTCTATTCATACGTTCGTGTATAATACGGTCCATTTTTTTAAAATATGTCTTATTATACACTTTATATGTTCGGAGTATGTATACGGATACGTTCGCGTATTATACGTTTTATTTTTCAAAAATACGGCTTATAATGAATGCATATATTTTTAATAAGAAACACATTTTAAACTTTGAAATTGAATACAAATACATCATAAAGTTCTAAAAATTTAACCAACACTATGATTTATTGTTTAATCATTTTTTCTATGTGTACTCAAATGAGATCTTTCAATCTAATTATTAGTCTATACTTCCACAAAATGTATTCAAAGTAAGAACACGTTCTGAAAAATGAAGCCAACATTTAGATATGAATAAAGCATTTAAGACATGACAAAAATTATATTATTAGACAAATTATGTTCTACAAAATTGATTAAATGTTTATCATGAATTTAAAAGGAAAATTTAAGTCTCTTTATAATTTAAATATGAACTTACTAAATAATGTTTTACATAATTTAAAGTAAAGTAAAATTAAATTTAGTCTATATTTTTATTTTAAGAATACAAAAATATAGTTACGAACTTAGATTTTTTGAATTTAGATCATACATGATGGGTAATAACCCATGGATACCACCCGGTTGGTTCGCCCGACTGGGTGGTGACAGAAGATGACAGAGCGCAAGCTTCGCAGACCGGGTCGTGAGACCGGTTGGCTGGAAGGATTGAGCGCACAACGACTGCAGATAGATTCTCGAAGTACTCTTATGCAACCGGTCAGACAAATGCCCGGTTGGATAATCAGAGACGTGCTTGACGTGCTTAATTTTGTTATAAATACCCCTAAAACCCTCATTTGTGAGGTATGTTTTAATTAACCTACACGGCTTGTACTTTGTAATAGTCTTAGTATTATCATCAATAACAAACCGGGTTACAGGTGTTTCCACCTACAGCCCTTCCGATCACTTTTACTTAGTATTTGTGTGGTAATTTACACCATCAAATTGGCGCCATCCGTGGGACCTATTACAAAAAGTCATGGCCAGTAATCAGGAAACCGTGATCTCACAAATTTCTACTCCCGCTGAGAACGTAACTTCGTTCCCGGGAGGAAGTACCCAACTGACAAGCCAGACTCTTACCCCCACTATCACCATTCCACCACCTACCCCATTCACTTCCCCCATGAACCCCGTGCCTATTTTTCCTTCAAATTTCCCCGGACCCCTTGATCCGATGTACAGCCAAGCCCTTCAGAGTTTTGGACATTTCATGTCCATGTTTCAGCAACCGGGAGGATTTTCACCTTTTATTCCAGGATTGTACCCACAATCCTCACCTCAAACTAACATCATTCGCCTGGTCGTCCCGACAAACCTAATCGGGGAGATGGACAAAGCAGGCCCGTCCCGATCCAGGAGGAGCCGGTCCCGCAGGTCGCAGACAAAGGTGACCTTGGATGGGAATGTGCGTTCAGTCCATAGCAAAGACGAGGATTGGGATGTCCCCCAAGCGCTCAAAAAATTGAAAGGAAAGGATGTTCAACCAGAAGGATCTAGGAGGTCAGCCTTTCAAAGGCTGGGACACGATGGCCGAAATCAAAATCGGCCAGCAAAGGAGCGTTTGGGGGTGGAGACCGTCCCGGCTAGTGCACTTAATCGTGTAGGGGGACGAGCCGGACGACCTGGTCAGACCAGGTGAACGGAACCACCCCCACGAGATGAGCCCCAGCACAGCCGGGCACCACGAGAGGAGGAAGCAGAAAGCCACCCCAGGCACACGACTCGTACCCTTGTTGAGCCACGGGATCGTGTGGGCCGGGTTGAGGCACGATTGGAGAAGCTACAGCGCCGGGTAGACCGGGAGGAAAAGAAGAAAATCCTGTTGAACGAATCCCCGTTCACAGATCGGGTTCATGAAACCCCATTTCCAAAGAAGGCAAAACTTGAAGTCCCGAAGTTCACCGGGAAGGAGGACCCGGAAATTCACGTCAAAACCCTCCATCAAAGTGGGCGGATGATGGGTCTTTCCGGGGATGAGAAATGTTTGCTTTTCTTTCAGACCCTCCGCGGCCGCGCCTCCGAGTGGTTTCATAACTTACTGGCCGGTGAAATTGATTCTTTCGATGAACTGGCTGAGGTGTTTCAAGAAAAGTTCAAAGAAAATTGTACCAATCGGAAAAAGTTTACCTACTTGAGTACAGCCGGGCAGCGAGAGCACGAGGATCTGACAAAATTCCTTACCCGGTGGAAGGGTGAGGTTGATAAGGTGGAGGAGATGGACGACAAAACAGCCATGTCCCTCCTTGTGTCCGGGCTCCGGTCTGGAGAATTGTACAAGGAATTCTGCAGGAGGCCTCCCCAGTCCTACCAGGAGGCATACAACACAGCTTGGGATTATGCAGACGCTGAAGCACAGGTGTCGTCTAAAAGGGAGGCCGAGCAGGGCCATCCCAAAGGAAAGATTTCCTTGAAGAAGGAAATTGAACTGCCCGGTAGAGCAAAGGCTGAAGTCATGGAGGTAAAGCCGGTCAAATCAGAGAAGAAACCGACCACCGAAAAACAATGGACGGAGAAGTATTGCTCTTTCCACAAAACTGATTCCCATAACACTGCGGAATGCAACAGTGTGAAGGGAGTAATCAAATAGATGATTGAGGCCGGAGAGATCGATCCTGGGTACCTAGCTCAGGCCAAACCAAAGAAGAACCAATGGGTTAGGCCTGAAGGACAGCCGGCCGAATAGAACAAGAAGAAGAAAGCAGCCGGCAAGGAGCACTTACAGGTCATCTACGGCGGGCCGGAAGGAGGAGATTCTGCCTCCCAAAGAAAGAAATGGGGGCGAGAACTCTACGTTGGTATGGTGGCACTAAATCCCCGGTCGAAACAAGCGAGACGGGAACCGATCACTTTTACTGACCAGGACCTTCCCGCCACCGGAGAAGATCACAATGACCCCCTGGTGATAACTATGGACATGGGTGGAGTTGATGTCTCCCGGGTACTTGTTTACACGGGCAGCAGTGTTAACGTTTTGTACCTGGATGCATTTGAGAAGCTCAAGTTGTGTCGAACACGGCTTGAGCCCTTAAAGACTCCCCTGTCTGGGTTTACCGGGGACTCAGTCGAAGTTGAGGGGTCGATCCTTTTAAATTGCGAGCTGGGCACAGGTGAACAGGTCGTCCAGAAACAAATGAGGTTTGTAGTTGTGAACATCAAATGTGTTCACAATGCCATTTTGGGCTGGCCTGGGATAAATAAGGTCCGTGGGGTCATCTCCATGGCCCATCTCTGTATGAAGTTTTATACCCCGGGAGGTATAGGACAAGTCAGAGGAGATCAAAAGAAGGCCCGGCATTGCTATTTGGAAGCTGTAAAGAAGATGACGAAGGCCTTTGAGAGAGTCACTTTGGTCTCTCAAGAGGAAGACCGGTCAAACCTGGAACCGGGTGACGAGACCGAGCAGATTGTTCTCCGGGAAGCCTTCCCAGAAAGAATGGTACGGATCGGAAGAGATCTGCCCGGAGGACTTCGAGATGAAATCATCTCAGTTCTTCGGGAGTATGCAGATATTTTCGCCTGGAGTGTGGCGGACATGCCGGGCATTGACCGCTCTGTTATTTGCCATCGTTTGGCTGTGATGGAAGGGAGCCGGCCTGTGAAACAAAAGAAGAGGCACTTGGCGAACGTCCGGAGGTACTTTGTGAAAAAAGAGGTGAAGGATTTGTTGGCGGTCGGGCACATACGGGAGGTACAATACCCGGCCTGGCTGGCTAACGTCGTCTTGGCTCCAAAAGGCGATACCTAGCGCATGTGCGTGGATTACACGGATCTGAACAAGGCTTGCCCCATGGATTCATACCCGTTGCCCAGTCCCGATCAGATGGTCGATGAGACGACCGGTTGTGAGTTGCTGAGCTTCATGGATGCCTTCAAAGGCTATCATCAGATCTTCATGGCCGAGGAGGACGAGGAGAAGACTTCATTCTTAACACCTGAAGGCACTTATTGCTACCGGGTGATGGCTTTTGGGCTAAAAAACTCGGGCGCCACCTATCAGAGGATGGTAAACCGGCTTTTTAAGCCTCTCCTCGGTAAGTCCATGGAGGCCTATGTAGATGATATGCTGATCAAAAGCCCGGCCGCGACAAACCACCCAGCCGACATGAGGCTTTGCTTCGAGATTATGGCCAGGTACAACTTGCGTCTCAACCCCAAGAAATGCGTCTTTGCTGTAAAGACCGGTAAGTTCTTGGGGTTCATGGTGACCAAGCGTGGTATTGAGCCAAACCCGGAGAAGATCAAGGCCATAACTGAAATGAGGTCGCCCAGTTCGCTGAAGGACGTACAACGACTTACCGGGCGGCTGGCAGCCTTGAGCCGTTTTCTCTCCCGGTCTGCTGAAAGGGCTCTGCCTTTCTTCAAGGTGTTAAAGAAGGCCAACACATTCGAGTGGGACCAGGAGTGCGAGGAAGCTTTCCAGCAGCTGAAGGAGTACTTAGTCTCTGATATTGTTTTGTCAAAGCCCAAACCGGGTGAGACTTTGTACTTGTATCTGGGAATTTCCCAAAACGCTGTAAGCTCTGTTTTGATAAGAAATGAAGACGGCCAGAGGCCTATTTACTATGTGAGCAAAGCACTAAACGGGGCTGAAAGCCGGTACACTGCCATTGAGAAAACGGCATACACACTTTTCATAACGGCCAAAAAACTAACCGCATACTTCCAAGCTCACACTGTGGAAGTACTGACCGATCAGCCACTTGGACCGGTCCTTCGAAATTCGACCTCCTCGGGAAGGTTGATCAAGTGGGCGATGATGCTTACTCAGTTCAAAATAGAATATAAACCAAGGACTGCAATTAAGGGTCAAGCTTTGGCAGACTTCCTCGTTGAACTAACCGGTCTAGAGCCCGAAGCCGGACCTTCCCATACGGTCGAACCGTGGTGGGATATGGCCGTTGATGGAGCCTCTGGACCGAAGGGATGCGGGGCCGGCGTAGTCTTCACTACCCCGGAAGGATTCAGGATCTACCATGCCCTAATTTTCAACTTCAGGCTCACCAACAATGAGGCGGAGTATGAGGCGTTGGCCGGTGGCCTCAGATTAGCCCGGAAACTCGGAATAAAAAGGATGAAGATCCGTTCCGACTCAAGTCTAGTGGTTGGACAGGTCAATGGTGAGATGGAAGTAAAAGAGGATCGCCTGGCCCGGTATAGTGATCTGGTCCGAGCGCTTCTAAGGGAATTAGAAGAGTTTCGTTTGACTAGGATACCCCGGTCGGAAAACGCTGATGCAGATATGCTTTCAAAATTGACGCAAGCTTGCCCAGAGCATGTGTCGAAGTTGGCAAAAATTGAGGTCCTAGACGTGCCAAGTACAGACCGGTTTGAAGTCGCGGCCATCCAACCGGGCCAGACATCAGCAACCGGGATAATCGGGGCAGATGATGAAGTATGAACTCATGGAGTATCTGGAGACCGGTCAGAAGCCAGATGACGAGGAACGAGCCAGGAAAGTGGTCCTACGGGCTCCACGTTTTCAGGTAATCGATGGTCATCTATACAAACGTGCCATTGGCGGACCACTCTTGTGTTGCCTTACCAACCCGGAGGCTGAACGGGTAATTGCCAAGGTACATGAGGGAGTTTGTGCAGCCCATCAAATGTCCCGCACTTTGGCTCAAAGGATAATCCTGCTAGGCTACTACTGGCCGACCATTGTTGGGGATTGTGAAAGGTATGTCTAGAGATGTAGAACGTGCCAAGTTTTTTACAAACATCCCGGCAGACCGGCCACTTATTACCAACCAACCTCTAATGTCATACCATTTACCCGGTGGGGGATTGACATTATTGGAGCCTTCCCGGTTGCCCAAGGCGGAAAGAAATTCGTGATGGTGGCTATTGATTACTTCACTAAATGGATCGAGGCTGAGGCGATGGCCACCATAACCGTACGGCAATGTGAGAAATTTGTTTGGAAAAACATCATCACCCGGTTTGGTGCCCCAAAAATCATTGTCACCGACAACGGTCCACAGTTTCGCAACCCCCAGTTCTCTGCATACCTTGCTAGCTTCGGGGTCAAGCACAGCAAGGCATCGGTGGCATATCCACAGGGAAATAGCCAAGTCGAAAACGCTAATCGAACAATTGTGGACGGTCTTAAAAAGAGACTAGGCGAGGAAGGACACAAGTGGCTGGAAGCTTTACCTCATACGATCTGGGCGCATAGAGTGACCTCAAGGAGGGCGACTGGGGAGACTCCTTTTGTGCTCACTTATGGATGTGAAGCCTGGTTACGAGTAGAGGCAGAAATCCCAACATTTAGAGAGACTATGTATCAGCCCGGTCAGAATGAGGTCGATCACCTCGCTGAATTGAATCTGGTGGAAGAACGAAGGACCATAGTAGCTGTCAGGATGGCCGGTTACCAGCAGTCAGTAAAACGGTATCATGACAACCGGGTAGGCCCACGATACTTCCAAGTGCATGATGAAGTTTTGCGCAGGAGGGATGCTAGTAAGCCTAATGAGAGGGGCAAACTGGCACGTAACTGGGAAGGGCCCTTTCGTGTAAAAGCAATTGTCAGACCGGGCACTTATCAGTTGGAGACTATGGAAGGTGGCCGGGTCGATCGACATTGGAACTCTCACCACTTGCGTAAATTTTTTAGATAAAGTGTAATGAGTTCCCGGTCATTAATAAAACTTTGTTCTTTTCAGAAAGATTGTTCCCGTACATCAACCGGTAATTCGTCACGTGACAATCTACCTGGTTAGATGTCCAATCGAATTGGACATCTTAAAAAAAAAGGGAGAGACCAGTCTGACCGATCGAACACCTCATCCGTACTGACACGGGAGTTAAGAACAATTTGGCTTAACTAAAGGGAGAGCATCCCGGCCAGTTCAAGCCAGATCGTTCTGCCAAAAAAAAAGATATTTAAGACTTACCTTTCCACAAGGGCGTCAAGCCATTGTGAAAACAGGTCGGCCTTACAAGAACCCGGGCAAATGCTTAACCTTTCGAAAAGGACAAGTCAATACGCCATCGAGGGCTATACCAAACCGGGAGGAAATTTATAAACCTTAAAGTCTTCTCGGCTGGCTATCCAGTCTTTCGAAAAGACTTGGGTAAAATTATATTCTAAGCCGGGTAAATGCAGCCAGGCTGCTATTTACTACTCTAAACGGTTAAAGATATTAAGTTAAAGAATTTATAAATACAGGGAATAAAAGCACTCAGCACAAAATGTTGAAAATACTTGTATTAATATTAGTCTTACAAAAGTGCCCGGAGGCAGATCATTATATCAGAAAACATAAAAAAAGAAAGAGAGAAGAAGGGCGGATGGTTTAGATGCCCGGGAAAGGAGGTTCAGGCGCCTCGCTCTGCAGCTCGGGCAGAGAAAGAGCCTTCGGCTGAAAACCTTGGATCCTCTGCTGAAGGATGCCATAGAGGGCCTTCCGCTCCGAGTACTGGCCGCTTTCAAAGCCGTAAGTTCCGATTTCGCCCACGATCCCGGCCGAGACCTCGTACTTGTACAAGCCTTGGAAGAAGCGGATGGCAGTCTCCCGGTCAGGCAACGCCTTAGCGGCGAACTCCTCAAGCGCTTGAGTAGCCCAGGCAACAGCAAGGGCGGCACGCTCCGACTGCTCTTTCTGCAGCTCATCTCCTAGCCGAGCGATTTCCTCGGCTGACCGGGCATTTTCGGCCTCTAGCTGCTGGATCTTGGCTTGGGCCTGCTCATCAGCCTCTTTCGCAGCCTTGAGGAGACCGTCGTGCTTGGCATAGAGCTGGCGGTAAACCGCACAGTGCTCTGTCCATTTGGCCTCTATCTTCTCTGCCTTGGCCCGGGCAGCCTGGGCTTCCTTCCGGCATTCGACCATCATGGCCTCCATCCGGGCCTTCTCCTCATCCATCGACTTCACCCGCCGGGCGAAGTACTCCTCCCCGATCCGGCCGACCTGCTTTAAAGACATTGAAAATTTCTCAGAAAAGTATAAGAACGGTAAGTGGGCGGTAGGGGAGGAAAAGGGGTTACCTCATTCAAATCCGATCGGAACGCTCGGAAGAGTTCCTCGTTTGACCTGGACATGAAAGCCAGGGAATGAGGCGCGATGGGCCCCTTGCTAGCATCGGAGGACTGGGGCCCCTGGTGAGCTGGCTGGTTGACCTCTTCGGTCCTCCGCCTCTTCCGTTGAAGAGACTCCCCAGCTGCCTCTTCCTCGGCTTCGCCCTCCTCGTTGGGCTAGCCTGCCATCCCAGCCTGGGACGTGTGCCCAGTCTCCCCCATCAGGGTGTCGAACTCGAAGGTATCTACATTAATGTAGAGATCCCCCGAGTGAATGGGCTGGTTGGTTCCCTGATGGGATTGGGTTTGTTGCTCTTCCAGGGAGAAGGGCTGGCTGGATGGAGGGTTGATCGGATGAGCAGTGGAGGGCTCCTCAACCACTATTTGTGGGACGGCAAACTTGGACTGAAATTTCACCACTGCAGGAAAGAAGGGCCGGTTAGAAAAACAACGATGAAAAATAATAAGAAACGTGAGAATTGAGAAGAGCAGTTGATTGACCTTTCTCCTTTTTCTTCTTCGCCGGGCGTGAAGGACCGGCAGTGGCAGTGGCCAGGGCTTTAGGTCCCCTCACCTGGCGGAAGGGGATGGCTTCGGGGATCGCCCCGGGCAGAACAATCTCCGGTTCGGGGTCAGTCTCCCGACCGGGGTAGACGCTCCACTTCCCGACGTGGTACAGACCGCGGGTGGAGGCGTCCCCGGCCCGGAGGGTGGCTTCCCAGGCAGCCAGGTCAACGGCCTCCGCTGGTTTGACCTGGCGCTTCATTCTTTTCCCCCAGACATTTTGGGCAAAAGGAAAGGCAGCCGGGGGAATTTGACACAGACATATTTGTCCTTCCACTTCTTGTTAGAGGGTGGAAGGCCACAAAGGAATGCCCGGCCTTGGTTGGAAGACACCACCACGAATCCAAGGGTTTCCTTGGACCCGGGCCGAACATCGAACATATGGTCAAAAAGACAAAGAGAGAGAGGGATACGAAGAAACCGGCAGACATTAATGAAACTGCCCAACAAACGGTGACCATTGGGGGCCAGCTGCCCGGGCATGATCTCGTATGTCTCAAGGAAAAGGACTTTGAATGGGTGAATAGAGAACTCACCCAAGTCCTTGATCGAATGGTAATGGATACCAATCGACGTACCGGCGTGGAGTGGTATAATGCTCTTCCAGGTTGCCCGGTAGGTCAATTGATACCCATCGGGCATCAGATTACGCAGCTCGTGGACTTAGGGCTTCTGCATATACGACGGTTGCTCTTGGAGCAACCGGTCATCTAGCTGAATGAAGCCCTCGTCCCCGGACTGGGCAACCGAGACCACTTGCGCCGCGGGTGAAGAAGGAGCGCAAGTGGATGCATCAACCGGCTTCTTCTGTGGAGAAGTAGCCAGGTGCTCAGAGTCGGAGGAAGAAGAGGAAGAAGAACCAAGGGTTGGGGACCGGCCACCAGAACCATAGGAGTGAATGGAAGGGTTCTGGCTATCCTCACGGTCTGACATGACTATGAAAAGGAATGAAAGAAACTTACTTGGATACGATTAGAAGACTCGGAGGACTCGGGAATAAGCAAAAGCGGCCGGGCAGTTTTTCAATCGAAGATTTGCAAGTGAGGGAATTCTAGGGAGAAGCTCGCTTTATATAGGAAAGATGCCGCCCAGACGGGCGAATGAAGGAATGACACGTGGCAGCTGAAATGATTTGCCATCATAACCTCTCGGGGAGACGAAACGGCATAATGAATCGGCGGCTCCGTACCCGACCTCGAGACGTTTCTCCCGCTTTGGACAACCGGTTTTTACAGAGTTCAAAATTCGAATTTCAAATTTCAAATATTTTGGGTTGGCGCTGGTTTTCCGAGGCGATTTTCCCGCCAAAAAGCGACTGGGCAGTTCAAATTTCAAGAGACAATCGCATGTGCTTCCCGCTCCTGATGGTCCCCACAGGACCGGGAATCGGAGGACTCCTTGATGGGTAATAACCCATGGATACCACCCGGTTGGTTCGCCCGACTGGGTGGTGACAGAAGATGACAGAGCGCAAGCTTTGCAGACCGGGTCGTGAGACCGGTTGGCTGGAAGGATTGAGCGCACAACGACTGCAGATAGATTCTCGAAGTACTCTTATGCAACCGGTCAGACAAATGCCCGGTTGGATAATCAGAGACGTGCTTGACGTGCTTAATTTTGTTATAAATACCCCTAAAACCCTCATTTGTGAGGTATGTTTTAATTAACCTACACGGCTTGTACTTTGTAATAGTCTTAGTATTATCATCAATAACAAACCGGGTTACAGGTGTTTCCACCTACAGCCCTTCCGATCACTTTTACTTAGTATTTGTGTGGTAATTTACACCATCAATATAAATAAAATCAAATTTGTCTTTTTAAACGTGGACTAATATTTAATCTTAAGAACTAAATACAAAAAATAGATCACATTTTTAAAATCTAAACAAATAGAGAAAATGTTGTTATCTACTATTCACTAGTGCAGATGCAATAATGTTGGACTTTCAGCCGGACGAAGTCGAAGAAACTGGTAGAGTGTGGGTGACATTTTATTTATAACAATTTGTGGATGACTTGAACTACGATCTGACTTTTAATACTTTTATAATAATTGAGTCGCCAAATTTTAAAGATTTTTATTTTTGCAGAAAGATAATCAATTTATTAGATGTCATCATCTGAATTTGACCCAATAATTTTGCAGTATAATACGTATAAAATTCGTAAATACGTTTGGGGTCAAAAATACGAGTATTATACGTTCATCCCATTAAAAATTTGTATTCGGGAGTATAATACGTGTATCATACGTACGGGTGTATAATACGTGTATTATATGCGAATAAGCTAACAGAGCCCAAAATGTATGAATGCAATTGCCCTACAGTATATAAATAAAATTAGAAATTGCAAGCAGAATTGCAAAGCCTATATTTGCATTGGGGAGAGCCATGCTTTGGGCTAGTTTTTTTTAGGAGCTATGATAGAATTTAGAATGAGATATGGACAACTGAATTGGGCTATAAGACAATTGGGCTGAATCACATTAAAAGATTGAATACAATCGATTACTTAGTTCAACTCAAGAGCTTATATACCAATTATTTTCCTCACACTTTCCGATGTGGGATCGATCAAAATTCTAGGGCCTAGATTTGTCTAATTTCTAAAAATTAAAATTGGGCCGTAGATCAGATTTTTGTGGTCTGGATTTATCCGTTTTTTTTGTTGTAAATTGGACTGTGGATTTTTGGCTTGTGGTGGGAAAATCAGATTGCAATTGTGATTCGACCATAGATCTTTCCAGATACTATTTACATGGTCAAATTTTACTTAGTTTGCTCATTTTTACTAGTCATTTCGTAAAATAATATACTTTTGTCACCTCTAGTTTTGTAGAACATTTCATGTAATTTATTGCTATATAAATTTTATTTTAAAATTTTACTCTTATAATCAATTAAATTAAATTGAAAATAAAGTCAGTCAAGTCTCGTAACGCGTAGCGGGAAGAACTTAGGTGGGAGAGGGAGTACATAATAGATACTCCCTCCGTCCGGAAAAAATCTTCCCGTTTCTTCTTTTTCCCCGTTCGGAAAAAATCTTCCCATTTCAATTTTTAACCCCAATCCTTCCAAAAATACCCTTATCATTAAATTCTCAATTACTTCATCCCATATATTTTTAACCCCAATCTTCCCCTCTCCCCTTTCTCTCTCCTCCCATAAATCCTCACCACACACCTAAATCTTATCTTTCTCTCTTTCACTTTTTCTTAGTCCATCCGTTCTCCTCTCTTCTTCCTCCACTTTTTTCTTCGTCTCCTTCCCTTCCCTCCCCCCATTCTTCTCTTATTTTATTTTTCTTCTTCTTCTTCTTCTTTTTTCTTCTTCTTCTCTTCCCAAAATTCTTCTCTTCACTCTCTTCCAGATCTACGATAGATCTGTACTAGATCTTCTTCTCATCTTCTTCCCTTCTTTTTTCTCTTCCCCTTTTCTCTTTCTCTTGGAGGAGATGGTGGCGGGCTGGCGGCTAGGGATTGTGCGACTGATGATGATTGGTTACGTCGGGGCTGAGGGCGATTGTGGTGGGGGCTGGGTCAATTGTGGTAGAGGCGACGGCAACGGTGGTGGTTGGGGCAGGGTCAATTTTGGCGGAACTGACGGTGACGATGGAGCCGGGGTTGATGGCGGTGGTAGGTGCTAGCCCTGGCAGAGGGCAGGGCTGGGCTGGGATTGTAAAACAGAAAAGAAATGAAGGGTATATTAGACATTTCACTTCCAAAGTCAACACTTCAAAAAAATGAGAAAAAGTCCAAATGGGAAGATTTTTCCCGGACGGAGGGAGTAATAGATCTTGAAAGGATAACTCACTCCACGTTCTCCATTTCCAAATACTCCCTCCTTCCAAATTCAAAGTTCTCATTTTCCTTTTAGTCCGTACATAAATAATGTTCTCATTTCTTTATTTGGCAAAATTTTAAGTATAAAATGACTTAGATACCCTTGAAATCTCTAAAACTTTCCCCTCCCCCTACGGATTTACAACCACTCATCACAACCTTATCTTTATTTTTCAATCTCATTTCTTCAACTTCCTTACCCAGCCGGCCAGCCCCTTCTTCCTCCCTGCATCTTCTCCACTTTCTTCTTCTTCTTTTTCTTCATTTCTTCTTCCCCTTCTTCAATTGTTTTCCCCCTTTTTCAATTCTGCTTCTCCTTCTTCAATTCCTGCCCGTCACTGACATAACAAGCATCATATTCCCTCAAATTTTTCAACTTCTTTCTCTTCCCCAAGATCTGACCACCGAAGATCTGATGTCGTTGGAGATTTTATGGAGCTGCTTGGCGAGGAGCAACGGTGACGAAGATCTGATCAAAGATGTACAGAGGTGTGTATGTGATGGAGGATGTAAGGTGTACGGACGTGGTGTTGAGTTGAAGGAGGAGGAATAGTGAGTTGAAGAAGGAACATTAATTTTGGACGGAGGGAGTATGCCATAAAAACAGACTCTTTCTCATTTAGAGCACTTCGTGTAGTCGGAGGAAATCCATCTGTTGAAGCGCCACAATGTTCCTTATTCTGCACACTTTGTAGCTGGATTTGGAAATCCATCTGTTGAAGCGCCACAATGTGGACTGGGGTACAGCAGAGCGCGTTCTTGGATTATTTTTGGTTTTTCCCTGTGTGTAAATCAGTCCCAAGGGAAACGAGAGGCAGAGAGCTGAAACGTGAATCTTCTTCCATCACCTACTATACCTTTGTGAGCTCTCATCACCATGGGATCCTGTTTCAGCGCTGGAAAACTGCAAAATCCAGAATCATCAGGTTATACAGAAATTAATTGCTCCATCTTTAAACTGTGTTGAATCTTGATTTTTGACTTATACAGACTGATAGTGTAAAAAATTTAAATTTTTTACTTCAATTCTTTTTGATTAATTTTTTGACTTAAATTATTGAGTTGGCCGGACTTGATAGACCTAGCTGATTTCTGGGCCAAAAGCAACCTCAAACTACCAGTAGTACTGTGTTGTATCGCCATTCTTATTTTTAAGGAATGCTATCAAGCCTTAGATAGATACATTGACAGAGGTTGTTTTTAGGTCATGTTGAACATTAATGGTTTTCAATGCAGAATTCTTGTCATTAGTATTTTTTTGAATATAAACAAATGCATAATGTAGTTTGTCGTGCGGAGGCCACATCTATACTCTATAGCGAAAGCCAAAACTGTCAATGATTTGAGAAGTCCAGGGGAATGGGATCTTGTTATATATACGTACGAAGAAATGAAAATGGCAACCAATTCCTTTCAATCTGTTCTCGGCAGAGGTGGTTTTGGCATCTTTTATGAAGGATTCATAGGTGAAAATGTTAGAGTTGCAATCAAAGAGCGTGATCTTGAAAGCAAACAGGGCAATGGTGAATGGCTGGTAATTCCTTGCAACTTCACTAAACTTACCAACTTTGAAAATATAGTCTATGATCATTTCCCTTGGTTTGAATGTGTTTAAAGAGCTTTATTAGATATTATCCATAATTGTTGAAGGGTCAATTAGTTATTTTGTTGAAGTATTGGGCTTATGATGTAATTGCCTGGACATATCTAGCTGATTGATTTCCGATCAGCAGACCTCTGGTGAGAAACAAATTTGCAATAAACTGCTTAAAAGAGGGAGTCGGGCCTTGATGAAGGTTTTGGTCCACTGGGAGAATCAGACAGGTGAGGAGGCTACATGGGAGTATTCAGATGAGATGTTGCTGCAATTTCCAAAGTTCATTGAGCTCACTTCTTGAGGGCAAAAGGTGGGTTAAGGGGAGAGTATTGTTACAGTGTTATTATTACAGTGTATTATTACATATAGTTAACAATTGGTGAAGGGTCAATTTGTTATTTTGTTTAAGCATTGGTCTTATGATGTCACTGCCTGGACTTATATATCAATGCATATAGCTGATCTAATTCGTTTCAGCAGTTTAACCGATTTCCTCTTCTCCAATTCAGCTTTTTCTATTATTGTTCTAACCCTATCAGAATGGAGGTTTTTAGAGGGGAGGATTTCGGAGAGCTAATAAGTCATATCTTGCTATGTATTTGTGATTTTAGAAGATATTGCAAAGAACTACATGACAAGTGCTTGTATAATATCTTAATCAGCATTTTTATTTAATTTAAAAAATGCCTAGGTCAAGCAGACGACTACATCACTACAAAGTATTTATTTTGTACTTGATTCTTTACACAGAATTACATTTCATAAACTATACTCTGCATAATAGCTATTAGTCTATGATCTTACCCTCCGAGTTTAACAAATGTTTTTTCAATTATTTTTTTTTGCCTAGTGGTGATTGATATGGGAAAAAAATATACTGATCTTATTTAAAATCAAAATGCTCTTGCTCTTAGGACCAAACCATTTGTAGTACTCTAAGTAAGTAAGTAGGTTGTTTAGTCGAGAATACTCTTGTTTTTAGAAAAGGTCATCTTTTAATTAAGGAGCTTTGTGGACTTTGAACATCATTTATACTTTGCAGATAAATCCTATACACACTTAACAGTTTCAGTACATGGCCTCCGGCAGCCTTGAGGAACACCTGTTTTCTGGTTAGTACTTCACTGATTTGCCAGTTACTTGCAGTATCTATCTTTTGGGGTCCATTTGGAACGCTAATAATTCTACAAAAGGAAGTTAGGAAGAAAACGACATCAACAACAAGGCCTTATCCCACTAGGTGGGGTCAGCGACATGGAAGAAAACATGGAAACAAAATATGAGGGGAAGAAATAGGCTAATATTCAATAAATCAATATTAAATATTTGTCGATAATCACTGTGTTTTTATGTCATATTTATAAAGACTAAGAAATCTAAACATATTGACATTTATATGGAGTATAAATTTTTAGCATTCCTTTTCCTTTCTCAGGTATTTTCTAGAATCCAGACATACCTCTAGAAAACTCTATCCTATTGCAGACCTTACTAAAAAAATGAATTCTACACACGACTTTTTGTTATGTTATTGCATACACAATATCATACACGAACGGATTATTAAATGATGCTTTATAGATTTTTTTTCTTCCTTTGTGCATTGTATTAGTCTTAAGTGTTTTTTTAAAGTAATCTACTGTTATCATTCATGTGTGTATATCCTGCGTGCAGAAGTGTGCCCTATTGTGACATTATTGAAAAGAATGAAGATTGCATTGGATGTTGGGAGGGGGCTTGCTTTCCTTCATCGTGCAGACAGGCAGTAATATATAGGGACTTCAAAGCCGCAAACATTCTATTGGATGCAGTTAGTACGTAATCATTCTTTCAATTAGTCATCTATGCATGGATTCGTAAGTTGAGGAGAGCAAACATGAAGCATGACTAGCAATAAAGTATGCTATGTTCTATACAGATGGGCCCTTCAGAGTAGTTGTTGAGCTGTACTAATAGTAGTTTAGATAAATTTGATACCTCAGGATTTGAATGCTAGGCTTTCTGATTTCGGGCTTGCCAAAGGTGGCCCTGTTGGAGATCAAACTCATGTCTCAACTGTAGTCAAGGGTACTTACAGTTATTCCGCTCCTGAGTACATCATGAGTAGTGCCCGTTATACTTGTCCAAATTAATCTCCAGATGAGCCCCAAAACTTGTTTTTTGGCCCCCATCAAACTGGTCCCATTGAACTAATTCACACATCAATCTCTCTCTATGGTTTTTTGTCATATCTTAAAAGATGTTCCACTTCTAACTCATTCCGGGCATTTAGCCACGAGATGTGATGTTCATGGCTTTGGGGTTGTGTTACTTTAGATGCTAACTAGTAGGAAAGCATTGGACACAAGAAGGCGTACTAGAGAGCTAAGTCTCGTGGAGTTTGCCCGACCTTGCTTAACTCGCATCAATAGGCTCTTCGAGATATTAGACCCGAGAATGGAAGGCCAATATTCCAAGAAGACAGCAGCACTGGTAGCACGCTTGGCCTTCCGAAGTGTGACACTTGGCAAGATTATTTTGCTAAAGCCAACAACACCAACAATTGGTCGCTTGAGTGCGACACTGACTAAACACATGCATAATGCAGTTTGTCATGCAGAGGCCACATCTATAGCGAAAGCCAAAACTGTCAATGATTTGAGAAGTCCAGGGGAATGGGATTTTGTTATATATACGTACGAAGAAAAGAAAGTGGCAACCAATTCCTTTCAATTTGTTCTTTGCAGAGGTGGTTTTGGCATCGTTTATGAAGGATTCATAGGTGAAAATGTTAGAGTTGCAATAGGTTAAATCAGATAGGTGAGGAGGCTACATGGGAGTATTCGGACGAGATGTTGCTGCAATTTCCAAAATTCATCGAGCTCACTTCTTGAGGGCAAAAAGTGGGTTAAGGGGAGAGTATTGTTACAGGTGTTATTATTATAGAGTATTATTACATATAGTTAACAATTGGTGAAGTGTCATTTTGTTATTTTATTTAAGCATTTGGCTTATGATGTCACTTCCTGGACTTATATATCAACGCATCTAGCTAATCTAATTCGTTTCAGCAGTTTAACGAATTTATCCTATTGCAACTTTAACATTTTCACCTATGAATCCTTCATAAACGATGCCAAAACCACCTCTGTTGGGAACAGATTGAAAGGAATTGGTTGACACTTTCATTTCTTCGTACGTATATATAACAAGATCCCATTCCCCTGGACTTTTCAAATCATTGACAGTTTTGGCTTTCGCTATAGATGTGGCCTCCGCACGACAAACTGCATTATGCATTTGTTTAGTCAGTGTCACACTTAAGCGACCAATTTTTTGTGTTGTTGGCTTTAGCAAAATAGTTTTGCACATGAGCTTAGTTAGTGTCACACTTAGGCGACCAGTTGTTGAAATACGATACTAGTCATTTTTTAGCAGTCATAAATATAGAAAATCCTAGAAGATAAATATGAATTTAGAAAATGAATTTAGAAAATAACCTGTAGGCATAGTATGAGGCATAATCTTCTAATTAGTAGAAGTTACTAGTCCAAAAGTTGCTTATATATGTACGTCTGTTAAACTTACCCTATTTATAAAGAGGGATGATGTAAGGCTTTAATGCTGCGAATAAAACTTTCTTTACAATTAGATTTGAGTTGTGTTGTTATCTGCACACGGTCGGTCTTGGGCAAGTGCGACATCTACACTTCAATATTTTATCACGGATTTGTTATGCTTGAGTAATGGCTTCAAGAATTTGTACCACTTCACTCACAGCAAGTCTTGCCTTTGGGTTTTGGTCGACGCAACCAAGTGTGCTACTAGTGCTGCTGTCTTCTTGGAGTATTGGCCTTCCATTCTCGGGTCTAATATCTCGAAGAGCTTATTGATGCGAGTTAAGCAAGGTCGGACAAACTCCACGAGACTTAGCTCTCCAGTAGGCCTTCTTGTGTCCAATGCTCTCCTTCTAGTTAGCATCTCAAGTAACACAACCCCAAAGCCATGAACATCACATCTCGTGGTTAAATGCCCTGAATGAGTTAGAAGTGGAACATCTTTTAAGATATGACAAAAAACCATAGAGAAAGAGATTGATGTGTGAATGAGGTCAATGAGACCAGATCGGGGCCAAAAAAACAGTTTTGGGGCTCATCTGGGGATTAATTTGGACAAGTATAAGGGGCACTACTCATGATGTACTCAGGAGCGGAATAACCGTAAGTACCTTTGACTACAGTTGAGACATGAGTTTGATCTCCAACAGGGCCATCTTTGGCAAGCCCGAAGTCAGAAAGCCTAGCATTCAAATCCTGAGGTATCAAACAAGAAAGAAGAAAGGTTGTTACGGACGGAGAGTATGAAAATATAATTTGTACTTTGTTATTCTTTTTTTAATATCAGTTTGATTGGAGATATAATATTTTTTAGAAAAATTCTTTTCAAAGGAATTTAAATCGCCATTTTGTTTATGGTTCTTCTAAGTTTTTTGGTTTAATTTTTTAATTACAAAATTAATTAATTTGAAAATAGTTCTTAAGTAAGTATAGTCCTGTAATTTAATGAGTCAAGAATTTATTTCATGCTCAATATCTTTGTTTTTTCATTTATAATTACCTTCGACACAGTTCTCATGTTCTAAATTGTAACATTATTTGTTTTATGTCTCCCCTTCCTAAATCTATTGAGAATCTCACAAAATAAAATTTCAGAGTTGGGATGTAATTCGTTGAATGACATACTTTAGGATATAAGAATCGTGTTTGAGCTAATTATAAATAAAAGATTATGATGTTATGCACAAAATAAATATAGTATCCCAACAAATTATAAATGTTATTTACGGTTAATAACCATTTTGAGAATTAAAAAAAAGAATGATTTAAAAGAATTTACAGTGGCCAAAACAAGTCCCATGTCTTACAACAACAACAACCCAGTTAAATCCCACAAGAGTAGGGTCTAGGGAGGGTGTGTGTACGCAGATCTTACCCTTACTCTAAAGTAGAGAGGCTGTTTCCAAAGAGACCCCCGGCTCAACGTCGAAAGTTGCATTGTTTGACTAACTGCTACTTCATTAATTAAAGAAGCGCAGACAATTTAGAGATCCATTTTGATTTATTCCATCACACCCCAAAGCCAAAAAATGGTGAAATTTTGGCTACATCGGAGATGATGGAAAATAAGTCCCATGTCTTACAATGACTAAAAACATATTTAACTCAATGCAGTTTTGAGAGAGTCTAAGGGAATATGACTCGTTGAACGCTGTTAAAGAATTGGGACGCGATGCTTGATTATAAAAAATTAGTTTTTTTTCCTGAAGCACGGGTGATATGCTAGTGTTTGTTAATTGTGATTTAGGGGGATATATTCAATACAGATTCTGTAGGATTCTTTTTGTGTTCTCAGAGTCTATGGATATCCGATTAGGAATTTTAAAAATCATTGAAAATCTCTGAGTATTCTATTGAGATTTTAAAACATCCTTCTAAATTTGATGGTATTGAAAATTCTTTAGATTTTATAAGATTTTTATAAATAATGGATTGTAATGGTTTCAGGTGTGTAGTATACATAGAAATTTATAATAAAAATTTTTCTAAAATTCCTAAAGATTTTGAGTCTATAGTTGAATCTGGAGAGGTGAAGCACGATGGTGGGAGACCTTGGTGTTTAGGGTTATTTCTTGAAACTAGCTGCTAATCACTATACTCCTGGAATTCATGCCAACATCTTATGTGATTTTGCTATCTAAGGCGGAATCAAGTACCGAGAATATGATCCAGAGAAGTAACATTGAACATTAGATGCAAGCTGATCCGTTAGGAGAAGAGATTGCGAGAACGACACGTATAAAATCTGAACAATAGAAGAAGAAGATAAACGTAGGGGTGCAAACCAGAGGTGGATCCAGCAATTGGGAGTCATGGGGCCCTGTTTCTTTAGTTGTGATTACATTTATTAATATTCATAGCTCATACCTTAAATAAATTAAAATAAAAAATTTAGTATTTGAATGTAAATTCAAATTATGCTTTCAAATTGATTTTTCAAAAGCATTAATTCTTTCCAATCCAATTTTTTAAGATAAGGAGTAATATTCAATAATTTAGCATTCAATCATTTTAATATTTGAAAAAAAACATTCAAAATCAATAATATTACTGTAATGCTACCAAAAGTTTTTTTCGCAAGACACATTCTATATAATAATATTTTGTATTATTCTACAATAAAATTTATGTTCAGTTTATAATTAGAGTTCAAACAGAGTGAATGGTATGTATTTTCTTTGTCATTAAAATAAACTTCATTCCTTTATATTTTAAATATTTAAGGAAAATAAATACTCCATATTATATATGATTAAATTTTATGAAAAAAAGAGTGCAATTAGAACGAATAATTTAATCTTGAGACATCTCATTAAAAAAATAAAATTCAATTGATATAAGCATAAGGTGCTAATTTGATGTGAACTTTAATTTATAAAAAGTAAATATCAATACTATTTACGCTTGAATTTTGTAAAGAAAATTGTGTGTTTTACTTTTATATAAAAAGTATGGTGTACTAATTTAATCCTACAACATGTTATTTGTGGTAAGACTAAAATGAGGCAACTAAGAAAATATAAAATGCAATTGATATTTTTATGAAGGAAATGCAAAAAGAGTATGGAGAAGTATGGAATGCCAAAAAATAGAGTAACCAAAAGGGCGTGAGAATCGAACTCACAGCATACAAAGATCTGCTCCACACCACTACCGTAGCCAGTGCTAACAATTTGGAGTTTAATGAACATATACTATACCAAAATAATACTCCATCCGTTCCACAAAATCCTTCCAGTTTTGACTTTGGGAAAAAATAAGAAAAATGTAATTTTGGTTGACTTTCCAATTTTGATTTTTTTACTTACAAATCTTGGATTTCAGACCACCCATGGCGTTTAATATTGTGAATTTAGAAATTGATAGATTTCAGTAGAATGTTATCCTGTGAATATATGAGCATCCACTCTTTTTGACCTGTCACTTATCCAAAACAACAATTGGAGGTTTTTTATAAACAGCTGGAAGCTAAGTGATCCAAAACAACATCTGGAAATATTCAAAACACTAAATATGCTTTACTCCTTTACACCTATAACCTTTTCCACTATTTGAATATTACTTTTCAAGAGACATTGTTATCCCGTGAATATATAAGTATCTACATTTTTTATAACGTTAACCTAATATAAATTAGCAACTGGACTTTTTTGTTGGGCTTTGAATGTGATGCTTTATATATGCCCTGCAGGGTAAAATTTGTATAGCTTCTTCATTCGTTATCTCTTTTTTTTTCCTTGGTACAAGTTCTTCTGCAAATTTTGGAGTCTTAGACATTAAAGCTAATTCCAGATAGAATCCTCTATAACTTTTTCGTATGATGCTAATATGGATAACTTAACCTTCTACAGAAGATGATGTTTGGATGACATTGGCATTACTTTTCTAGAAGTTTACATGTTTCTAAAGTGTTCTTTTATTTTTAGTGTATGGTTGTCTGAGGTTAGAAGATGTAGTATAGCTATACTTTTTTTTTACAATAGCAAAATTCCGCCCAAGCTATTGCCCGAAGGTCAGCAGGCAACCTGCCCTATCAACCGCCCACTTACCACTGATCTCTCTTCTATCCATCTATACGGAGTATTTCTCAACCGCACACTTTCTCAGACCATCGCATCTCAGCGTCTTCAGACTTCAGCCTCTTCCATAGCACCTTCCCCCTCAGTTCTGGTCGCTCGTTTTTCCGTTGCGATTGAAGGCTAGAAGGCCGCTGGTTCGTTGGTGCAAGCCAATGGATCTCTCTGCCAACATTTTCCAGGTTAAAATTTGCCACTGGTACATCAATTTCACCCACGCTTCACTCGGAGACGAAGAGAAGTCTAAACATCAGAGAGAGAGAGAGAGACTAGGGTTGAATCTTTCTTGGCATAGGTTGTGTTAGCAGTTGAATCAACTATTCATCATCTTCCTCGCGGCTATGGTACATGCTAATTTCGAGTATTTGTTTAACACTTTAACTTTAAGCTTATATTTTTCTTTTATAAATTTTGTGAATCCTGAATGCAAGTTGTTTCATGCCTTCATATCTTTTAGTCCTAAAAACATATCTACAAAGTTGATATTGGATATTCTAGAGTAATATTCAGGTAGTACTCTTAAAAAGAGTATATGTTCTTATGAAATTCATACTCTGTATTTAATTCGCAAATTGCTAACCCTAGGGCAGATCCCTAGCGCCAGAAAGGAGATGACAGTGATCAAGGGGTCACGAGGTAGGGAGGACGGACGGCAGCACCAGGCTAGGGTTTCGACCATTAATTTCAGATAATAACTACAGGTAAGACACATCACAGGGCCGGGTAACACCATTTTCTTTTTTCTTTTGAAGTTTCTGAATGTGTATGGCATGATCTTGCATTCTTTTCCTCTTTTCTTTGATTTAGGGATAATTCTCTCACTTTGGATTCTTGCCATAGGTCAACAACATCACACTTCAACAACACCACCACCATTTTAAAGTGGTACTTTCTTCTTTTTAATTCATTTTTAGATTTGGACTTCTCAAACAACCAATGAATTAGAAGTCATTTATCACATTTCATTTTACTGCTTTGTGATTTTTGAATATGTTCTGTGTAAATGATTTGATAACCTAAAGTATGATAACATTACAACACACAAGTCTTAAAGTTGGGTTTAGACTTTAGACCAATAGACCATTATATAATATAGTCAAGTGTAATGTTTTCTTTAAAGCTTTTATCACTCCCTGCAGGATCATAAAGTGTTTATTACCTCAAATGTGAAGCCCTTAGATGCATCATTCAAAGATGGGTCAATGCAGTTCAAGGTCAGGTACAAAGCTAGCCTAAGAAGTTATCATCCCTTTGTGGTGGCACTTTAATAAATTAGTAAAAGACTTCAATTATGATTCTAAAATGTGGCACCAGGTTGGTTAACTAATGAATTAGTTAAATTACACATATTTACAACAATGTCTGGAAAACCCTTCCTGTCTAAATAGCTAGCCGAATATGGCTTGGATTTGTAGTTCTTCACGCACATCATTTAGTCCCCAGCCTCCAACTATTTCACCGACTATATCACACACATCGTAGGCTTCACAGATAGATGCTTAAAATACATCATAAGGGAGACATAGAAAATGAATGGCTATAGATGGATTCTTGGAGGGGGCATTTTGGAGGCTCTTGATGGGATCCATATTGGTGATTGCTTCTTAACGGATCCAGACATCAAACGACAGGAACAATAACTCAGGTTGTGAGAGGTAATGAGGTATTAAAGTTTTATTTATGTTAAATGTACATACACAATATTTATGCCTTTTATTGCTATTTTTCAAATTTGAGGGCAATATATCTTTCATATAATTGTGGGCAATATATCTTTCATATAATTGTTGATTTAAGGTTGATTTCAGTTCTCTCAAGAAGAAAGGTAAGGGTCAAGCCTCTAACTGCCAAGTGAAATAAGTAAGAGGAATGAAATACATCAATGCCTACTACAACTCCCTGCAATACATACATCTTTTTACACTATGTTTGGTTTAAGCAATTTGGAAGGAAAAGAAAAGAAAATGATTTTCTCTCATTTTCCTCACCAAAATGCGAGGAATTTGGTTTTCCTTTTTCTTAGTACATTTTGCTCTCATTATCTTTTCCTCTCACTTTTGCTTTCTTTTTCTCATTAACCAAACTGAAAAAATAGTTTTCCATCTCAATTTCTTATATTTTCCCTTACAAATTCCTTGAACCAAACATAGTGTTAGTAAGGTAGAAAAGATGATTATTTTGCTATGAAATCTTTTTGAACCTATTTAGACTACTTCAAGTGGTATACAATCTCTTCTTTTGAAATTCATTCTGAATTAATTTTTATTAAATTTGGGTTCTCAAACAATTGGTGATTATTAATTCATATTTTTTCCCAGATTCACTGGAACGCTGAGTTTTGTAACTGCCCCCTTTAAACCTAATCTTATCCTAAGGTAAAATATTTCTTTTACTCTTTCTCTATTGAATTTTTGAACTGTGCTAGATGAATTAGGTTCAATTTTGTGTAAATTGTTTAAATTTTCCATAATGTAGGAGGGTGTAGCTACCCTTTATTTTGATGCAATCTGTTCCCCATTCGTAAACTCTACATAAAAGGTGACAAGGTGTGTGCTCAGACTTTTGAAATATATCAAAGAGAGACTGGAAAAAGGCTTCACAAGTTATTAAATTCTTTTGACATTTACATTTGAGATATTTCATTATTTTTTGTTGATTGTTTTTTTACTCAGGTCATTTTAAAATGGTTTTCTTCAAATAAAGAAGGGCTTGAAAGGATAACTCACTCCACGTTCCCCATTTCCAAATATGCCATAAAAACAGACTCTTTCTCATTTAGAGCACTTCGTGTAGCCGAAGGAAATCTCGCGTTTTTCTTATTCTGCACACTTTGTGGCTGGATTTGGAAATCCATCTGTTGAAGCGCCACAATGTGGACTGGGGTACAGTAGCGCGTTCTTGGATTATTTTTGGCTTTTCCCTGTGTGTAAATCAGTCCCAAGGGAAACGAGAGGCAGAGAGCTGAAACGTGAATCTTCTTCCATCACCTACTATACCTTTGTGAGCTCTCATCACCATGGGATCCTGTTTCAGCGCTAGAAAACTGCAAAATCCAGAATCATCAGGTTATATAGAAATTAATTGCTCCATCTTTAAACTGTGTTGAATCTTGATTTTTGACTTATAATGCAGACTGGTAGTGTAAAAAATTTAATTTTTTTACTTCAATTCTTTTTGTTTAATTTTTTTACTTAAATTATTGAGTTGGCCGGACTTGATAGGCCTAGCTGATTTCTGGGCCAAAAGCAACCTCAAATTACCAATAGTACTGTGTTGTATCGCCATTCTTATTTTAAAGGAATGCTATCAAGCCTTAGATAGATACATTGACAGAGGTTGTTTTTAGGTCATGTTGAACATTAATGGTTTTCAACGCAGAATTCTTGTCATTAGTATTTTTCTGAATATAAACAAATGCATAATGCAGTTTGTCGTGCGGAGGCCACATCTATAGCGAAAGCCAAAACTGTCAATGATTTGAGAAGTCCAGGGGAATGGGATCTTGTTGTATATACGTACGAAGAAATGATAGTGGCAACCAATTCCTTTCAATCTGTTCTCGGCAGAGGTGGTTTTGGCATCTTTTATGAAGGATTCATAGGTGAAAATGGTAGAGTTGCAATCAAAGAGCGTGATCTTGAAAGCCAACAGGGCGACGGTGAATGGCTGGTAATTCCTTGCAACTTCACTAAACTTACCAACTTCGAAAATATAGTCTATGATCATTTCCCTTGGTTTGAATGTGTTTACAGAGTTTTATTAGATATTATCCATAATTGTTGAAGGGTCAATTTGTTATTTTGTTGAAGTATTGGGCTTATGATGTTATTGCCTGGACATATCTAGCTGATTGATTTCTGATCAGCAGACTCCGGTGAGAAACAAATTTGCAATAAACTGCTTAAAAGGGGGAGTCGGGCCGTGATGAAGGTTTTGGTCCACTGGGAGAATCAGACAGGTGAGGAGGCTACATGGGAGTATTCAGACGAGATGTTGCTGCAATTTCCAAAGTTCATTGAGCTCACTTCTTGAGGGCAAAAGGTGGGTTAAGGGGAGAGTATTGTTACAGTGTTATTATTACAGTGTATTATTACATATAGTTAACAATTGGTGAAGGGTCAATTTGTTATTTTGTTTAAGCATTGGTCTTATGATGTCACTGCCTGGACTTATATATCAATGCATATAGCTGATCTAATTCGTTTCAGCAGTTTAACCGATTTCCTCTTCTCCAATTCAGCTTTTTCTATTATTGTTCTAACCCTATCAGAATGGAGGTTTTTAGAGGGGAGGATTTCGGAGAGCTAATAAATCATATCTTGCTATATATTTGTGATTTTAGAAGATATTGCAAAGAACTACATGACAAGTGCTTGTATAATATCTTAATCAGCTTTTGGATTTAATTTAAAAAATGCCTAGGTCAAGCAGACGACTACATCACTACAAAGTATTTATTTTGTACTTGATTCTTTACACAGAATTACATTTCATAAACTATACTCTGCATAATAGCTATTAGTCTATGATCTTACCCTCGAGTTTAACAAATGTTTTTTCAATTTTTTTTTTGCCTAGTGGTGATTGATATGGGAAAAAAATATACTGATCTTATCTAAAATCAAAATGCTCTTGCTCTTAGGACCAAACCATTTGTTAGTACTCTAAGTAAGTAAGTAGGTTGTTTAGTCGAGAACACTCTTGTTTTTAGAAAAGGTCATCTTTTAATTAAGGAGCTTTGTGGACTCTGAACATCATTTATACTTTGCAGATAAATCCTATACACACTTAACAGTTTCACAATGCAGGCAGAGGTCAACTACTTGGCGCAGCTCCGACACCCTAACCTCGTGAAGCTAATTGGATACTGTTGTGAGGATGACCATAGGCTATTAGTTTATGAGTACATGGCCTCCGGCAGCCTTGAGGAACACCTGTTTTCTGGTTAGTACTTCACTGATTTGCCAGTTACTTGCAGTATCTATCTTTATATCTATCTTTTGGGGTCCATTTGGAACGCTAATAATTCTACAAAAGGAAGTTAGGAAGAAAACGACATCAACAACAATGCCTTATCCCACTAGGTGGGGTCAGCTACATGGAAGAAAACATGGAAACAAAATATGAGGGGAAGAAATAGGCTAATATTCAATAAATCAATATTAAATATTTGTCGATAATCACTGTGTTTTTATGTCATATTTATAAAGACTAAGAAATCTAAACATATTGACATTTATATGGAGTATAATTTTTTAGCATTCCTTTTCCTTTCACAGGTATTTTCTAGAATCCAGACATACCTCTAGAAAACTCTATGCTATTGCAGACCTTACTAAAAAAATCAATTCTACACATGACTTTTTGTTATGTTATTGCATACACAATATCATACACAAACGGATTATTAAATGATGCTTTATAGATTTTTTCTTCCTTTGTGCATTGTATTAGTCTTAAGTGTTTTTTTAAAGTAATCTACTGTTATCATTCATGTGTGTATATCCTGCGTGCAGAAGTGTGCCCTATCGTGACATTATTGAAAAGAATGAAGATTGCATTGGATGTTGGGAGGGGGACTTCAAAGCCGCAAACATTCTATTGGATGCGGTTAGTACGTAATCATTCTATCAATTAGTCATCTATGTAGATGGGCCCTTAAGAGTAGTTGAGCTGTATTAATAGTAGTTTAGATAAATTTGATACCTCAGGATTTGAATGTCAAGCTTTCTGACTTGGGCTTGCCAAAGATGGCCCTGTTGGAGATCAAACTCATGTCTCAACTGTAGTCATAGGTGCTTACGGTTATGCCGCTCTTGAGTACATCATGAGTAGTGACCCTTATACTTGTCCAAATTGATCCCCAGATGAACCCCAAAACTTGTTTTTTGGCCCCCATCAAACTGGTCCCATTGAACTCATTCACACATTAATCTCTCTCTATGTTTTTTTGTCATATCTTAAAAGATGTTCCACTTCTAACTCATTTAGGGCATTTAACCACGAGATGTGATGCTCATGGCTTTGGGGTTGTGTTACTTGAGATGCTAACTAGAAGGAGAGCATTGGACACAAGAAGGCCTACCGGAGAGCTAAGCCTCATGGAGTTTGCTCGACCTCGCTTAACTCGCATCAATAGGTTCTTCGAGATATTAGACCCGAGAATGGAAGGCCAATACTCCAAGAAGACAGCAGCACTGGTAGCACACTTGGCCTGCCAATGTGTCGACCAAAACCCAAAGGCAAGACCTACTGTGAGTGAAGTGGTCTACCAATTCCTTTCAATCACAGTAGGTCTTGCCTTTGGGTTTTGGTCGACGCATCGGCAGGCCAAGTGTGCTACCAGTGCTGCTGTCTTCTTGGAGTATTGACATTCCATTCTCGGGTCTAATACTCTAATATCTCGAAGAGCCTATTGATGCGAGTTAAGCGAGGTCGGGCAAACTCCACGAGGCTTAGCTCTCCGGTAGGCCTTCTTGTGTCCAATGCTCTCCTTCTAGTTAGCATCTCAAGTAACACAACCCCAAAGCCATGAACATCACATCTCGTGGTTAAATGCCCTGAATGAGTTAGAAGTGGAACATCTTTTAAGATATTACAAAAAACCATAGAGAGAGATTGATGTGTGAATGAGGTCAATGGAACCAGTTTGATGGGGGCCAAAAAACAAGTTTTGGGGCTCATCTGGGGATTAATTTGGACAAGTATAAGGGGCACTACTCATGATGTACTCAAGAGCGGCATAACCGCAAGTACCCTTGACTACAGTTGAGACATGAAACTAAAAAGAAGAAAGGTTGTCACGGACAGAGAGTATGAAAATATAATCTTTACTTTGTTATTCTTTTTTTTAATATCAGAAAAATTGTTTATGGTTCTTCTAAGTTTTTTGCTTTAATTTTTTAATTACAAAATTAATTAATTTGAAAATACTTAATTAAATTATAGTCCTGTAATTTGATGAGTCAAGAATTTATTTCATGCTCAATATCTTTTTTTTTTCATTTATAATTACCTTCCACATAGTTCTCATGTTCTAAATTGTAACATTATTCGTATTGTGTCTCCCCTTCCTAAATTATTGAGAATCTCACAAAATAAAATTTCAGAATTGGGATGTAATTTGTTGAATGTTTGAGCTAATTATAAATACAAGATTATGATGTTATGCACAAAATAAATATAGTATCCCAACAAATTGTAAATGTTACTCCGTATTTACGTTTAATAACCATTTTGAGAATTAAAAAAAAAGAATGATTTAAAAGAATTTACACGGGCCAAAACAAGTCCCATGTCTTACAATGACTAAAAACATATTTAGCTCAATAAATAAAAATGAGAAGATGATAGGGCGGCTTAAGGGAATCTCCAATGCAGTTTTGAGAGTCTAAGGGACTACAACCCGTTGAACCCTGTTAAAGAATTGGGAAGCGATGCTTGATTATAAAAAAAAATTAGTTCTTTCCCGAAGCACGGGTTTGGGTGATATGCTAGTGTTTGCTAATTGTGATTTAGGGGGATATATTCAATAGAGATTATGTAGGATTCTTTTTGTGTTCTCAGAGTCTATGGATATTTGATTAGAATTTTTAAAAACCATTGAAAATCTCAGAGTATTCTATTGAGATTTTAAAATGTCCTAAATTTGATAGTATTGAAAATTCTTTAGATTTTATAAGATTTTTATAAACGATGGATTGTAATGGTTTTAGGTGTGTAGTGTAAATAGAAATCCATAATAAAAAATTTGGCCAAATAGCGCCAGTACCCCTTGTGGTTTGTAAAATAGGCACCAAAAGTTATTTCTAAAGTCCTTAAGGTTTCAAATAATGCACCCGTGCCCCCTCTGATCATTTTCCGGCCATTTTTCCGGCGAAGAAGGGGGCATTGCTACATATTTACTAAACCACAGGGGGTATCAGTGCTGATATTTATTTTTCGCTTTTTTTTTCCATTTTTTCCTTTGTTTGTTTCTTTTATTAATAAAGGTTTTTTTTAAATTATTTTTATAATGTTCATAAAATTTAAAGTTATTTTTGTTTGAAAAGATAACATATAATGTATATGTACTTCTCAAATCAACAATTTTTTTTTTCTGAAAAAAGTAAACTTTTTTTTGAGAATTTCAAAAAAATGACGAATAAAATAAGAAACAAAATAATAGAAAAATAAAAATGAATATCTTTTTCGATCTCAATTTTAAGGATTTTTTTAGGCTTGTCCGTTTTTTTGTATCTGACTTTTTTCGTTTATTTTTATTTTTCATTTTATTTTTCCTTATTTTTATTTTTTTATTCTAGGTTTTTCTTTTTGAACTTTCTAAATAAGTACGTAACAAAAAGTGAAAATGTTTAATTTCAAATAGATGCAATGTACATTAATTTTTTTATTTTTATTTCAAACACAAAAAATTTTAAAATTTTAAAACATTATAAAAAATTGAAAATAAATTAGAAAAATATCTAGGAAAAGAAAAAAGAAATAGAAAATATTTTTAAAAAGAAAAACACAAATAATAAACGAAAAATAAAAAATGAGCACGAATGCCCCCTATGTTTTAAAAATTGTGCGCAAATGCTCCCTCTTCGCCGGAAAATGGCCGGAAAATGATCAGAGGGGGCACGGGTACAACATTTAGAAACCACGGAGATTTTAGAAGTAATTTTTGAAACTAGAGAGGGTATTGATGCCAATTTTCCAAACCACAGGGGGCACCGGAGGTATTTGGCCTAAAAATTTTTTTTAAAAACCCATGGTTGAATCTGGAGATCGAGGTGAAGCACGATGGTGGGAGACCTTGGAGTTTAGGGTTATTTCTCGAAAGTAGCTGCTAGACTGGTTCGAAGGGGATGTCTTGAGTGTGGGAAAGCTACATCACTATACTCCTGGGATTCATGCCAACATCTTATGTGATTTTGCTATCTAAGGCGGAATCAAGTACCGAGAATATGATCCAGAGAAGTAACATTGAACATTAGATGCAAGCTGATCCGTTAGGAGAGGAGATTGCGAGAACGACACGTATAAAATCTGAACAATCGAAGAAGAAGATAAACGTAGGGGTGCAAACCAGAGGGGGATCCAGCAATTGGGAGTCATGGGGTCCCGGCCCGTTTCTTTAGTTGTGATTACATTTATTACTATTCATAGCTCATACCTTAAATAAATTAAAATAAAAAATTTAGTATTTGAATGTAAATTCAAATTATGCTTTCAAATTGATTTTTCAAAAGCATTAATTCTTTCCAATCCAATTTTTTAAGATAAGGAGTAATAATCAATAATTTAGCATTCAATCATTTTAATATTTGAAAAAACATTCAAAATCAATAATTGTTAGCGGATGTAATTAGGGTTTGATATTATTGGGCCTGTTAGTGGGTTTGTGATTAGGTTAGAGTTATTTTTGTATAAATAAGGCATTTGTGATCAATGTATTCATCAAGTTCAGTTCTAATTTTATTTCTACATGGTATCGGAGCCACCGATCTTGGTGACCTAAAAGAGTTTTTCACTTTCGTCGCCGCCGCCGGTAATTCCGGCGACGGCGACTCCACTCTATTCACCTCTATTTTCTTTTCTCTTCTGTTGAACCAATAAAAATCCAAAGTAAATCAGCACAAAAGCAAAGCCAAGAGGGGAAGTAGTGAAAGAGGAAACAAGACCTCTACAACTCACCCCTTCAAGAAGGAAATAGGGCATTGCCCAGATCCAAGAAAAAGACAAAAAATGTCAAGGATCTTCAGTCAAACAGGCACCTCCAGTAGCCTTCTCTATTCTTCTTCGACGTCAGCAGCTACAAGCGCACGTCAACCTTCTCTCTTCTTCTTCAACGTCAGCAGCTACCAGCGCACGTCAATTTCTCTCTTCTTCAACGATGTCTGCAGCAACCAGTGCATGTCAGACTTCTCTCCTCTCCAACAACGTCAGCAGCCACCGGCGCACGTCAGACTTCTCTCTTCTCCAACGACGTCAGCAGCCACCGGCGCACGTCAGACTTCTCTCTTCTCCAACGACGTCAGCAGCCACCGGCGCACGTCAAACTTCTCTCTTCTCAAAGTTTCTAGTTTCCGGCTAGTGTCCAAGCTTCCTTTTGCTTCAGCCAGAGTTCAGCTTGAGGGGGGATGTTAGACAATAATATTAAGTATTCCTAGTTATGGTAGAAGTTGTATTTTAGTTAGTTTCTATTCTTTATTCCTAGTTGTGTTAGGAGTCTCTTCTATATATACTTTATCATTACTTCAAAATCCAAGGAGCAATATTATTATTCTAATATTTCAACATGGTATATTCTAATATGTATTCATCAAGTTCAGTTCTAATTTTATTTCTACAATAATACTACTGTAATGCTACCGAAAGTTTTTTCGCAAGACACATTCTATATAATAATATTTTGTACTCCATCCGTTTGGAAAAATACTTCCCATTTGGATTTGGGGCAAAAATAAGGAAGTTTTAAATTATACAGAGTAGTTGATTTCCAATTTTGCTCCTGATATGATGGGTAAAAGTAAGATGTGATGGATAGATTATTAGAGAAAAAGTATGATGTGATAGGTAGGGTATGAAAAAGGGTAAAAGTGGTTTTTTAATAGAAAAGGGAAGTTTTTTGTTGGAAGTGGAAAAAATGAAAGAGGAAGTGTTTTTGAGAACGGAGGGAGTATTATTCTACAATATTATTCACAAGCATGGTTCTTGCCATTTCCAGTACATCCCTATTTTTCCTTTCTACTACATTTTTTCGAGGGGTTTTTGGTGTGGAGAATTCGTGTAAGATTCCACAACTATCACAGTAGTTGCTCAATGGTTGACTATCAAACTCACCTCCATGATCGCTCCTTACACGAATAACTTTCTTGATTTTTAGTTGCTTCAATTCTCGTTTTGAATCTTGTTGCACAAAGAGCTAAACGCATCTAAAGCATCATCCTTGTGTCTCAAGAAACTCACTCATGTATATCTAGTATAGTCATAGGTAGGGTATGAAAAAGTAAAGTAAAAATAATTTTTTAATAGAAAATAGAAGTGTTTTGTTGGAAGTAAAAAATTTGAAAGAAGAAGTGTTTTTGAGAATAGAGGGAATAGTATTTAGTTCTTTGATTTGTACAATGTTTGATTTTAAGAGTATTAAAATTAATTACATAGATATCTAATTAATTAATGTGTGGAGTTGTCATTGACAAAATGTGTTCACACGAAGCTGATTTATGCTAATAATTTAGACCACCAATAATGCCCTAGTTGTTTTAACTAAGAAAAATAATGACAAAATAACTTATTTTTACTTATTAACTTTTTAATTATTTTATTAATAAAAAATTTCGTAAAGTTTTCTGCCCTACACCACACGAGTACAAACTTAGTATTAATATAAAAGAAATCACTCTAAATCACGTCTCAAATACGAGTAAAAAATGAGTGGAATCAATTTTTTGTGGTACTCCCTACTAGATACCATAACGAAGCACTCTATATCAAATAAAAAGGAAGTACAAGTAGTGTGCGCCATATTGTTCAAAATAATCGAATGGCTTGATAAAGGATATCCGATCTTCCCTAGAAAAAAATCCCATCTCAATTTAATTTATATGGGGTACAAATTGTTTTTTTTGTTTATACGGCCATAGACATTATGCATGATTTCACCATTCCAACTCTATTCTATCTATGAAATTATTCGGAGAGATTTCCATAACACTACCGGGTAAGTAATGTCACAGGAATCGCCTCGTAAATTATTAGCACTGAGGCTACATAAACAATAATGCGAGACCTCAAATACAAGTGACTCAAGATTAACGGCTGTAATTAATTAATAACAGGAAAGGAGAAGCAATGGTAGACTTGGAGAGTAGACTTGATGAGTTGATGTGTAGCACTTATTAAACACTCTAGTGTAGCACTAGCACTACGTTGCAATATTATATGTGATCCAGTACACAAATTGGGTCACCTTGCATGAATTCAATAGTCTTACTGTGTGTTTCACTCACTTCCTATATGTTCAAAACTTAAGCTTATTCACAATCACTTTTTCACACATTATGTGCAACTCACCGAAATATTTCTCCTTTTGTGGGACGCACGCTTTGATGACCAAGCTCAAATCCAAAGAGCTTAGAACAAAGACCGTTAGGTAAAAAACATGCAGCCGAAACAAAGTATCAGCGACAATGTGTTTTCCTCACCATGTTTATGTTTAGTTCCTCCCACGTTTTGTCCCGTTTTTATGAACAGTTGGGACTGATTCTCACTTTATCTCTTAATATTTGAGATCGGGATAAAACGGAACGAATATGGATTGTCCCGCTTTGTCATTACCCAAAATTAGATGCAATAATATAAAATACATAAGGGGAAAGCGACTCACTTTGACTTGCAAAATAATGAAAAAAATGATATATTTATTTAGAATGTTTTTAAAAAGAAAAAAAATAAAGCAGAAAATTAAACATGAAAAAATGTTACAACATACATCAAAAGTGAAGACTATAAACTTCATAAAAGCTATGAGCCATAAATTGGGTGGGTCGAGTTAGTACGGTATAAACTTTTAAGTATTCCCGTCTTAGCCTATTTTTTAGAATATTTGAATCTGGATAGTATTTTTTATATCTACATTGGAAAAAATAATTAAAATTTGTGATACTTTTTTAGTGTTACATCATTATATAAGTAAATAGACATATACATATATACGAGACAATGGGACAGAACGAGAAAATATTTATATCTTGCTTGCTCTTGTCCCATTATGAAACAGTTCGGAATGGGTTCGGCCAATCGGCCGTTCAGGACAAAATTTTGTCATCCCTAACAAAACAAGACATTAATAAAATAGGATTGGAATGTGCAATGGTTTTGTGATTTTTGCTAGTTGGGAGTGTAATGATTAATGAATCATTTCCCTTCCACGTACGGTTACCCTTAAATTATGAGGGAAATTACCCCCATTTCCAACCAACACCATTACTTGGGTATTTCCTTAATCTATATAATCAAACCATAAATCCATTAACCTGGCATGCAAAGTAAAAATGTCCCAATGCACCAACAAAATGTTCAAATCCATAGTGATAATGGCAACAATACTCATGACATCATCCAAACTCTACCGCGCCTCCCCAATGGCAGCGCGGGCAACAAAGCAGACATTCATTGTTCACATGGCCAAGCTGCAAATGCCTCCCGGCTTCAATCACCACACAAACTGGTACGAATCGGCTCTCAAATCGGTCTCCGGATCGGAGGAGATGATTTACGTGTACGAAGCCGCGGCCCACGGGTTCTCAGCCAGGCTCAGGGCGGATGAAGCTCTGTTTCTTGAAAGCCAGGCTGGGGTTTTGTCTGTGAGGCCGGAGAGGAAGTACGTGCTCCACACAACAAGAACCCCATTGTTTCTGGGGCTTGAATCGGATTACTTGTTGCCCGGGTTGGTTGCTGATGAGAGCGGCATTGTCATCGGAGTAATTGACACCGGCGTCTGGCCGGAGAGCAGGAGCTTCAAAGATGATGGGCTTGGCCCGGTTCCGAGTTCGTGGAAAGGCGCGTGCGAGACGGGTACCAATTTCACCGCCTTGAATTGCAACCGGAAGCTCGTTGGTGCGAGGTTTGAACTTTGAAATAGTTTCTCAAATTTGAAAAAATACAAGAAAAAATACTCCCTCCATCTTATAATACGTACTTAAACTTCCCAATTTAACATTGGTGGTCAAACTATTTCAACTTTTACACCATATTATAACAAAATAAATCAAACTTTAATATAAATTTAATATCAATAGATTCATTTTGAAACATAGTTTTGAAATGTTTTATTTTATAATATATAATTATATAAGAATAGATACGGAGTTTATTAATGTCAGAGATTGTGAAATGTGAAATGAGAAGTTAATTTTAGAACGGGAACGTCAGTGAATATTAAACTAAGAGAAAAAAAAATAGGAAGATATCAAAATATACGTTTCATGTTTTTATTTTAGAAAAAAAGTTACAATGTCCATAATGTTAACGTATTATACCGAAAAAAATTTGTGACATACCAGTATATAGTGTCAACTTTATTTTAGGATAATAACATGTTATTCCTATCTTGGGAATTAGAACTATATTTTATTTCTATTTCAAGTGATTTCTACAATCAAAAGTGATTTCAATAGCATAAAAAAATACGGAGTATCAAGTTTATTTTAAAATAAGCAAAACTAAACGGTTGAAATTTATTTTTCTGGTAATGGCGAACAACATAGTACTTCCTTCGTCCCATAAAATCCTTCACGTTACAAAAATATCATGTTCCTAAAAGTCCTTCCCATTTCTATAAAAAATCATTTTTACCCCTTATTTTTTCATACCCTACCTGTCACATCATACTTCATCCGTCCCTAAATATTTGTCACACTTGTATTCTGGAGGCAAAATATCAAGTTTTTTCAATTCATTTTATTTACATATTGGTATAGAAATAAAAAACTAAAATTCACATATCAAAAAACTATATGAAAATTTCTTCGAAATAAGATGTGCCAAAAATATATTATTTTATCAAATAACTAATGAAAAAGTAGAAATAAACAAAAGTTTTCGCGACTGCTGAAAAAGTAAGTGTGACAAATATTTTGGGACGGAGGGAGTACCTTTTTTCTAATATCAATAGTATTTTTGGAAAGTCAACACAAAATTATCCCTCTTTATTTTACCACTTTAGTCAAACCATCTCTATCTTTATGGGACGGAGGAAGTACAATATATTACCGAGTACTTCATCTATTTAGAAATAAATAGCAATTTTTCTTTTCCATCTGTCCTATTACTACATTTGTCGTAAAAAAAACTTTCGGTTTACCATATTTGACAATGGTGAAAATTTTTAAACATAACCTTTACTCACTCCGTCTTAAAATTAACTTTTCATTTGATTTTTTACGATCTCTAATACAACATTTTGACTTTCAATATCTTCATTTTTATATAAATATATATTATAAAAAATAAAAATAGTATATTTAAAGCTATGATTTAAAATGAATCTAATGATAATAAATTTATACTCCTTCCGTCCTATATCTTTAGTTTTTGGATGGCGACGTCAAGGAAGGTTAAACTAAGATAAAAAAAGGAGGATATGAAAATAAAAGTTTCATATTTTTATTTTAAAAAAAAGTTACAATGTTCATAATGTCAATGTATAATACCAAAAAACATTGTGAGACTAGTGCATGCTGTCAACTTTATTTTAGGATAATAACATGTAATTCCATTTTTATATAAATATATATTATAAAAATAGTATATTTAAAACTATGTTTCAAAATGAATCTAATGATAATAAATTTATATAAAAATTGAATATATTTTAAAACTTACAAAATACAAAACTCTTTTGCTACTCCGTATAAAGCCGACGGGTTTAAGTATGCTTCGTATATAATTATGTTAATGTTTAGGTACTTCCTAAAAGGTTATGAGGCAGAAAAGGGGCCAGTCAACGAGTCTCTGGAGTACAGGTCTCCGAGAGACGACAATGGACATGGGACCCACACAGCCTCAACCGCCGGAGGGTCGCAAGTTCCCGGTGCCAATCTTCTCGGTTACGCAAAGGGAACTGCTCGGGGAATGGCTACAAACGCCAGGGTCGCGGCTTACAAAGCCTGCTGGAAAGGCGGGTGTTTCGACTCCGACGTCTTGGCCGCCATGGACGCCGCCATCGGAGACGGCGTCGACGTCCTCTCGCTGTCTCTCAGCGATTACTACGACGACTATTTCAGTGACTCCGTTGCTGTTGGAGCACTCGCCGCGGCGGAGAAGGGAATTCTTGTTTCCTGCTCTGTCGGAAACGGCGGTCCCGACCCTTACAGTGTGACCAACGTCGCGCCGTGGATCGTGAGCGTCGGCGCCGGGAGTCTTGACCGTACTTTCCCGGCTCCGGTAAGGCTCGGTAACGGAATTAAACTTCCTGGGGTGTCGCTTTATAGAGGCGTTCCGCTTCCGGCCAAGGCGCTCCCCTTTGTGTACGGCGGAAATGTTAGTTTCCGTAGTGATGGGAATCTGTGTGTGAACGGGAGTCTAGATCCGGAGAAGGTGAAGGGCAAAATTGTACTTTGCGAGAGGGGGAAAAATTCAAGAGTTCAAAAGGGATCGGTGGTAAAAGCCGCCGGCGGGGTGGGGATGGTGCTGGTGAACACCGCCCAAGTGGGAGACGAATTGGTGGCGGATGCTCATATACTTCCGGCGACTCACGTCAGCAAAAAGACCGGCGACGCCGTGAAGGCTTACTTGTTCTCCAATCCCAACGCGACAACTACTATTTCCTTCCGGGGAACAAAAGTGGGCATCAGGCCGTCACCTGTGGTGGCAGCCTTTAGCTCACGTGGCCCCAACCCACTCACGCCAGAAATACTGAAACCAGACTTTATTGCCCCTGGAGTCAATATTCTGGCAGGATGGACTGGGGCCAGGAGTCCAACGGGTTTGCCAGAAGATACCCGACGGGTGGAGTTTAACATGGAATCAGGGACATCAATGTCGTGTCCGCACGTGAGTGGTGTAGCCGCCCTCGTTAAGGCGGAGCACCCAGACTGGAGCCCCGCCGCCGTCCGCTCGGCACTGATGACCACGGCTTACTCGGCCTACATGTCTGGCGACCAGCTAATAGACGCCGCGACAGGAGAGCGATCCACCCCATTTGATTACGGGTCGGGTCACATCGACCCAATATCCGCTTTTGATCCAGGGCTCGTCTACGACATAAAACCGGACGATTATCTCGACTTTATCTGCGCTTTGAACTATACTCCATCCCAAATCTTAACATTGGCAAGAAAAAACTTCAGTTGCGACCCGACTCGAACTTACAGCGTAACGGATCTCAATTACCCATCGTTCGTGGTTGTTTTTTCGGGCGGGAAATCTTCAATCAACTACACGCGGACACTCACTAACGTCGGAGAATCTGGGACGTACGAAGTTTATGTGTCTTCCCCAGATGGGGTTGAAATATTGGTAGAACCACAAACTCTTTCTTTTACTGATGTGGGAGAGACACAATCATACATGGTGACTTTTACTGCTACAACAATGGCGGCTTCGGGTAGCAATGTGTTTGGGGAGATTGAGTGGTCTGATGGAATGCATGTTGTGGGTAGTCCAGTTGCAATCACTTGGTCGTAAAGGATGTCTTTTTCAACAAATTAGCATATGATGTCATGTATGCATAAATATATGGCCAGCTTCTATGGCCACTCTCTTTAAGTGGTTGCGGAAGTCTCTCTACGATGTTTAATTCGTAAAATTGATAATTCTTATCTTTTAACCCCATTAGTAAGTCCTCACCTAATCCCGACTCTAATCCATTCCTCTAACCATGTTAATTGCGGGAAAAATTTAGTTGAGTTCGGTGTCAAAATTTTGACTCCAAAATTAATTACTTTCATCCTGCAATTGGGAGAATTGGTTGGGATCAGGACACAGCGGGTTGATTATCAAGGGGTTAGAAGTAAAACCAACAATTTTACGAACGAAACATCATACATGTTCCAATTGGGACAATGTCCTCCGTGATTACTCAAGTGAGTGGCCATATAACTTGTTCGTAAATATGTACTCCGTGGTTACTAAATAAAGTTGCTTAATTATACTGTATTTAGTATGGTATTCCCTCTCTTAAGAGTAAATATGTACCGTGCTGAAAGAAGATCGCTGTATTAAATTAGGATTCCTCAATCATATAATGAGACGAGAATAATGATTAATAATACCTGATAGACCCATGATTGTATGATTGAGGGACAAAGACATGATCTTGATCGGGTTCCTCTTTAGGGTGTGTTTCTTAGGATGGGATTAGGTGATCTTGATGATCATGTATTAGAGAGACAAGAGGAAGGTCGAAAATCCCTTTTAGGGTTTTAAGTTTAGAAATCATCCTAAATAGGACTAAAACATAGAGAAAAGTACCAAAATAGGACTTTCATGTTTTTTTTCCCGGAATAGGACTTTGCACTGTGGTAATGTGACTTTGCATTGTGGTAATGTGGCAGTGTACATGTGCAAATTACTAACTTTTTTGGTAATGTATATGACCATGTTTGGTAATGTAAGTCCTCTTTCAAGAATAAAAACATGGAAGTTCTATTTTGAGGGACAAGAAGAAGGCCAAAAATCCCTTTTAGGGTTTTAAGTTTGGTGTGTGATGTTATGATATCTCCTTTTTTCTTCTTTAGTTGTTATGACCTCTATTTATATTATACACCCACGAAGAATCTCTAATTATTTATGGTAATAGTTATTACGTTCATCAAGTAATTACTAATAAAATAATAGGATAATTATGGTAATTGATCAATTAATAAGATAAATAATCGTGAGGGCCATATAATATTCTTACATTCTCCCACTTGGCCAATTGATTATTTATTATGAGCATTAGATAAGTCTGGCCAGATTTTAACACTCATTTTAGTCCTAAACCGTAATTGTAGCAAAGAAAAAGAGTCTTCGAATCAGTATTCAACTCAAGACCTCATTAATGATACTACAATACAAATTTAAAGCTTAAGTAAATTTTAAGATCAATTGATAAGTAAACCCTTTAGACTCTGATTAGTATAATTGGTGTCTTTGTGTATTTAGGCATGCAAAAACATATTTAAGGATGTTGATTTATGAATTCACTCTTAAGGAATAATTGTGTACATGGATGTTTATATAGGTGAGGATTCCTACATGGACTAGGATTCACCAAATAAGTAAACTAACATAAATAACAATTCTACTATAACTAGACTTCTTTCCATATATGTCTAACATCCCCTCTCAAGCTGAACGCCGTGAAACGAGAGGAAGCTTGGCAACCAATGCAGTGTAGCGTGGCGAGGCAAGAGCTTTTGTGAGAAGGTCTGCCAGCTGTTCATTAGAAGGAACATAAGAGACCGTCATTTTCTCTGTAACTACTTGTTCTCGTACAAAGTGGCAATCCGTTCCGACATGTTTCATGCGCTTATGGAAGACTGGATTCTTAGGGGTGGACTGGTTGTCGCATAGAAGATGTGGAGGAGGGAGCTTGATCTGTAAAATGTCAAACAAGTAGGTGAGCCACATCACCTCAGGTGCTGCGGCCGAGAGGGCTCTGTACTCGGCTTCTGTGGACGAGCGTGAGACACGACTTTGTTTCTCCGTACTCCAAGAGAGTAAATTAGAGCCAAGATATATCAAGTAACCTGTAACGGACCGTCCATCTGTCATATCGTTGGCCCAATCAGAATCAGAATATGCGTAGATGGTCTGTGGGCCTCGCCGGAAGACCAAACCACGATCAATGGTTCCTTTGACATATCGCAGGATGCGTGTCAAGGACTGAAAATTTTGCTCCATAGGTGCATGCATCCTTTGACAAACATAATTCACAGCAAACTGAATGTCCGGACGCGTGTTTGTCAAGTATTGGAGAGAGCCAACCAAACTCCGGAAAAAGGTGGGATTGTCGAACGGACGGCTCACCCCCTCCTCGGGCTGCCGTACGGGTAGGGGCGTGGGGGCTGGTTTGCAATCCTCGACTCCTGCTTTATTGAGAAGTTCCCGGGCATATTTTTCTTGGGATAGAAGCAGATGATCTTTTGTGCGTGTGACTTCAAGGCCAAGAAAGTAGTGAAGAGGGCCAAGATTCTTCATTTGAAATTCCTTTTGCATAGCCTCGATGAATGAAGAGAAAAGAGGTAAGGCACTGCCAGTGACAATAATATCATCAACATAGAGAAGGACAATGAGAATGCCAGAGGGAGAGTGCTTAACAAAGAAGCTGGTGTCATGTTCATTTTTCCCAAAGCCATAATCAACAAGGAACCCTGACAGACGCTGGTACCAAGCCCGTGGTGCCTGTTTCAGCCCATAAAGAGATTTCTTTAGTTTGCACACATAATGAGGATACTGCTGATCTACATATCCTGGAGGCTGTTTCATATAAATTTCATCAGGAATGACATCGTGAAGGAAAGCATTAGAGACATCCAATTGATGAAGGGGCCAGTTGTGATTGACTGCTAGAGAAAGAACCATCCGAATAGTCTGCTGTTTGACCACGGGGCTAAAAGTCTCAGAGTAATCCAAACCATATTCCTGTGTGTAGCCCTTGGCCACAAGACGGGCCTTGTACCTGGAAACGGAACCATCAGAGTTATGCTTAATTTTATAAATCCACTTATATCCAATAGGAACCCGATCTGAAGGTGCCGGAACAAGCTCCCATGTTTGCTGATCAATCAAGGCTTTATACTCATCATCTATAGCTTGACACCAATAACTGTTTTGGGAGGCATCTTTATAGGTAACAGGCTCAGTGGTGGGTGGGGAAGAGGTAGAGGAGATGGAGTAGAGTTTAGGTTTGAAGATACCACTTCGTGCACGAGTGGCCATGGGGTGCCGGTTGGGTAATGGTGGGGGAGATGGGATTGGTGATGATTTGGGACTTGTCATTGTGGTGCCAAATTGGATAGGTGTGGGAGTGGAGTGGGGTTGGGTTGTGGGGCTGACTGTTTCGGGGTGGGGGGTTGGCCACGGTGTGGGTTGAGGGACGGGACTGGGAGGGGACGGGTGGCGGGAACTGGGCGGGCTGGGTTGGTTTTGGGTGCTGGGCGGGATGGCTGGGTTACGGGCAGGGAGGGGGTTGGGTACTGGGCGGTTGGGGTTTGGGTTAGGTTTTGGGTTTGGGACAGTGGGTAGGGCCGAGAGAGGGTTGGGCGGGTTGGGTGTTGTATCCTCGTGAGCATGGAGCGGAGTACACGGCGACTCAACCGAAAAAATAGGAAGGACACCAAGGAATGACGGAGGTATGACGGAAGACCCTATGTGTGTGGAGACGGTGGAGTATGGAAACTCACTCTCTTGAAACTGGACATGACGAGAGATGTATACACGACCCGTGGAGAGATCAAAATAGCGATATCCTTTTGACGAGGAGTCGTACCCAAGGACTACACAGGGTTTGGACCGTGGTTGGAATTTATTTGTGATTTCATGACGTAGACACAGATAAGCCAAACACCCAAAAACCCAGAGAAGATTGTAGTCTGGAGCTTTGTGAAACAGAGACTCATAAGGGGATTTGTTATTAAGAGACGTTTTTGGCATGCGGTTGATCAGGAAATTTGCAGTAGCCAACGCCTCAACCCAAAATTTTGCTGGGAGATTGGCTGTGCAAAGAAGTGTGACAAGAGTTTCAACCAAGTGACGGTGCTTTCTTTCAGCGACACCATTTTGTTCAGGAGTGTAAGGACAAGATTTTTTATGGAGAACCCCCAAATTTTGTAAAAACAGACCAAACTTTTTATTGACATATTCCCTCCCATTATCTGTGCGAAACAGCTTAAGGCGTGCATTAAACTGAGTTTGAACCATAGATTGGAAACTAAGAAAAGCATCAAATGCATCAGATTTATTTTTAAGAGGGTACAACCAGCAAAACTTGGTATAATCATCAATAAAATTAATATAGAAATGATAACCTCCAAAGGAGGGTACAGAAGTAGGTCCCCATACATCAGAGTGAACAAGTTCAAAAGGAGCAGAAGTTTTAGTTTCAGACACAGGGAAGGGGAGTTTATGAGACTTAGCAAGAGAACAAGAATTACAATGATCAAGATGCTGAAATTTAAAACCTAATTGAGACAATAAAGACTTAGTGACTGAAGCTAAGGGATGACCAAGACGACAGTGCCATTGAAACGGAGTGACTTTGACAGAGTTGACCACCAGAGAAGAGGAAGATGCCGGTATGGAGTACAGACGACGCTCACAAGGGCCCTTGAAAAGAACTTGGTTGGTGAGATTGTCCCAAATCGTAAAATCCTTAGAGGTAAAAAGAAGAGAACAATTGTTATCTTTAGTAAATTGATGGACTGAAAGCAGATGGGAGTTAATGTGAGGGGAATGGAGAAGGTTGGTTAAGGTAAAAGTGTGGAGAGGGGTGGTGAGTATACCAGAGCCTGTATGTTCAATGGGATAGGTGTTACCTCCTGCAGTTGTGATGGAATTGGTGCCATGGTACGGAGTCAAAGTATGCAGCCGAGACAAATCAGGCGTGACATGAGTGTTTGCACCAGTGTCCAGATGCCAGTTCGAACTAGATTCAGCAGATTGATTTGCATAGAACGCCTGCGGAGGACCAGCATATGATTCGTCGTAGCGGTGCCAACAATTCCAGACCGCATGGCCAGGCTTCCCACAGATTGGCACGTGATGGACCCCCGGCCACCTCCTCTGCCGCGTGCGTCGTCGCGGTATTGCGGCTGCCAGCTCTGCCCCCGGGCTGACTGCCGCGGTAAGGCTCTCCTCGGCCTCGCTGTGGTCCACGGCCACGACCCAGACCATTGCCTCGTCCGGAATTGGTGTAGAGAGCATTATGAATGTCAATAGACGAAGTAGAGCTGGAGTCACCCAGAGACAATTTTTTCTTGAAAGATAAGTTCAATTCTTCAGACAGCAACCAAGAGGAGACCTGATTAAAGGTGACGGTGGCAATATTGGTGCGAATATTTTGCTTGAGGGAGGCATAGTCGGCCGGTAGACCTCGTAGAACACAAAGGATAATATCTTGTTCACAGATTTCTTCATGAGCCAGTTTGAGAGACAACACAATGGTGAGAACCGTGTCCAAATAGGATTGCATCGAATCGGTCCCCTTAGTAATACCATGGAGACGCTCCTTTAACTGAAATATATGAGTTCGTGAAAGAGAGTTGTACCATTGTTCTAGATGATTCCAAATTGCAAGCGAGGAGGGAAGAGCATGAACATGTGTCTGAACCGTAGGTGAGACAATAGCAAGGAGACATGCCCGAATTTGAGCGTCAACAATATGCCAAGATTCATAGGCCGGATTTGGTTTCATAACCGGCGGTTCATCCTTTCCTGGTGACGCAGCCTTCTCATCAAGAATAAGAGACGGAGGAGACGGTTCAGATCCATCCACATAGCCAAGAAGACGATGAGCGAGGAGATTTGCACGGACGGTGGCCGACCAAGAGAGATAATTGGTGTCATCAAGCTTGACCGGGGTTAGAGATTGAAGATTCCGGACAAACAACTTGAGACCCGTAGGGAGACGATCCATAGGATCAGAAGAGACAGACGCCATGGCTGTGCACGGCGTGATCGGAGAGCTTGGCTCTGCCGATTTTTTTTCGATGATTAACGCAGCAAGGGAGGAGAGAAAAAAGGATCTTTGTGCTCTGATACCATGTTGATTTATGAATTCACTCTTAAGGAATAATTGTGTACATGGATGTTTATATAGGTGAGGATCCCTAGATGGACTAGGATTCACCAAAAAAGTAAACTAACATAAATAACAATTCTACTATAACTAGACTTCTTTCCATATATGTCTAACAAAGGACACACAAATCAAGGTAAATGAGAAAATTTCATTAAACATAAGTAAGTACAAATATGCTAACTAAGGTCTTTAGATAATCTCATCTTCAAAACATGTTCTTCGAATGCTTTAGGTGGGAGATCTTTAGTCATTGGATCCGCAAGCATATCTTTAGTACTAATATACTCAATACAAAGCTTATTTTCCTTAACTCGCTCACGAACGAACAAGTACTTTGTATCGAGATATAATCCAGCGCCACTCGAACTATTATTGTTTGAAAAACTAACGGCACTTGTGTTATCACAATAAAGCTTCAATGGTTTGGAAATGGAGTTAATGACTTTGAGTCTAGCGATAGATTTTACAACAACATTCCATGACAAGTTACATTGTGCACTGCAACATATTCTGCCATCATTGTTGGGGTCATTGTTATTTGTTGCTTATGACTCTTCCATGAGATAGACCCGTCCGCTAACATAAAGATATATCCAGAATTAGATTTGTTGTCATCTTTGCATTTTGCAAGATTGGAATCAGAATAACCCACCACTTCTAAATTGTCATCTTTCGTACCTTGTAGATATCGAAGCATGTGTTTCTTTCGTTATAAGTTGACCTACAGGAAATGTTGGTGTATATCAAAATGTTGGTGTATATCAAAGCGTGTGTTTTTTCTCCTTTCTTTTTTCTTTCTTCTTTTCTTCCTCCTCTCCTTCCTTCTTCTCCACCTTTCTCCCGTCACATACTCACGGGGGTGATGTTCTTCTTTTTCTATTTTGTTCTTTCTTCTTTCTTTCTTTTTATTTCTTCTTTCTTTCTTTTTCTTCCTCCTCTTCCTCCCCTTCTTGTTCTTCTTCCTCACCTTTCTCCCCCATGAGACCTATCCCTTTTCTTCTTTCTCCTCTTTCTCTAACCCGCTTATTCTTCTTCGTCTCCATCCACGCCTCTTCTTCTCCGCCCCGAGCTCATCCGAGCCACAGTGTAAATGTGTAATTACCTCAGGGGCTCAGAGAGGAAGGAATGGAGTAGCGGCTGATTGTTGTTTCGTTGGTCGTCATTCGGGCGGCTCCTTTTTTAGGCCTAATCCAAATCAAACAGCTCCTTTAGTCGCGATGTCATCCCCCTTTAGGTAGCCAAATCCATTAAAATTTTTGGATATTGTCAAAGATTTTTGAAATAGTTTTTCTTTAGAAAAATAACCTCAAAATCCATCAAAATCCACATATAATAAAAATCTTTCAAAATCTATAAATTATTTAATACCATTAGATTTTAATAGACAAGTTAAAATCTAAATTCAATACCTTTAAATTTTAAATGACTTTTTAAAATCTAAATTGAATACCTTCAAACTTTAATTGATTTTTTTAAAATCTTAATTGATTGCCCACTAACTTTTAAAATCTAAAAAAATCTTCTAAACTTTTGATTGAATAAACCCCCCTAAGTCTATGATTGAACTTTTCTTAATAAATACTACTTTTTTCTCAGTGTTTTTGTCAAATTTGACTTTTTTGAGTTAAATTGGAAAACTGTTGAGTTTCAGTTACTCCCAACTTGCATTGCATAGTATTACAATAGAATAAAATTTTAAAAATCTTCAGCTAGATAAACCTAATAAAAACATTTTTATATTAATATACATTACTATTTTTGTTTAACAGAATCTCAAAGTTCATCCTGTTTGATTTGAAAAAGATAAATTGGACATATTCACTTGGGTTAAATTCATCCTTACTTTAGTTAAATTCATACCATGCCATTTGTAAAGAATGTACAAATTTACACTTAGAGTCTGTTCTTTAGAGCTTGAACTCTTAATTTCCAGTTTCTTTCAGTTCCTTTTAGATTTTTCTAGTTCTTCCCACTTCCTTCCAAATTCTTCCAACTATTTTTATTTTCTTCAAACTCTTTTGACTTCCTGACCAATTATTCTAAAAACTATATATTATTATTAATATTATTATTATTACACCTATTATATTCATAACTATAGTATATAAATTATTTTATTTTTTCATCTCACTATTTTTTATGATACACACTGATTATTATTTTTTAATCAACTTTTTAATATGAATAATAGCATTTTTTGCATATTACTCTACAATATAAAATAGGAAAATATCAATATTTTAAACTATTTAAAAAAACTGTGGATAAAATAGTTACGTAAAGTATTTTTTTAATATAAATTTATATAAGGAAAACATCAATATTTAAATCTAAAATATAATACTCCGTAATGGAATGGGGTGGGGGAGATCTACATAATGAAAACAAGAGAGAACTACATCTTGAAAAAGAAAAATGACCCAAAAAGTGTAAAAAACAAATTCAGATAAGTTATGTTTAACTGCATTATAGAATATTAACTGTTATTTCATCTCTAAACTGCTGCATTGCACCTTTAGTTTGTTCATCAAACAACAGCCTTGGACCTATCTTCCGTTGTTCGTTGCCTAGGTAAAAGTAAAACATAAAAAAATGTAAAAAAAAGTTCTATGTCTTTATTCCAAATGTAGGGTTATAATGAAAAAAATCAATCATTAAAGAAAAACTAGGTTTGATTAGATTATGTGACATGCCTGATATTTAAAACAAAATCTTGTAATATACAAAAATATACTCCCTCCGTCCCAAAAAGTTTGTTACGTTTAGAAAAAATTGCGTCCCGTAAAGTCCGTTACATTTCTATTAAAAAACCACTTTTACCCCTTACTTTTTCATACCTTACCTATCACATCATACATTTTTCCTAATAATCTACCTATCACATCCTACTTTTACTCATCACATCAAAGGTATTTTTGGAAAGTCAATACCAAAATATCCCTCCCTTAATTTCCCAAAAAGTCAAACTGTCCCATTCTTTTTGGGACGGAGGGAGATTACAAATATATTATTTTATGATAATGTTGCATAAATAAAGTGACATGCAGCGTTGTCACAATAACTTTTAAATTTTTAACAATTTGATATTTATGCTAATTGATATTCAAATTAACTTTTTTTGCAAAAGTAGTTTTTTGTGTATGAAAAATAACAAAAATTTATAACAAGAATTAGAATGATAATAATATAAAAATACACAAAAAAATTTATTTTTTTTTTGATTTTCCAATTTTTTCAAGTTTCTTCCAGTTTATTCTAGTTTCTTCTAGTTTCTTCCAATTCTTCCAACATACATCTTTTTTTCCCAGTTTTAAAGAACAGACACTTAAAAGTGTAAAAGGAAAAAGGAAAGATAAAATGTGTATTTAGCCTAAAATGAATTTGTCCAATTGTCACAAATGGAGTGAATTTAGCTAAACGTAACGGAGTATTTAAATTAATTCGAAATCCTTTATATATAAAGCAGAGTCGGAGCTGCAGGAATACGACATTTGGCGGAGCTGTGGCGCGACATTTGGCGAGGCTTATGTGTCATTTTTTAAGAAAACAAAAAATGATGTGGAAGGTGAGGTGCCATGAAACCTAAACCAAAAAGAAAAGAAGAAGAAATCACGTAGATCTAAAAAAAGAAAACTAAGTCTTCCGTTTCCTGCTGGAGAGAGTCCCACACTGCTTTCCTTTTCTTCTCCCAAATTCCTTCAACATCTCATTTCCTTTTCTGGACAAAATTGAACACAATTTAGCAAAGAGATTATAATATGATATTTTTAATTAAATTATAATTAAAAATTCATAAAAAATGTATTACCAATACATACTATGTTTAAACTAACGTTCTTTATGATTACAACATTCTTTAGTATATTCAATTATGATATATATTTTTCTAATTTTATATTTTTTCACAACTTTTATAATAAAACTATCAATGAATAAATGAGATTTTCTTCCTTAAAAATAGATACTTTGATAACACCTAAGAAGTCATATTTTTTATGACATGTTCAAATGAAGTTAATTTTGATTTTATCTAATAAAATGTTGATATAAAATAAAATATAAAAATATATTTTAATCTCTACATTAAAATACTGCAAATGACTAGACTATTTTCAAAATGATCAAATATTTAAATTAAATAAATTTAAAAAAAAGAGATTAAATAATATCTGCATTAAAATACTGCAATCTCTACTATTTTTTATTTTAATTTTTTTAAATAATGCTAATGAATAGAATCATTAGATTTTTAATTATTTTTTAATTATTCATTCCATCCCGTGCGTTGCATGGGTTAAAATACTAGTATTAACAAAAGATGAGAATTATTTTTGTGACGTTTGTGGGTCTTTTTAGATCCGGTCGTACGGTGATTGAAAAAAAAATATTAACTTTGATCACAGTCTGTGCCTGGCAAAAATTGACCCGACCTGTTTTTGACACAAAACCCGACCTGAAAATACTGGATTTTGAACAAAGGTTTTGATGACCGAACCCGAAGCTGACCGAACCCGAAATGACCCGCTAAAAATGGGTCAAACCCGACCGAAATTGAACCCGACCTGACCGACCCGCTAAAGTAAGAATTTTTCAAAATTATACACTTTTTTTTACTCGTTTTTAGTGTATAAATTTATATTTTCAGACAAAGTTTTAATAATATTGCATAATTATCTTATTTTTTTCCCAAAACTTAAGCATTTTTAAATTCCTTATATTGATTTATATATCTAAAAACTACTTTAGAGTTTAAAATAAAATAAGTTTATAGATTTAATTTTTTTTTGATATTTTAAATTTATTTAATAGAAAATGTAATTGTTAATGTGAATTTCAAAATTTAAAAAACTAAAGTCATAACCCGTTGGGTCGACCCGAACCCGATAACACTGGGTCATGGACATACAGTTCTCAACCCGAACCCGAATTGACCCGAACTCGAAATAACCTGAACTTGAAGTGATCGAATCTGAACCCAACCTGACCAATCGATTTGTCAGCTCTTTCACACATTAGGAGTTAAAAATAGATCTTTATACTTTTAATTCAGAATAAACGATAATGGTGCACCATATCAAGTTCGGTCGTTGTGCTTTTGAAGTCTTATATAGTGCCTCACCATGGGAATGGGTCATTGATTACCACTAGATAATGCCGCATTATTATTTCCCAAATGCAAGGGTAATTATAACGGAGTAATGAGTGCCTTTGATATTTTTAATAAAGGATTTCCTACTTCCCTAATTTGAGTAATTTTTAATTGAGTAAATTCTATAATTGTTCCTTCATAATAGGAGGTTTCTCTATTTAGTCATTTATTATCAAATATTACCCCCCAGTGGTCCTTCTTTTATGAGTATCTTTCCACAAATAGCCCTTTTTTGTCTATCATGTTGGAAGATCTTATGAAAGAAATGAAAGAAATAAAAATGAATCTGGTGCTTTAGATTGTGAGATCTAAGGTCAAGATTGCATCAAAATTAGGTGCACCAAAATAATTTGAAAATGCATCATGTAGAAATGCACCAAAATCCTTTAAAAATGCACTATCTCAAAATCTGAGTACAGGATGCAATCTGAGCCGTACGATGAATCAGATCTGAAGGCTAGATATATATATATATATATATATATAGTAGCAAATAAAATATTTTTTATTTATATTTACATAAACATTAAAATAAATTGAATAAACACTAATTTCATTTCAGCATATCATAAAAATATATGAAAATCGAACATAGTATTATTATAAACAAAGCAAAAAATATAATAATAGAAAAAAATATAATGAAAATGAAGATATCTATTTCATAATTAAAATTTCTCAATGATAGTAAAATCATAAAGAATGTTAGTGTAAATGTAATAGGACATAGTGACATATTTTTTGATCAATTGTATTGTATAATATAATTATAAATATCATATAATAATATATACTTAAAAATAATTTGTTTTTATATTAAATCATAAATTTATTAAGAATTACAAATTATAAATTGTCTAGTAATTGAATAAAACCATAAAATCAATACACTCGATCGAATGATCAATTTTATCAAGTATTGATTTCTTTATTTTAACACTTTTATAGTTCAATCATTTGTTGTTTTAAAATATTTTGTAGGTTTTGAAGTGTTTTTATTTTAAAATTATACATCAATATTTAAGTAATAGAATAAAAACTAACTTCATTTAAATGTATTATAAACAAGAGTAAATTACACAAAAGGTCCTTAGTTATAGGTTGTTTTACATATTTAGTCCCTACATATCAAATATTACTTATTTAGTCCCTAATTATTATATTCATTTCCACGAAGGGTCCTTTGTTAACATTTCCGTTAAAAACTTAAGAGGGTGTATTCAATCAGGAGTTTGTAGGATTTTTTAAGACTTTCAAAATCAGTAGGTATTCAATCTGGATTTTTAAAAGTCTTCTAAAATTTTGAAGTATTTAATCTAGATTTTCTAAAGTCTTTTAAAATAATGAGGTATTCAATAAAGATTATAAAAACTCTTAAAAAATCTTTAAGTATTCAATAATCCATGAGTTTTAAAACTTCATGGACTTTGTTGGATTCTTTTCCAAAATATGCTTACCAAGAATCCCTTCTAACAAGGTCAGATTTCTAATTTTCTACCAAAAAGAATTTATAGAGCTTCTGAACCCGACTACACCCATAGATTTGCGGCTCCGGGAATAGTTCCGGCAAAGAGGAGGTCGAGGTGGGCGATGTTGGGGGTAAAATTGGATGTTCAGATTTGCAGCTCCGTCCGGCAAAGAGGAGGCCGAGATGGGCGACGTTGGGGGAAGATTTGGATGTCCAGATTTGCAGCTCCGGGAACAGTTCCGGCAAAGAGGATGCCGAGATGGGCGACATTGGGGGAAAAATTGGATGTCCAGATTTGCAGCTTGGTCCGGCAAAGAGGAGGCCGAGACGAGCGACGTTGAGAGGCTCTCAGAGTGGAATTGCAATGGATGGGGACAGGGGAGCCTGATGGGTTAGGGTATTAGCTTGTCAAAAAATCCACTCAAATCAATAAAAAGAGTCAAATCAAGTCTATGAAAGTTCATATAAATCAATAAAAAAGTTGGCCAAATTCTGCAAGGAGTCTATGAATTTTCTAAATCTATCAACTTTTTAAAATCCAAAAAAATCTTTAAAAATCTTAATTGAATACACCCCCCTTAGATAAAATTGTAAATTCACACTTCTTTTTCTCTTCAATTAAGTTTCCTCCTTAATTTCATACTCTTTCGCAAACTTGTCGCTGAATTTGAAGCTCCAAACCTAAAACTGAAATGATCAGACCTCTCTAAAATCAAAACCAATAAGCTTTATGGATGAATTTTATCGGTTAGTCTCAAGAAATTGCAAAAAAGATAAACATTAAAATTCATCAATGGAGGTTATTGGTTTCAAATTTGGGTTCCATTAGTTCGACAAACAATTGAGAGAAATGTGATAATTTCGAATTTAGGTTCAAAGCTTCAAACTCAGCGACAGATTTTAGAAAGGAGTGCGAGGGGAGGAAAGAAGCTTAATTGAGGAGAGAAAGAAGTGTAAATTTACAATTTTATCCACATTCTTAATGGAAATGTTAAAAAAGGACTATGCGTGAAAATGAATATAATAATTGGGGACTAAATAAGTAATATTTGATATGTAGGGACTAAATATGTAAAACGACATATAATTAGGGACCTTTTATGGAATTTACTCTATAAACAAATATGAAATTTAGTTAGAGGTGAAGAGAATTTCTTATTTATTACTTAAAAATTTTGTTATAAATGAAGAAAAAAATACAAAATTAGGAAAGAATATTATCATAAAAAATGAAGATATCTTTTCAATAATTAAAATTACTCATTTATTTTAGCGCAAACTATTATTTTCTTGTTTCTCATATGACAAATTAGGTGGCATATTATGTGTTAAAAGTGCCACATATGCAATACCCAGTGTTGAATTCCTATAGTTTGAAACATCTATTAGTCTAACTCCTATTATACTCCGTATTTAGTAATAAATATCTCGATGGGAATACTTTTATTAATATCTGAATTTAGTCTTACAAGCTGAATATAGTTATATTTATATCTGGATAGAAATACTTTTATCTCATATTATAATTAGTCTTATCATAAACAAAACTTCTTGGAAATTTAATTTAAGAATAAAATTGAGTCAATAACCTCATAGTATACATATTGTTCAATTTTCCTTAAGATGTGGTACGTATAGTAATTTTAGAAAATATAATATTAAATATAGTGCAAAAGAACTTTAATATTTTAGTCGCCTATTTATATTTTAAAAATTTCTTGGAGTAATCCTAAAATGGTCATTCCTAATGAGATATTTTCCTAAATTACTCTAATTAAGCATAATTTATATACCAATGTAGAACGTTGTAATTAAAATTTATTCAGTTGATGGTCCTCCATATAATATGTATGTTTGATAAATTTTTAGTGGAGATTATTTTGATAATTTTCATTATCTAAAAATAGAGTAAATTTTCAAAATGACCCATCCTAGGACACCACCCCTCCAAGATTATAGTTATAGTTTTATCTCAATTCTCCATCCTAGGACACCACCCCAATGTATTGTGTCTCTCCTTTAGCATCCTTGTTCACGTAGGTGAGGTTCGAAGGAGGATGATCTAGTCTTTCATTTCATGTCTCCGTGGAATTTTGATAAAATTCATATATGTATAAACAACATGTGTTTCTTTTTTTTAAAAAGAAAATTATTTTTTGTTATATATATCTAATGCGAATATAATTGGTTTATGTGGTTTTTAAAAAATTGTTTTAATTTCAATAAGGTTAGGAGCAAAACTTCTGTGATTATTTTTAGATTTGTTTCGAAATATTTTGTCCGAAAACCTATCTAAGTATATTTTTTGCTATATAAAAATAAATTCATATCAAGCGCAATAAATTTTGGGTGTAAAATAAAGGTGACTACTTTTACGTGTTAATTTTTAAAATTTTAATGCAAAAAATGTATCTATAATTCTCTTTTTTGAAAATAAAATTATTTGACAATTCCAGTAAAACTCAACTAGTAAAATAAATGTAATTTCCTAGTTATTAGGAAAATAAGTCTTTTTGAAATATATAAATGTGTCAAATTTTTTATTGAGATGGTCTGCAGAGTGCTAAAAGAACACCAAATAAGCATGCCACATGTGGCCTTTTGTGAGTTGGACACTCAAATATTTTATATAAAAGATATATATATATATATATATATATATATTGCAAAATTTGTTTTACGTTCACGTACAATTACTATACATAATTTTTGTAATGCCAATTAAATTTTAATTTTATTTACATAATTTGTTTTAATTACACAATATCACAATTTCATAATATTAAATTTACTAATATAAGGACGCCTAAAAAATCATACAGGTCTAGTTTACGTTTTTCATGAGGCCTCCAAAAAAATTAGCCGCCCTTGGGTCAAATATGTCAAATATAAAAACATCAAGTTTCAATACTTAACATACTCAAAATAGTGAATAAATATTTAGAATATCCCACGCATTTATGGGTAATTTCATGTTAAGTTATTAGAACTACACATGTTAAATTTTTAAAATTAAAAGTCTCAAATTTATATACAGTATACATTTAAAGTCTCAAAATCTTAATTAGAGGTTCTGTCATTGCAATTTTTCTGAATTACTCTTTCAATATTAGAGTATTTGCTCAAATTTAATTTTAATTGTTACTGTCAACAAAAAATAGAATTAAATGTAGCGGAATTCACGTAAATAGTACTAAATATAAATATTTTCTTAAATAGCATCACATGTGTTTTTTCCTAATGTAGGACTATTAGTCATTATCCGTTAGTCATTATCTAATTAAATGTTCGTCATCACTGGATATTATGTACATTATTAAGTGCTATTTAGAGAATAAAAAAATTTAAGTATTATTTAGAAAAATGACTTAAATTTTTGTGTTATTTAGTGCAAAATTTGCCATGAATAGGACTAAAACATAAAGTCATTTTCCAATGTAGGACTTAAACTTTTTTATTTCCTAAATAGGACTTAATAATGACTAGTGAGAAGAATAATGTCCAAGTGATGTTGAACATTTCGTTGAATAATGCCTAATAGATAATGACCAATGGTCCTACATTGGAAAATAAAAACATATGATACTATATTAAGAAAATCATTATGTTTAAGTTCTATTTAGTTAAATTACCCTCTTAACAAAACTATTCCTTCCGTCCTAAAATGTTCTTCTCACTTACTTTTTACACGGTCAAACTTTAATCACTTTCTTTACCTATTTTCATTAGGTATTTGATAAAATAATATAATATTGTCACCACTTGTTTTGTAGAACTTTTAATGTAATTTTTAAATATATAAATTTTATTTTTAAATTTTACACCTACAATCAAATAAATTGAATTGAAAATAAAATCGGTCAAACCTCGTAAGCAGAACGGAGAAGAATATTATAGATGATTTTATAGAAAATTTTATTTTTTAATTAGGTGGCCGACGCCACGCCTTTTTAAATGACTTTCAACTTTCAAGTACCATCGCAAATGCAAGCAGAGCAAAAGGAAACAAAAAGTTAAATACGGAGTACAAGAAAATGCTCCGAATTACAGTGATGATGATGCTAGCCGTGAGTATGCTATCCCATCTGTGCCACTTTTCGTCGTCGGCGGCGGCGGCGACTGAAAAGCAAACATTTATCGTTCAAATGGCGAAGTCGGAAATGCCTTCCGGTTTCCGTCACCACACGCACTGGTACAACTCCGCACTCAAATCGGTGTCCGAATCAGGGGAAATCATCTACGCTTACGACACCGCGGCGCACGGATTCTCCGCCCAGCTCACGGCTGAGGAAGCCCTGTTTCTTAAAAATATGCCCGGAGTTCTGTCCGTCCGGCGGGAGACGATCTACCAGCTCCACACAACCCGAACGCCCTTGTTTCTGGGACTAACCGGCTACTACTCATCCATATGGCCCGAGTTAGCCAATGAAAGCAATATTGTAATCGGAGTCATCGACAGCGGCGTCTGGCCGGAGATACAGAGCTTCGACGCCGGCGAGCTTGGCCCGATTCCAAGCTCGTGGAAAGGCGCCTGTGAGGCCGGCACCCAATTCAACGAGTCGAATTGCAACCGGAAGCTGATCGGTGCAAGGTACTTCTCGAGAGGGATTGAGGCGTTAGTGGGGCCAATCAATGAGTCTACGGCGTTTAAATCTCCCCGGGACGACGATGGGCATGGGACCCACACGGCCTCCACGGCCGGAGGAGGGCAAGTTCCGAGTGCCAGCCTTTTTGGCTACGCGCCGGGAACTGCTCAGGGAATGGCAAAGAATGCGAGGATAGCGATGTACAAAGCTTGCTGGAAAATCGGTTGTGCTTCCACCGATTTACTGGCGGCGATGGAAAAGGCCATCGACGACGGTGTCAATATTCTCTCGTTATCTCTCGGGGGAGGACCCGATGATTACTATAATGATGTCATCGCAATCGGAGCATTCGCCGCCGCGGAGAAGGGGATTTTCGTGTCCTGCTCCGCCGGGAACAGCGGTCCTACGCCTTTTACTGCCACCAACCTGGCGCCGTGGATTACGACTGTGGGCGCTGGGACTCTGGACCGTGATTTCCCGGCTCCTTTAAGACTCGGCAACGGGAACAAGTTTCCCGGGGTTTCTCTGTTTGAAAAATCTCCCATGTTTCGAGACAAAATGCTCCCCATTGTTTATGCAGGAAATGCGAGCAACTCTAGTGATGGAAATCTTTGCCTCAAGGGTAGCTTGGTCCCCGAAAAGGTGAAGGGCAAAATAGTACTTTGCGACCGAGGGTCGAATGGTAGAGCGGAAAAGGGTGTTGTGGTAAAAGAGGCGGGCGGGGCGGGGATGGTGCTGGCGAATGACGCCGCACACGGAGACGAACTTGTGGCCGACGCCCATGTGATCCCAGCCACGCACGTGACCGAAAAATCCGGTCGGGCAGTTAAGGCGTACGTGTTCTCGAGTCTGAACCCGACGGCCGGGATTTCATTTAAAGGGACAAAAGTGGGCATCAAGCCGTCGCCGGTGGTCGCCGGATTCAGCTCCCGCGGCCCCAACTTGATCACGCCGCAGATACTGAAACCCGACTTGATCGCTCCCGGGGTCCACATTCTCGCCGGGTGGAGTGGGGCCAACCCTCCGAACGATTTGCCTCAAGACACGCGGCGAGTCAAGTTCAACATAATATCAGGGACATCGATGTCGTGCCCGCACGCGAGCGGCATCGCCGCCCTGCTCAAAGCGGCGCACCCGGGGTGGAGCCCCGCGGCGATCCGCTCTGCGCTCATGACCACCGCTTACCGGACCTATTGGTCCGGCGACCGGCTCATAGACATCGCGACGGGAAAGCCATCCACCCCGTACGACCACGGGTCGGGTCATGTCAACCCGATACCCGCTATTGACCCGGGGCTCGTTTACGACATAAAAACAGACGATTACTTAAATTTCCTCTGCGCCTCGAACTACACTCGCTCTCAAATCAACACGGTGGCAAGAAGAAACTTCACCTGCGACCCGACTCGAACTTACAGCGTAACGGATCTCAATTACCCGTCGTTCGCGGTTGTTTTTTCGGGCGGGAAATCTTCAATCAACTACACGCGGACACTCACGAATGTCGGAGAATCTGGGACGTACGAAGTGTATGTGTCCTCCCCAGATGGGGTTGAAATATTGGTAGAACCACAAACTCTTTCTTTCACTGAGGTGGGAGAGACACAGTCATACATGGTGACTTTTACAGCTACAACAATGGCGGCTTCGGGTAGTAATGTGTTTGGGGAGATTGAGTGGTCTGATGGAGTGCATGTTGTGGGTAGTCCAGTTGCAATCACTTGGTCGTAGTTTATACAAAATCAGGAAGGAGCAGAGTGTGGACGTACATTCCTTTGTTAAGGATATACAACTCCGTGTATAATTGTATAAGTACTTCATAATAATGAGAAGCATGGCATAACTATTACTTTGGAGTTTCCAAGTGATGAGTTCTCGAAAAGAAAATGCACCTTGTTGGTATAAGTAATACTATCAATCCTTTTAAGTTTTTTTTTTCTCAAATCCTTTTATTTTCAAATCGGAGTATTACATTCAGCCCCACTTAGGAATGCAACATCCTCGTTGAATCCTTTTTCCAAACCTCTAGATCTTTCCTGGAATGTGAACTAATAAGCTCGTTGTCCCGTCACGGTCGCAAAGTTGCTCTGATACCATTTTGTAAAATCCCGGGCCCCACCCTCGCCGTAAACATAGGCTCATAGGATTATGGACTGGCCCCACAAACCCAAGTTTTCCCCGCGCACATTGTCTTCACTTGTGCGGGTCCAAGGAACGTCGAAAATGTCACCCATCATAAAATTTCTCCAAGTCAAATACGTTTAATTTTGGAGTTTCTAAGTGATGAACTCTCGAAAAAAATATACACCTTGTATGTATGAGTGTATGACGTTGTTTATATGATTAGTATTATCAATTTTTTAAGCGTTTGCACCAAACTCTAATGTGGTAAAATATACTACCTCCGTCCCAGTGTATTTGTTCAGTTTGACTTTTTCGAGTCAAACTGGACAAACTTTGAACTCCAAATACTCTCAATTTATATTGCATATTAGCATAATGAAATACAATTTTGAAAATTCTCAATACGATAAATCCAATAAATTAATTTTTATGTTAAAATACATTATAATTTTTATTTAATTAAAGCTCAAATTTCTCCAATTTGACTAGAAAAAATGAAACAAGTGCTGTTTCTTGCCGTCAAATTTGTTGCTGTTATAGGCCGTTCAGGTTTGATTTGGGACTAGCCTTCTCGCTAGCAGTCTCACTGGCCATGGCGTCGTTCACCGGATACACCGCAGTCCGCCGTCTTAGCCGTTATTTCCGTCCCGTTCCTTCAATTCCAGCTAGTACAGATCACATGGCATGTTTACTTTGTGTCTTCCGCCCCAGTTTTAACGGAAAACGGCAGCAAAGTACTAAGGCCCCATCGGAGTTCACAGGACCAAACGCTTACGAGCTCTTAGGCGTCTCAGAGACCAGTTCGTTCTCAGAAATCAAAGCTTCCTTCCGTAATTTGGCTAAGGAGACGCATCCTGATCTATCTCAGACACGGTCAGATTCATCTGCTTCCAAACGATTCATTGACATTCTCGCTGCTTATGAGGTTAGATTACTTAGTATTAGGAGTACCTCTTGTCTTTTGATTAATTGGATTTGAATGATGATTTGTTATTCGATTTTCCTTATTGGATATGGTGGTATACTGGAACCTGTGATAGATTGTCAGTTTGAGCTGTACATAGAATAATGAGCTGTTTGGGCTGTTTTCAATTCGCTTGTCTCCAGAAGTATTAGAGTAATTTTTTGAGCAATATATACCTGCATCAGGGTCATATGATGTTATTAATCCCAACTTTAACTTATTAGGCAATGTTTAAATCAAAATGAGTGGTGGTAAGATGTTATATCTTGGAGGTGTGGAATATTGACACAAGTATCATGGAGTGCAGATATTATCTGATCCTGAGAGAAGGGCACATTATGATCAGTATATCGTATCTCAAAGAACGTTTGTTCACAAGCAAGTGAGGCAAAGGCAAGGTTCAGTTATCTACAAGTATGAATCTAACAAGCTAATGGATAGAGAAATGGAAGTTGTTGAATGGTTGAAATGTTATAGATTTGCGATCAAGGATATAGTGTCAGGTAAAAGAGAGGTGGTTGGTTCAGGATATTTTGACGAATTGGAAAGGGATTTCCGCTCAGCTATACACGCTGCATTTTATGGCCCTGAGATTGATTCGGTTGATTTGCTTCCTGAGTGTTTTGAAGCTGAAGAGAGGTCTGTACCTTATACACCAGATATCCTCCACTTAGTCTCAGGACGTGACCTCTTTGGGATGGTACTTGTTGCCAACACCGGAAAAATATCATCTTTTGAATATGGCCCCCTCTGTTCTATTAACAGTACCAGCGGAGAAGTGGATTCGACTGTAGCTCCAAATGGACCGTGTCAACAACAAAATAGACATGGTGGTCGTTTTGAATCAGATACCTATAAGGATTTAGAATTACACATATGTGGAAGGCTTGTAGCTATGGCAAGTAGGGTTCGACCAAACCGTAATACTAATCAGTCACAAAATGAGGATACTGAGGATGTCATATATGTTTATCTTATTCCCCCTGAACATGCAACATGTCGCCAAAGGCTGCCCAGGATACTGTTAGGAACAATAAATGGAATGGGGACGGGTCCAGAGGAAGGATCATGTGATGTCTATGACCATAATGGTGTACAAACTCACGTGATTATGAAGCATAGGACATTGTTGGTTAGTTTAATTATGATTTCTATTTTTCTAATTTGCAGAAGCTGTGTAGTATAACATAACTTTATTTCAGGTGAAACACATGCATTGGTACCATATAGGAGACGAAGTGTCTGTTTGTGAATGCAGATGCAGTAGAGCTCGCTTGCCTCCCAGCAAGTAAAAAAACAAAATATCCCTTCTAAATCGTAACTGCTCAGACAGTATATGATGTGTTTTTCCAAGTAGTGACTGGAACTATGCCCATTAACATTAGTTGATTATGCTCATTTAGCCAAGCTTCTTTTTGGTGAATGCATCGCCTTATGTAGATAGAACAGAAAGCTAAAAGGGTGGTGACTTCAAAGTTTGCATTCTCATTTTTTTCCATTGAATTTAATGCTGGTTAGTAAATTGCATGAAGAAGGAGATTACAATATTGGCCAAGAAAAGTGGGTTGGGTACGACTCATTGTTAGAATGGTTTGCACTTTGCAATTAATTTCATAACGCAGGATCTAGATTTAGTAGGTGTATCATTTCTAGAGTTGATATAAATTTATGTAAATATTTACGCACTTGAAATGTGTTGAAACTTTATGCAAGTGTTACTACATACTGCCTTTCACTTTGAAGTTTACTTATTGAAGTCAAAATTGCAACCTTTTTCTTCGACAGATTTTGGTTGTTTGAGCCTCGCTGTGGGATGCACGATATTGGAGGTTGGTATGTGGAGACATTTGGTCGGGATAAGAAAGGCCGAACCGTCCCCTCCCAGAGACATTGGGATGGGTTAGATGCAAACTTCCATTTTGACAAGTAAGATTCGTGTGTATAATTTTCATCTCATTTGCATAAACTTGCATATGTATGGAGTGTCTATTCCATAGTTGGCTGAGATTGAGGTGCTCGAAACCGACCTACACTGCGCCCCGGGCAGGCATAAGGGATCAGAACGCCTTGCTGTGATTTGGACTGGATCTAGAATCCCATAATTCTTGATCTTTACACAGCACAAATTGATACATAACAGAGTTTGAACAATTATCCATCACTTTTTTTAGTTTGAAATTTTCTCTCTATTTTCTGTTTATTTCTTGGGCAGTTTTCGAGTTTCTGACAGTCTCTTAAAGTAAGCTGTGGTTGATTCATTTCAGTTGTGTACCATCTACTTTATCTGTAATCAACAAAAAAGAGTTTTTATCCACAAACCTTTGCAAGTGTCTATGATTGCAGTGTGGCATCTTCATGGTCTATGAATCTGTGTGCAGGAAACTCCACCCAGCAATGTATTTGCTTGCACTTGCTTATAGAACTCTAGATATTGAAGATGCAAGATTAAGGAGGCAAAGTATTAAGGATATTGTTGCAAGTCAAATGCTTAGAGTTGTCCGTTGGTGTAAGACTCGTGTGTTAAGGGCGTGAGATACTTGGTTTATACTAGCATAAAACAAAATCTTTAAACCAGAGAGATTCCTCATCATTGACCTGAATTGAAGTTGAAAATTACTTCAACGACGCAAAAAGTTGATAATGACTCCATGCCTGTACTGGAAGAAGGCACAGCTGCTATCCCTACCAATGCCTACAATGGTTAGCTTTGAATCTCACGCCAAGCATTGCCTACCATGATTCATCTCTGCCAAAATTGAGGTGCCGTGTGACGGCGTGATCGAATTGTATTGTGTTCCCATAGCATGGATCTATGTTTGCTGCGAACCTTTTGCTCACGATGAACCTTTTTGTGCCATCCATGAAAAAGGAATTTCAGATATTTTAGACAAATGAAGGTTCAAATTTGGGTGTCCATTGCCAATGGAGTTACAAGAGTAGTTATTATTGATAATGTTTTAAATTCAGGTAAATTATGGTCTATATCAGAACGACACGTTAATCATCTTGCTGCTTCTTACTTTCAAATTTTCAATGAAGTTCTGGCCTTCTGGGTAGTAAATTGGTGCAATGCTTCTAGGGTCTAACAGAAACAAAATTTGTGTTTTGACAGGGGTAAGCTACATTCATCTTGACCCTAAACCCAATGGAGTTGGGATATTATTGGGTTTTATTGTTGTTGAAGATTGGAATTTGGACAAGGAAAGAGTTGTCACTGAAGTGCCATGGGTCTACAAACATGGTATGTTATGCAATAAAACTGTAAGTATTACTCCCTCCATCCCAAAATTAACTTCTCATGTGAAAATGATACGGAATTAAGGAATTGTGGTTAAATTTTTTAGAGGGGAGAGGGAGACAATGTGAACCACATATTTCTATCCTTACAAGGAATGAACAGATTATTGTGGGACATCCAAAAAAGGGAGAAGATGATTTTTTGATGGGAGTAATTTTTCTCTCTCCGTTCGTAAAAACCTTTCTATTTTGAAAAAAAGGTGCGCTTTAAAAATGTGTGATGTTGGTGTTATTTTCAAATTAGAACTCGTGTGTTCTACATAAGAAGCAATAAAGACTTGGAGCTTGTTCACTATAACATTACTTATAGGAGTTATAGGGACTCTTGCTCGATGAAATTTTATTTGGCTGAAAGAATATTGCGCAAACGAGGTTCTTTCTTTTAGTCAATTACTCCGTAAACTTTGTTGTTTAGATATTGATACAAATGAAATACTTAATATTATAAAAATTCAGGAAGTAAATTGGAAACAAATTGTTTAGTAACATGTTAACGAATACTAGCAGTTTGTTTTTTTTCTTCAAAATTTGCTATCTTCACGGAGAGCTAAAGAATTTGTATTTGATTGAGAGTAAGAAATTATCTAATTCAAATAGAAGTTTTTTCAAAAAATTTGAGTGGCATGTCATTTCTAATTGACAAACATTTTAATATATTTTAAACTAATTTCTTGGTCGAGGGCTGACTATTGACTATGAGAAAGAGAAGTTGTCATCCAATCATGGGCAATTTTTATCTAATAGGCTGATTGGAGGAAAATATACTAACAAGATAGTGAAAGTTTTGACAACAGCGAGATGAGATTTTTATTTTGTGTATTGTTATGATGGAATTGAAAAAACATTCTTTTTGAAATCATTGTATGTTGCTCTTAAATTGAAGGATGAAATTGTTTTGAATGTTGCATCTATTGGCATTGTAACAATGCTGTTACTTGGTGGGAGGAAAATATAGTCTTGGCTCTAAATTATTTTGGCCCATATTGAGTGCGCTCAATGTGTGCCAATCAAGGGAGTTCCAAAAAGAACAAGGAAAAATTATCACCAATAATCCCACCTTTGTCCGCTCTTTCAAAAATAATCCCACCTTTCCGAGTGGTCAGTAATAAGCCAAGGTTGTACCGTCTCTGTCAGAACTGGGCATCCGTTTAAAGCTTAACGTACGACTAACGGGAATCTGATTTGGCAATTACACGTGGATATTACGTGTATTATCTTCGTAGCCCTTCCTCCTTCTCCATCGAAACACCTCTGCCCTATCGAAAAGAACTCCAAAAGCCCCTGACCTCCTTCCCCACAGAAAAACATCTCAAAACCCCCATCAAAATTTTGATTCCGTGCTAACCCTAATTGGATTAAGAGTTCTACCTCAATCCGTCGCAGCGCCTAAGAGAAAGAAATAATAATTTGAATTCAGGTAAACACTATTCTTTCATTTTTTGTTCAATTGAAGCATAATACAACTGAATTGATTTTACACGACACTGCATATGTATTCACAGATGAAGCTCATATACAATTATGGTGGAGTTTTGAAATTTGGGAGCGTTACAGAGTATGTTGAGGGTAATATACGTGTATTTGACAATTTAGATTCCGATAAAATTGGGTATTTTGATCTTCTTGATTGGGCAAAAGAGTGTGGAGATTATCCTCCTGTGTCTGAGATATATTATGCGAAACCTGGCTGTGAGTTAGGTAAAGGGTTGAGAAAAATTTATGGTGATAAAGAGACAATTGAAATGGTGAATGTTGGAGAAGAAAGTGGTAAGAGTATGTGTTTGTATGTGGTGTACCAGAATCAACCTGTTTCAACCTTTGCTTCAAAACAAAAGAGTAGAGAAGTTAATCTTGTCACTGAAAATTTTGAAAGAACAAGCCCCAGGAACATTCAAACTATTTCTACATTCACCCCATCCATTTTTATTGAGGAAGAGGAGGTGTTGCAGTCTACAGATGTTGACATTTCTAATGATGATTTAACCGAAGATGGGGAAGAAGGGGAGAGACTTGAAGAGGTTTTTAATTTTGAAAAAAGGAATAGGGTTGAGACATCTTTTGAAGAGCAGATTCTTGAGACTTCTACAAAGAGTAACAACAAAGATGTAGGAGAGGATATTCCTGATGTGGAGGTGCTATTGGGTTGTGACAGTGACACCGATGATGAAGAATGTCGGGATGCTAGAAGAAACTTCAACAACTGGCATGACAAAGAAAATGCTAAACTTGATGGAATTGTGAATCAAATAATAAACACCCCCAATCCTACCACAATAGAAAAATTTATCGAAGATGGGGATCACATATCTGAGTATGAAGAATCAGACGAGTACGTTGACACTCCAGGAGAAAGTGATGAAGATGACATTCGTGGAAAGGAAAGAAAAAAATCTATACCAATTGTTGATTCACGCACTGACTTTTCCAAATTAGTTTGGCAGCCAGGAATGAGATTCCCTAACAAAGATTTATTCCGAGAAGCAATAAAGAGGTATAGTATATTTCAAGGGAGAAATCTCAAGTTTAATGTTAGCAACACAAACAGGAATGACAGATTGGGTGCAAGGTGTGTTGAAAATTGTCCATTTGAAATAATGGGATCATGGCATTCTAGAAAAGGCTCGTATATCGTGAAAAAAGTGACAGGCACACATACTTGTCATAGAGACATGAAGAACAATAGTCAACTTGCTTCTCGTTGGATAGGTAAAGAGTTTTTGGATGTGTTTAAGGCCAAACCACATTGGCCAGCGAAAGACATTCAAGAAGCTGTAAAGGAGAAGTTCAAGTACTTCATCACAAAGTGTGTTGCATATAAAGCTAAGTGGTGGGCACATAAAATGCTTCATGGGTCAATGAAGGAACATTATCAGAAATTACCTGTTTATATGGCAGCATTACATTCATCTAGCCCTAATACAGTCCTTAAACTTGTAGTCAGAAACATTATGAAAGGACAAGGCATACAAAGAGTTCGAGTTGGAGCTCCTGAATTTAGAAGACTATTTGTCTGTTTTGAGGCATTGAAGAAAGGGTTCTTAGCTGGTTGTAGAAAAGTGATATGCTTTGATGGTTGTTTCTTAAAGACTTTCTTAGGTGGAATGCTTTTAACAGCAGTCGGTAGAGATGCCAATGACCAGATGTTCCCTATAGCTTGGGCTGTGGTTGAGGGAGAAAACAATGAGTCTTGGAGCTGGTTCATGAAAGAGTTTAAACAGTGTTTGGATGGTCAATGTGGTGAAGAGTGGACATTTATGTCTGACCAACAAAAGGTATCCTGTAATTAAGTTATGTGTTAATGTTTGACTTTATGTTCCCAACAAGTTTAATAATATATACTTTCTTTTACATTTTAGGGTTTGCTAAAGGCTGTTGCTGAGATTTTTCCTAAAGCAGAGCATAGAAATTGTGCTAGACACATCTATGCTAACTGGCACAAATCATTTAAGGGTGATGACTTGAAGGTTGTATTCTGGAAGGCTGCAAGGGCATATTCAGAGGCTGATTATAAAGCTGCATTGAATGAGATGAAGGTAATCTCAGAACCTGCTGCCAGTGCTTTCCTCAAAGCAAATCCAAAAACATTTTGTAGGTGCTTTGCCAAGACAATCACTAAATGTGATGTCATTGTTAATAATATGGCTGAAACTTTTAATGGATACATCATAAATGCAAGGGCTAAACATGTGATTGATATGTTAGAAGACATTAGGATTGCTTTGATGCAAAGACTGGCTAATAAAAGAGCACATGCTGCTGGGAGTCATTACACTATTTGCCCTAGAATCCAAAAAAAACTTGAAAAGGAGAAAGAGTTTGTTCACCACTGCCATGTCATGCCATCTTCTCTTACGTTGTTTCAAGTTAGGGATAAACTAGATGATGTTTCTGTAAATGTAGAGAGTAGGACATGTACATGTAGAAAGTGGGACCTCACTGGAATTCCTTGTCATCATACTTGTGCTTGCATTTATTTCTTAAATAAAATACCTGAAGAGTATGTTGATGATTGCTACAAGAAGAGCACATATATCAAGTCGTATGAGCACAATATACCTCCGTGTGTTGGTGAAAAACACTGGCCTAGGACTGTCAGGGTAGAATTGGATCCTCCACCAATAAAAATAGGACCAGGCAGGCCTCGCAAGAATAGAGCTAAAGACCCACATGAAGATCCAAAAAAGCCAGGTAAGTTGACAAGGCATGGGATGGAGATGACATGCAAAATTTGCAACAACAAAGGGCACAATAAGAGAACTTGTCCACAAAAAAACAACCCCAATTCAATTCCAACAAGTAATCCCATCAAAAGATCAAGAGGAAGGCCCAAGAAAAGTGTGTTAGAATCTTGTAATGTCATGGACAGTTTACAAGTAGACGTACACCATAGAACCGCTGAACCATCACTAAGGGGTAGGGGAAGAGGGTCTAGGGGAAGGCAAGGAGGTGGAAGAGGCAACAAGAAGAAAAATACGTCTGTAAGTTTCATCGATCTTAACATGATCCTGATCCTAATGTGTATTAACTGACTTATCACAATATGAAGTATGCAATACTCACTTTTTTTACTATGTTTGTGATATATACAGATGCCTGCTGGATATGGAGTCTTTTACAATACAACTGATAGAGGCATGTACATTAATTCACCTGGACAAAGTGAACCTGTCTCAATCTCAAACATCATGCCTTCTTCTGCACAAAACTCTCAAGAACCACCCTTGCATTGAGCAAAAAATGAAGATGATGTAGTATCAAAGACTAGCTTCAAATCTGTTGATTGGCAATTTTGTTAAAATGTTATCTTTTAATGGAAGTTCGCATTCTGTCTATTTTTATTTTGCTTATTATTTGGGTACGTTGAACATCTGTACTTTTTGTATCTTGTTCAGCATCTGAACATGACATTGTTTCTGTTTTAGTGCTTGTGTGCTTGTGTATTTGACTTTTTTTTAGTTGTTTTTAAATTGCTCATTGGTTTTCTAAGTTTTTAAATGGTAAAACTGGATTGGATAAGCAATTCAAAGCCTGTATATGATAACTTATTAAGCACCAGTAGCAAGTGCAATGAGGTCTGTACAAGTGTAATTTCTTTCTGTTCTCATTTTATTACCTGTAGATGAATTGGATGGTAAACCAGTAGGAATATTTGCTGCTAAATTCTCTCAGCTTACTTTTGGTGAAACATTGGTGCATGTAATACATTAGGTTCAAGTTGTGTGTGTGTATTAGTCACGTCACAATCATGGGATGATTAGAAAGTTTTTGGGTTTCTTGCAGCTGATTTGGTGTCCTAACAAATACTGATTTGCTTTTTCTAACAACTTGGTGTCCTAACAGCTTTCATTTGACAAAAGTCGAGTGAGATTTAATTTTTTTCAGATCGGTTTCAGTTATTTAATTTTTTTTCGGGTCGGTTTAATTTTTTTTCGGGTCAGTCTTCCCATCTGTTACTGAATGGGTTCATTCATTTGTGTTTGAAGAATAACTAGCTGTTGGCCTTCCTTGAGCTTTGATGGTAACCTTTTGCTTTGTATATTTTTACACTTTGTTAGGTGTTTATTAATTCATACTATTGTTACTATATGGAGGTGTACATATATGAGACTGTAAATGTGTTGTGGTACAAGAACATGAAATTAGTAGATACCCATTTTGAACTCAACTTTTTTAAACAAAGTGCTCAATTGGATGGTAAAACACACTGCCATAGTTATTAACAAAGGAAGCAAATACATAGTTCAACCCATGAAACCAGTTACATAATTTCCTAAAATAAGGACACTACCAAAAGAAAGATAAAATGAACATACTGCTAATACCAATTACATCAATAGTTTATTTCTAAGATAAAACTTCAGTTCAGTTTAATTAGTGCCAAAACTAGAATACACACAAACAGGTTTGACAATAACATGAGTAGACCCATCTTCAACCTTTCTTCATTTCTGTTCAACAAAACTTTCAACTCAGATTGATCTTTCCTCAAACCTGCCACTTCATCACCATATCTAATTTTAGATTGTTGTTGGCATTCCCAGCTTCACTCCCCTCTTCATACGAGGATGTCATGTGTGAACCTCTACTCACACCTTGACCAGGTGCCAAATTTGTTGTATCTCCGCTATCTTCGCCAACCTGTTTCTCAACCTGTTCTACCCAACATAAATATCCTCCACATCTCAAACACGCATAGTAGGGCTTCATGAAGTTCTTTCTTGACTTAGACACCTTGTATTCAAAATCTGTGTAAGATTTGCATACTTGGCAGCAAAGCTTCCCCTTCGTTGCAAGTGAATTCTCGATTGATTTCATATTTCCTTGAAAAAATTATGTTCTTTGCCCTGCATAATCATCACAGAATAGATCATTTACATACAATTAGAGATATTATTATGGAACCCTAGGTCTAAATGTACTTTTAGAGTGTGATTCTAAAAATGTTAGTAATACCCTAATATGTGAGTCTTATTCTTCGTCCCACACAAAATTTAGAACCCTTCTTTGATTTTTACTCTCACTGAGCAATGAGCATCAGTCCAATGAAAATCAGTTTGGCCCTTTCATTTTCTACTTTTCCAAAATATACTTTTATCTCTGGTAAGGCTTCTATCCAATGGAAAAACAACGAAATACTAGTGCATACCTGATTTTTTTCTTTTTTTTTCTTCCTCTTTGGCTATGGCGGATGGAGAGCTCTGGATCCCAATTAGGGTTAGCCGCTGAGAAGGTTCGCGTAATAAGGATGTCGATACTTAGGGATAGAAATATACTACGTTAAGCCAAATCAGATAATCTATTAATATGTCGTCTAATGTATTAATCTACCTGTAATTGCCAAATCAGATTCCCGTTAGTCGTACGTTAAGCTTTAAACGGATGCCCAGTTCTGACAGAGACAGTACAACCTTGGCTTATTACTGACCACTCGGAAAGGTGAGATTATTTTTGAAAGAGCGAGCAAAGGTGAGATTATTGGTGATAATTTTTCCAAAGAACAAATCTAACAAACAAGTCTAATCATATATTGTGTTTCACATTTGACTTGATATAGTGATTAAGAAAAATGTGAAATTGTATGATTAGAACTAATGCAGTGGAGATAAAAAACTATACGAGTCACAATAAAAACTTTTCCGAAAGTAGGAAATAAAACCTTTTTTGAGACTGACAAAATTAGTATGTTGAATTCTTTTACTGGTAAGGAGAGAGTTAGATTATTACTCCATATTTTATTCAATTTTTTTAGTACTATTGCAGCGAAGAAATAATTGCATAATGGAAACAGATTTCGTTTCACTTCGTGTATCTTACGAGTGAAAATATTACTCCGTAGTAGCTAAAAATAGAGAAATGTGGGAGGATGAAGATGAAGATAAAAACTCTTAAAGTCCGTGAATGACAACCCTTGATATTCTTTTAGAGAGGGAGGGGAATATAGAATTAAAGTATATTTCCTCTCCCTTAAAATTAACTTTTCGTTTGCTATTCACATATCCGCTTTGTTAGTTTCTTTTCGTTATTTGTTTGATAAAGAATGTAATCTTGTCACTTATAGTTTCGTAGACTTTAGATATGATTTTAAATACTCCATATATAAATTTCATTTTTAAATTTCACACCAATTTTTTTAATAAAGTAAGATGAAAATAATTTTAATCAAACATCTTAAAACACAATGAGAAGTAGGTTTTAGGACACTGGGAGTAATTAATATTGATTGTAAATCATATTGATGTTAAAAAAGTAAGATAACCTAAAAATAGTTGTGAACTATCACACGAATAAAACAAAATATGATACTCCCTCTGTCCTTTAAAGTTCTTTCCTTATTAACTTTTTGAAAATTTAAGATATGAATATTTTTTATTCGATTTTTCAAAAATATCTTTGATGTGATGAGTTAAAGTAAGATATGATAGATAGATTATTAATAAAAAAAATATGATGTAATAGGTAAGATAAGAATTATTTTAGTAAGGGCAAAAATAGTTTTTTTTTACAGTAATAGATAAGATAAAAAGTTTGGGACAAGAAAAAAAAAAGAAAAACAGTTTAAAGGACAAAGAGAGCATGAAGGAAGAAAAAAACGTTAAAAGAATACACTACAAAAACAATGGGACAGATGGGGTACAATAATTTAAATTAAAACATCCCACTAGGTAAAATTCAAGGAGTAGCTAACTAGGGAAACAGGTAATGGATGTGAATTGAATCTACTAACTAATTAATCTTCATCTTATCGGTATACTGCTAGATGAATATAAATAGATAGCTAACGCTAATTGAAAACACTATTTTCAAATGGCTAAATTAAATTACTGCTGAGGCTTCTTCATGGCAGTGAACATAAAGACGGGGATGAGAGCGAGGATGGAGATGAAGGCCACCACCAGCCGGAAATCGGACACTTGGAAAATAAACGACTTGAGCATGGCGATGAACAATATCAGAACCACAAATACCACCAGATGGACTACGATGTCGTCCGCCATATGCTTAATTTGTTTCGTCCCCTACTCCTTAAAATCAATTGGCTTGATTTATATTCTTCTCTTCTCTATATATATTATATATGGACGAAGGATTATATATATTATTCAATGAAAACACATATTATATGGGTATCCTCTTTAAATAAACACGTACAGTTCTTTCCTCTTTTGTTTTAGAGATCGATTCCTTGATTGTATGTATTCAAGGCTCATATTTGGTAACAAAATACTTCATGTACTATATTTTACTTTTTAATTGAGCTGTTTAAAAGAAACGAAGTTTATATTTCTATACTTTTTTAGGAAAACAAATCTCCGAATATTATTCACAATATTTTCCTTGTTTGTAAACGCATTCATCAAACACATTGATTTTTTTTTATTTATAATACGAACAATTGGATAATCGATCAATTGGGAAATTATAAAACAAACTTTTAAAATCTTGGAGTATACAATTATGATTTAGAAATTCATCTTCAAATTCTTTTCTTATAAAAAAAAGAGATTCTAACCTCTAAAGACTCGACGCTTGACATATATATATATATATATATATATATACACACACACACACACACATACATATACATATACATATACATATATATACATACATAGATACATATACATATATATACATACATAGATACATACATACATATATATATATATATATATATATGTATATGTATATGTGTGTGTGTGTGTGTGTATATATATATATATATATATATATAGGGGTGAGATCAGGTGAGAAGGCTCTTTGGTGAGAGAAAAAAGAATTATTTTCAGGCCTTGAATCTTGTTGATCACACGGCTGTGGGGGGTCCAAGCATTTTAAATAGCCAATTTTTTTTAAAAGGAAAGGAAGGATGCGGTGCATTAAAAAAGGGAAGACAGCTGTACGAAGGGTATTATAGTCTCAATGAATGAATAATTACTCGCTGCTATGGCGGAATAGTCGCATCTGTCTCACATCTCAACGTTCCAGGGAATCGACGCACCATCTCCAATCTTCATCATTTTGTTTTCGCTTCTCGATTAGAAAATAAATTCATCATCTCCAGCGATGTCCGATTCCATAGCTTCTACTCTCCGGTTCCTTTTCAAGCTATGGCGTTTGAATCTGAACATGATATGTAGGTATTTTCATCCATTTTAGGGTTCATATATAAATTATTGGAGGGGCACAATTATGGGTTGATGTAGATGTTTTTAGAATTTGTTCGTAATTGAGACGAGTGGTTAAACTTTTCCTCTCTGGATTTTCTCAACACAGTGTTCATGTTCACTGGAGTACTTTATTAGTAAGAAGTGCAACATAATTTCATTATGGTGCATTCTTCACCGACAGATAGTGCATCATGCCACCTGTTGTGATACGGCTTTCAGAAAATGTGTTATTCTGGAAAGATGAAATAATGAATCCTTATGGAAGAACATCATTTTAATCAATGAGCTATAATCCAACCCTTTGCTATAAAGGGCCAAATTAATTAAATTTTGTTGATATAAAGGGCTAGATTATATTTATTTTTAGGTGGTTAATAATATTTACTATAAAGGGTTGAATTATAGTCCATCGATTTTTATGTTTTATTCAAAAGTTGATGTATGAAGTTTATTATATGCGTTATATAAGAATTATGTTTATATAATTATTTGTGCATGAGCATGATATGACGTATGTCCTACAGTTGAGATTGATGTTGAGTCATATGTTTATGAAGATGAAGCTGAAGAAGATGTAGATGTAACAAGAAGATGATGCAACTGTACATGATGATGGTGCATACAAACCTGAAGAGGATGCATTAATAAATTTAAGGGGCATTGAGACACATTGGTGATATGATTTAGCGGAGTGATTATATTGTAACGTGTAGTTTCTAGTTTTTTAGAATGGTGTTACTTTCTTTTTGTTATATGGCGAGGACATCTTTTGATGTTGTGTTGGAGACTTTTTTTTGTTTTTGTGCTTGACCTTATCTTCTCTTTCTGTAACATGTATTATTTTTTATACATATTCATTGTTATGCTAAAATTTCAAAAGAGTGCACCATAGTTTGTTGAAGAGTGCACCATAATGCTTGTTGAAGCTCATTATAACACAACGCGAGTGAAACCTATACGAGTTCATCTAAATTTTTTATAAGCGAGACAAAAAGCTTGAACTTTAGTATTACAACTAAAACATAAATTATATATTTTATTATAGAGTTTAAAGTGCATAGATGATCAAATGTGCCCTATGTGTAAAAAGAACATATATAATAAAAACATGTGTTTTAAAGTGTTAAATAGTTAGAAATATAGAATGGAATGAGGCGGTGAAATGAGATAGGTTTTTTAAGCTATATGGATGTGGACAATGTATGCTTAAAGTAAAAATAATACCATTACAATAGTGAAAATCAAACCATAAGGATAAAAACAACACAACATATCATTCATAGTCTAGAGAAAAACACATTTTTTCCTAAATGGATGTTGTAAATTTGTGTCAGTCTTACAAAAGTACAAGTTGAAAATAAGCCCTAATTTAAAACATAAGATTTAGAAGAAACATTGTTTAGACTTTAGAGAGAATTCTTGGATCCTCAATCTCTCTTTCACCCGTGAACTCTATGTGAACATGCGCAACTTGTTTGCTGGCTTTTTTAGTTGTGCATTCCTTATTCGACGACTCCCTTACGAATCAAAGATGCAATTTTTTAGATGTCATTGCTGTATCATTTTCTTTATATTTAAATGCATCTTTTCTTATCCCATCTGCACCATATACATATAGAAAAGTTAGAGTTCATCCATGCAAAATTTTATATTTATACATCCATACCATAAATTCATTGGAACTAAAGAACTCATGTATGTTGTTCTAACATGAACACTGAGCAAGATCTATCAGAATGTAACACCAACCCACTATAATGCATCTCAAAATGCCTCTTAAACACATAAAGGTATTTTTGTGACATTGAAAAGCAGTGCATTCACAATATGGGTTGGTGCATTCCAAATTACTCGCTTACTATGACCTACACCTCTTTAGCAAGAAATAATTAAAAAAAATCTAGTGATTCCTGTTATGCCAAAGATGATGCACTTTAGTCTCTTAACTATGCACAGTATATTACCCACAAAATCTAAGAACCCTAAAAGCAATATTTTTTGTTAACAAAAGTATCACCTCTTTTGAATCATTGTTCTTAACAAAATATGAAAAATCAAACCCATTCAAGGCCCCGACCTTAAATAAACGTCATTCAAACCTATGCAAAAAATTAAAAGAACTTAGCAATTAACGATTGTTTGACAGCGCCGCTCTGCACTTGCAATGTCATAGGAAGGGGGCCGGGTGTGCTTATCTCACGTCCATCTCCTTCCAAACACTCGGTTGACAAATGCGCTGCCCAAGCAAATATGTAGGAAGGACTTAATCCCATTGGCCAATAATCTGATGCATTACAGTATACCTTTAATGCACAATTGAAGGAAAAACCATAACTGAACAATAGAGCAAGATAAGTGTATAATACACAACAAACTTAAAAACATGAGGCACGAGTTCATAGAGATAATGAATCACAAACAATTCAAATGAATTCTTATCAAAAAAAAAAGACAAATATGCAATAAAAATTATCGAATTGCTTAAGAAATCATAACTGAATCTATACAAAGATTAGACCAATTTGAATTACTGTAAATGAGCTATTAGGTGTAAAAATTCTAAGGCCTCTACATATTGTAAAATTTAAATCACCACACATAAGCAAATTCATATCTATGAAAATCATAGACATGAATATAGGAAACTGAATCCATTCGTACATGAGAAATTGGTGATTGCAAAACCACACATAAACAAAATCAAGACAGGCAAAATAATCGAAATAGAATATAAGTAAGATCATAACAGAATCGTAGAGAGTACAATCCAAAAATTATCGAGTACAACCCAAATTATAAGAAAATGCCACATCGCACCCAAATTGCTAATCATTAAATTAGATAAACAAAATCAAATCACCCAAAATTACAATACTAGTAGTTTGCACCAAAGACATCTTTGGAGCATTTTGTCAAACATGTGGTGTGCAATCTTTGGTGGTATGACTTGGGAAAATCTTTGAGGCATTTTGGTAAACATATCATACTTTACAAATCAAACAATCTGGAGTCCACAGGATGTGCACTGGAGTGTTATACTAATTCACTAAAATACATATTATGCTTTACAAATTAGTCTAGAGTCTACATAAAATGCATTACAAATACGTTATAATGCACGAAAGAGTCATTATAATGCACTAACGATTTTTAAATCAGTTTCAAGTCCATCTAAAAACAATGACAGAAACCATGTTATATCTATGAGAAAAATTGAAATAAAAGGGAGTAAAAAAGTCTTAAGAGTAAAAAAATTGCCTTTATTTTGAACAAATATGGCACAAATACCTTACATTGTGTATACCAAGACCAATAACTGCCGAATGAAGTCAAATTCTAAAACTTCCTGCAATTTTTAGGTATGCCAAGACCAATAGCTGCTTCAGAATCTCATCCCTCGCTGCATCTGCACTCATGCCCCATCCACCGCAACCTAACTTTTCAACGGTAGCCTCACCGCTGCACCTCGTCGTCGTCTCTCCTTCCCTTTTCTGGTTCGCTGTTGCGAGAAATCAGGGATGAGAATGCCTCACGATGGTTTGCCTTTTAACAAAGTGCCGTAAAAGACTTCTATGCCCTGGCGATAAGATTGATATCTCATTAGATCTGACGGTTTATATTTATTCTTATTTCTTTCATTAGATCTCTTTCTCACCGGAACCAAACTGTATATATATTATTGGCCGGTAGTCTTGGGCCGCACGTCACGCACCACAGCAGCAGATTTCCTCCAGGATTCTTTTTCCTTTCTTGGCCATTTTTTACTTCCCTTATGTGTTTAAGAATTTGTTTCCTACTATGAATTGGTTTCCTTGTATGTTTTTGACTCTCACCCTATTTAAAGGGAAGAGATCTTTTGAGAATAGACACACAAGAATTATTGCAAAATTCCTCTCGTAAATTCACATGGTATCGGAGCGGTAGACCTGGGAGACCTTGTCCGATCGAAGCTACATGGCCGAGGTTTCGACGGAAAATCCCTTTTCAAAAGGCACCGGTGAAGAAGAAATCATAAAGGTAAGCCCTTATGAACTAAAGTCAGCGGATACCCCCGCGTTGGTGATTACACAAATCAAATTGACTGGAGACAATTACGAAGAATGGGCTCGGGCCGTGCGCATCGCACTCCGTGCCAAACGAAAATTTGGCTTCGTTGACGGGTCGATTCCTTTGCCCGAAAACGATGAAGAAAAAGCTGAGGAATGGTGGATCGTCAATGCCATGTTGGTGTCCTGGATCTTTAATACTATAGACGGTTCTCTTCGAAACTCCATCACACAAGTCGAAGAAGCGGCGCAATTATGGAACGACATTCAAGAACAGTTCTCGGTGGCAAACGGACCGCGAGTTAACCAACTCAAAAAGGAACTGGCGAATTGCCGACAAAATGGGCAGCCCATCGCCTCTTATTTTCGCAGAATGAAGAGCATATGGGACGAGTTGGGAAGCATCGAAAAACTTCCCACATGCGCGAAATGCCGTGCGAGTAAGTGTGGGACAATCAAAACGATCGAGACACAAAAGGAGGATGAGAAGGTGCATCAGTTCTTAATGGGACTCGATAATGAAGGCTATAGCGGCGTACATTCTAACATCCTAAGCACCGTCCCGATCGCACCCCTTAACCGTGTGTACTCAACAATTATACAACAAGAAGGAGTTCTCAAAGTGACCACCCAAGAAGAGGAGAAAAACCCGGTAAGTTTTGCCGTGGTTGGTCGTACGGATCAGGATCGTGCTAACAGGGACATAACTAGAGATGTTAGATGCAAACACTGCGGCATAACTGGACATGAAATCAGCAACTGTTTTCAACTCATCGGCTACCCGGAGTGGTGGGGCGATAGGCCGCGGGGACAAATTGGCGGGCGAGGAGGAGGCCGGAACGGTCGCGGAGGAGGACGACAGGGGGGCAGGACTGGCACACCTGGTGGTCGAAACAACCGGACCACTGGAACTGGAGCTGGTTTTGGTGCCACGGCCACGGCTCACACAGCCCGTACAGAGAAGGGAAACGGCGACAACGAAGGATTCACGTCCGAGCAATGGAGCACTTTGATGAACCTTTTAAAAGAAAAGGATATTCCTCTGGAAAACAAATTTTCAGGTAACATTACTACATCTTGGATCATAGACAGTGGCGCAAGTCAACATATGACGGGGAATGAGGAATTCCTGACCGACATTGAACACATAACACATTGCTTCGTCACTCTTCCGGACGGTGAAAGTGTTGCAGCCACTAAGAAAGGCAGTGTGCGACTGAGTGCCGCACTCACACTTGCCGATGTCCTCCTCGTGCCCAAACGTACTTGCAACTTGATTTCTGTCTCTCAACTTCTACACGATAAAAGATTAATTGTTCAATTCATTAACAACATTTGTTTTATACAGGATTATGCCTCGAGGACAGTGATTGGAGCGGGTAGGCAGCGTGGGGGCATATATTTCCTTCAGAGTGGCGTGCTCAACAAGGCGTGCGTTGCGAGGAAGGAGAACGACGTGGGTACATGGCACAGGCGTTTGGGACACCCTTCCTATTCAGTCCTCAATTCTTTATCTCATATTTCTTTACCTAAAGTTTCTGTTGACAATGTTCCTTGTGATGTGTGTTTTCGTTCCAAACAATGTCGTGACTCTTTTCCAGATAGTTCTAATAAATCTTCTACTCCCTTTTCTTTAATCCATTGTGATTTATGGGGTGCATATAGAACTGCGTCTAGAACTGGGGCAAGATATTTCCTAACCATCGTAGATGATTTTTCTCGGGCTGTATGGGTTTACTTGTTAAATCACAAAGATGAGACCCCATCTGTCCTTCAGAATTTTTTCACAATGGTCCAACGACAGTTTGAAACACAAGTCAAAATCATATGCAGTGATAATGGAACGGAATTCACCTGTATGCGTCCTTTCTTTCAATCCCATGGCATTTTGTTTGAAACCTCCTGCGTTGGAACCCCACAACAAAACGGGCGTGTAGAACGCAAGCACCGCCACATCCTCAACGTGGCCTGTGCCTTGCGTTTTCAAGCCAATCTACCTCTCAAATATTGGGGAGACTGCATTCACTGCTGGTTACTTAATAAACCGCACGCCTACTCCACTTCTCCACAATAAAACACCCTATGAAATTCTCCTTGGTCATCCTCCGTCATACACCCACATTCGAACTTTTGGTTGTCTAGCCTATGCTCATAATCAAAACCATCGTGGTGACAAATTTGCTAGTCGATCTCGAAAATGTATCTTCCTTGGCTATCCCTTCGGCCAAAAGGGTTGGCGCTTGCTCGACTTAGAAACCTCTCAAATATTTACAAGTCGGGACGTCAAATTTTTTGAGGATCATTTCCCATTCCATTCCTCCTCTTCCCCAGTAGCCTTGGATGACACGGCCGAACCACCCCTCGTCGACGACGACGAGGATCTCCCGTCATCCCACACCACAGCACAGCCTGCCAACATCCCCACAGATACACATGCCACCGAAACCAGCCTTGAACCCGAAAACAGCCCTGAAAACAGCCCCGAAAACAGCCTTGAACCCGTACACAGCCCTGAGCCCATCCCTCTGTGCCGAAGTACCCTCGAAAGACAACCCTCCACCCGACTTCGTGACTTTGTTGTCCACGCTATTCAAGGACCCTCGGGCGCTTCCCCGCCTTCGATTTTGTCCTCAGGTATTAATCATTGTATTACCAAATTTGTTAATTATGACAATTTTTCTTTGTCGCATAGAGCTTTTTTGGCAGCAATCAGCACCGAGGTGGAGCCCACTCATTATGCCGAAGCAGTCCAACATCCCCATTGGAGACAAGCCATGGCTGAAGAAATTCAAGCTCTCGAAGCTAATAAAACATGGACGCTCATGCCTCTTCCCCCGGGAAAGAAAACCATTGGTTCAAAATGGGTTTTCAAGATCAAGCATAAATCGGATGGGACTATTGAACGCTACAAAGCGCGTTTAGTCGTGCTGGGAAATAAACAGAAGGAGGGCATCGACTTCAAAGAAACTTTTGCACCCACCGCCAAACTGGTCACTGTTCGTATGCTACTCGCGGTGGCGGCCGCTAGAAACTGGAGTTTGCACCAAATGGACGTCCATAATGCCTTTCTCCATGGCGATCTCAATGACGAGGTATACATGTGCCTACCCCCAGGGTCATCCGCACGGCAACAGGGTTTGGTATGTCGTCTTCATAAATCCTTTTACGGTTTACGCCAAGCACCGCGTTGCTGGTTTGCAAAGTTGACCTCCGCCCTACGTTCGTTCGGGTTTGTACAATCAAAGGCAGATTACTCTCTCTTTATTTTCGACAGGGGGGGTGTTCAGCTTCGGGTCCTCATTTATGTTGATGATTTGGTCATTGCCGGTGACAACGAACCGTCTATTGCTCGGTTCAAGCATTTTTTGTCTACTTGTTTTCACATGAAGGATTTGGGACCCTTAAAATATTTTCTGGGACTTGAAGTTGCTCGCAGTTCACATGGAATTTTCTTATGCAAGCGCAAATACTCGTTGGACATTCTGACCGAAACAGGAATGCTCGGCTCACGCCCGGTAGTGGCGCCTCTTCCAGTCAACCATCGTCTCGCCTTAGCTTCTGGGGCTGAGCTGGGTCGCGATGAGGCTGGCAGATATCGCCGGTTAGTAGGCCGGCTTATTTACCTCACCATCTCTCGTCCCGATCTCGCCTACGCTGTTCACACACTCTCTCAATTCATGGGGTCTCCAAAACAGGAACATTGGGATGCTGCCATGCATACTGTCTGTTACATCAAGCAGCGCCCGGGACAAGGTCTATTCCTTCCAGCTCATTGCAATCTCACTCTCACCGGTTTTTGTGATTCCGACTCGGCCAGCTGTCCACTCACACGACGCTCTGTGACTGGCTACTTTATCAAACTTGGTGACTCTCCGATATCCTGGCGTACAAAGAAACAACACACGGTTTCTCGGTCTTCGGCTGAGGCTGAGTACCGGGCTATGGCCACGACGGTTTGTGAACTCAAATGGTTGAAATCTCTCCTTCTCTCTCTTGGCGTGCAGCATACATCTCCTATGACACTACATTGTGACAACCAGGCCGCCCTCCACATTGCCGCTAACCCGGTCTTTCATGAACGCACAAAGCACATTGAGATTGACTGTCACTTTGTTCGTGATGAAATTCAGCGAGGTATACTCCGCACATGCCATATTCCCTCTCGTGATCAGCCTGCCGACTTATTTACCAAAGCACTCCCATCTCCTACGTTTGATCATTTGTTGCCCAAGCTGGGCATCCGTAACCCGCATTCACCAGCTTGAGGGGGGGTATTGGCCGGTAGTCTTGGGCCGCACGTCACGCACCACAGCAGCAGATTTCCTCCAGGATTCTTTTTCCTTTCTTGGCCATTTTTTACTTCCCTTATGTGTTTAAGAATTTGTTTCCTACTATGAATTGGTTTCCTTATATGTTTTTGACTCTCACCCTATTTAAAGGAAAGAGATCTTTTGAGAATAGACACACAAGAATTATTGCAAAATTCCTCTCGTAAATTCACACACACACACACACACACATATATATATATATGGCTGATCACGAGACGGGAATATGGCATGTGCGGAGTATACCTCGCTGAATTTCATCACGAACAAAGTGACAGTCGATCTCATTGTGCTTTGTGCGTTCATGAAAGACCGGGTTAGCGGCAATGTGGAGGGCGGCCTGGTTGTCACAATGTAGTGTCATAGGAGATGTATGCCGCACGCCAAGAGAGAGAAGGAGAGATTTCAACCATTTGAGTTCACAAACCGTCGTGGCCATAGCCCGGTACTCGGCCTCAGCCGAAGACCGAGAAACCGTGTGTTGTTTCTTTGTACGCCAGGATATATATATATATATATATATATATATATATATATATATATATATATATATATATATATATATATATAATGGTCCTGAACACCATTCCTAACTACTTCCTTGGTACCAACACCATTCCCACATCCATTTGTAACATGCTAGAACAGAAGATGGCTCATTTTTGGTGGGGAGGTGGGACCAAACATCACTGGACGAAGTGGGAGGATCTTTGTCTCCCTAAAGAAGAAGGGGGCATTGGGACTAGAAGACTCAAAATCCTAGAAGCTGCTTTCTCCCTCAAACTATGGTGGAAGGTGCATCATGAGAATAGCATATGGGCCAGATTTATGAGGGCTAAATACTGGCGAGAAGGTAACATGGAAGCTCACTTGATTGACTCCTCAATTTGGAAGAGAATCACAAGAGTTGATGACCTTGCAAGCTCCCTTTGTGATTTCCAGGATGATGGCACTCCAATATGGAATCCCGAACCTCAGGGGTCTTTCTCTCTGAAATCAGCTTATAATCACTGTCGTGCCACTTCTAATGTCTCCAAAGCCTTCCAATTTATGTGGGATCCATCACAAAACCCTAAAGTTAGCATCTTTATGTGGAAGATTTATACACGATCTCTATCTACGCTAGACAATCTTCAAAAACGAGGCTTTCAGCTCCCCTCGGTTTGCCCTTTATGCATGCACGCCAACTACACCATTAAGCATTGTCTCATTGATTGTCCAAATATTACCATGGTTTGGGAGCATTTCTCCAGGTGTCTTGGCTTTACTCACTCCTCCTCTCCTACCATAAACCAACATCTCATGAATTGGTGGTTGAGAGGAAACAATAATATATATGGTTTTCTTAGAAAACATATTCCTTCTATCATATGCTAGCATATTTGGAAAGAGCTTAATGAGATCATTCATGGTGAGATACACCGAGTAAATGCATATAAGTTGATTGACAAGATCTCAACCTACATTCGGCAATGGCTACTGGTCAAAACACCAAACAAAATTTGGACTCATGATGCATGGCTGTTTACCATGAAAATTATCCCACAGTTTACGAAAGAAAAGCAGGTGCGCATAATCAAATGGATGGCTCCTCCAACGGGCAGGCTCAAGCTTAATGTGGATGCATCATTCACTAAATCTAACCAACGAGGGGCAGCCATATTGCGGGATGAGAATGGAAGATTTGTTAGGGCAGCTACTTTTAGTCTGGCATCACGCACTCCCTTTCAAGCAGAAGTTGCGGCTGGAATCGAGGCGATCAGCTGGGCACTCAAGGTACACTCCAGACTTATCTATGAGACAGATGCCCTAGACATCATTAGGCACTTAAGCACATACTCTACTCCCGATGGATCCCCGTTTGGAATCGATGTCTTACGTAAAATCATTGAAGATAATCAGATTGGCACTTCACACATTCTACGAGAAGGCAACCGGGCTGCAGATCTCCTAGCCAAAGAGGATAAAACACAGGATGCCAAATTCATTGAATATTGTACCCTTACTTCCTGTACCCCAAATGTAATTGCTGCTCTGAAAAATGAGCATGTACCGTCTTTCAGATTTCATTAATAAAAACAATTTTTCGTCATATATATATATATATATATATATATATATATATATATATATATATATATATATATATATATATATATATATATATATATATATATATAGGGGTTGGTTTAAGTGAGAATGCACTTTGGTGAAAGAAATAAGAATAAAATCTAGCCTTTGGATCTGATGCATCGTGCGGCTCAGATTGTATCCTGCGCTACATTTTGAAATAATGCATTTTCAAAAAATTTTAGTGCATTTCGACATTATGCATTTTCAAACCATTTTGGTGCACCTAATTTTGATGCAATCCTGGCCCTTAGATCTCAAAATCTAAAGCACGAAATTCATTCTTATTTCTTTCATAAGATCGCATTCTCACCCGAACCAATATATATATATATATATATATATATATATATATATATATATATATATTGGTGGTGGTTGTAGTGTGGTGGTGGTGGTGATGATGGTAGTGGTGGCGGTGATGATGATAGTGTGGTGGCGGGGTGACTCTGTGGTGGGGGGAGATAGTGTAGTGGCGGAAGATTGTAGTGCAGCGGGGATGCAGGATGCTAATGTTTTTCTTAGTAGTGTGATTGCAGTGGGCATGGTGATGGTTGCAGTGTAGTGGGGGTTGCATTGGTGGTGGTAGTGTGGTGGTGATGGTGGCAATTGTGACAGTGTGGTGACGGGAAGATGCAGTGTGACAGCGTAGGAGACAGTGTGAAGGTTGTGTAGTGTGGCCGCGAAGGGGGTAGTGTGGTGGCTGTGGTGGTGGGGGAGGCAGTGTGGCGGGGGAGGGAGATTGTGGCGGCGGCAGGGGAGGTAGTGTGGCAGCAAGAGAAGACAATGTGGTAATCCAAATCCTATATCTTTCAATATATTATTTGAGACTCCGTTTGCCAGAAAATTGCCAAGTGTCAAGCTTATATGAGCTATATTAAAACGAGATGGCAGGCCTTTATTGGTTGCTTGTGTGGTAAATTTTATTAATGATGAATTGACCTTCCTTTTTTATTTTAAAATAAAAATTTCAAATTTGTTCAAAATAGTCTCAATTTTTGGCAAAATTTTATGTAAATTTTTTTAGGACAAATACAGAATTCATTACTTCGTCACATCAGTTGTGTATCTATACTTTATTTAAAAAGAGGTGAATGTTTTCCCGCCCATAGATGAGACTCATATATGGAAAGTGTTGACAACATAAATGATAGTTTAATTATTTGGCCTTATTGTTTTCCTTCTATTTTAAGTATGTTTTCATTTTTATTTAAATGTTACACCATTTAAATATTTAAATTAAATTAATTTACATAGTAGTGAACCATTGGGGAATTAAAGTATGGAAATAAAATACACTACCATTTAAATATTAAAATAAATTTAAAAAACTTTTAATTAATAAAGTATGAGCGGGATTAAAATGATTTATTTCAAAAAACTACAAATTAATTATTTATTACATTTTACAAGCACAGACGTGTAAAAATGGTAAGTTTTCTAAAATATATATGGTACGGTAAGTAAATGATAACATTTAAATTCAAGAATAAAATAAAAACTACAAATTAATATTAATACTATAATTTACAAGCATGGAAACATTTTAAAATGACAAGTGTTCTAATTAGAAAATTAGAAAATAAATAGGTATGGTACGGTAAACAATTGGCACCATTTAAAAACAAAAATAAAATAAATGGTAAGTGTTATAAAATAAATTAGGTAAGTGTTCTAAAATAAAAGAGAAAATGAAATACATCTAAGAATGATAAGTGTTCTAAAATAAATTATAAAAAAATGTGGTTTGGTAAGTAATTAGTACGATTTAAATACGAAAATAAATAAAAAAAACTGAAAAATTAATATTAATACTATAATTTATAAACATGAAAATGTTTTGAAAAAGGTAAGTGTTCTAATTAGAAAATTAGAAAATAAATACAGTACAGTATGTCACCACGATAAGCAAATGGTACCATTTAAACACAAAAATAAAATAAATGGTAAGTGTTCTAAAATAAATTAGGTAAGTGTTCTAAATAAATTAGAAAAAAAAATAAATATCAAAACGGTAAGTGTTCTAAAATATACTCCCTCCGTCCGGAAATGTTCTTTCCGTGTTGACTTGGCACGCTTATTAAGGATTAGTAAAAAAATGCAAAATTTTCAAAACTGCACATACTATAAACTTTTAAATCTCCTTTTATTATTAAAAAAGTATTAAAAAAGTAGATTTGTGATAAAATATAAGGGTATTATTGATATTTAGCCTTAAAAAGCATACTAAAAAAGGAAATGGGAAGATTATTTCCGGACGGACCAAAAAGGAAAATGGGAAGAATATTTCCGGACGGAGGGAGTAATAGAGAATAAATACGGTACGGTAAGTAAATGATACCATTTAAATACAAAAATAAAATAGAAAACTGCAAATTTTTACTATCAATTAATACTACAATTTACAAGCATGGAAACATGTTAAAATGGTAAGTGTTATAAAATAAATTTAAAGATAAATATGGTACATTAAGTAAATGGTACCATTTAAATGCAAACATAAAAAAATTTATAAATTAATTGTATTAATACTATAAGCATGGAAACATGTAACAATGGTAAGTATTCTAAAATTAATACTATTAATTCTATAATTTACAAGCATGGATAAGTGTAAAAATGGTAAGTGATCTAAAATAAAATAGAAAATAAATACCATAGGGTAAGTAAATGGTATCGTTTAAATACGAAAATAAAACTAAAAAATACAAATTCCAAAATAGATATATTAATATGTTGAATTATTATTTAAATAAGTCAAATTATTGAATTATTGTCAGGGACAATATCTGAAACATGTTGAATTATTGTTATTACGAAAACCGGGATTTAGTCATCGGCAAGTGTTTGTTGCAGTTTAAAGAGTAATAAATCACAATGACTTGAAGATTCTGATATACAACGAAGTAAATGCCCACACGAATTATACGAGTGGTGTAGTTTATAAATAAGTTTTTCAAAATTTTTAAATCATTTTACTTTTGTACTTTAAAATAATGAAATTTCTATATTCCATTATATACCAATTTATATTCCTAAAAATGATCTTAATTTAGTACCGTAACTATGACCCGTGCAACGCACGGGTGTGATACTAGTCCACTTAGTTAAAAATTTGATTCATAAAAATGCTAGTCTAGAAATGCTAAGTGTTTATACCAATTTTATTTTTTCACTAATTGTTTGCTACAACATAATAAGTTTTATCATATAATTATATTTTATATAATTGTTTTCCTTTAATAATTTTATTTCGGTCAATACTATATTTATCTTTCACAAATTTGTTTATAAAACATTATCCCTCCTTTTACAAATTTTTGTCGATGTTTGACTGAAATTATTTTAATTCATTTTATATGATAATTATTTGGTATGCAATTAATAAATTAAAAGTAATAGATAAAAAAAGTACCCTGTATATATTTTAAAATTAATTTAAAACATCTACAAAATTAAAGATCACATGACTATATTATTAGATTATATTATTTTCTCAAATGAGAAACACAAAAAATGAATTAAGTTTAATGATGTAGCCGAATGAGACAAATTTTGTCATTTTATGTATCTCAACAAACAAAATCGGTCTAACATTCCTCTTATTGTTTTCAAATAAAAAAGTTATTAGGGAGTTTGACATGAATTTCCACAAAAAGAAGAAATAGTGGATGTTTCTCTATGTTTATAATGTTGGCCATGTGTTAGTGCCTGAGGTCCTACATATAAATTAGTTAAATCTACTTATAAGCAACTTTTAACTTATAAATCAGCTGATGATATGTTTTTATGTGCTTATAAGCTGCTTGTAAGTTAGAAAATATAAGTAGGTCTTAACTACTTATTTTTAAATTAGTTTTTTCGTTTCTCTGCTTTGACCAGATTTTTTACAAAATTGCACATCACCATTTATGAATATTTACAAATGATTTATCTATCATTTAAGTCATTTTACTTCCACAAAAGAATATTTGACTTATAAGCAGCTTATAAATAAAAAACTATTTACCACAAATAAACCAATAAACATCAGCACAGAAAAACACCATCATAATTAAGCCCATATACATGAATAGTTAATTTGAGATATCTCCTCTATATAAATTTAAACTTAATGTAAGTGTGTAAAACTAAAATTTTAATAATGATAAATTTATGTTTAAGTTTTTTTAATGCTATTGACTTATTAGAATGTAATATCTGTTCATACATTTTTTTAACCTAATGACGAATAAAGAGCTTATGAAATAAAATTATTAATGGAAAGAAATAAATTTAATGTTTGGTTATGATACAATGAATTAGCTATATTAGTATCACACCTGTACATTGCACGGGTCATAGTTACGTTACTAAATTAAGATCATTTTTGAATGATATAAATTGGTATATAATGGAATATAGTGATTTCATTATTTTCAAGTATAAAAGTTAAATAATTTATAAATTTTAAAAGACTCTTTTATAAACTGCATTACCTGTACAATTCGTGTGAACATTCTCTTCGTTCTATATCCGAATTTTCAAGCCATTGCAATTTCCTACTTTTGAAACTGCAATATATAGTTGCCCATGACTAAATACTGGTTTCCGTAACAACAATTCAACATGTTTCAGATATTGCCCCCTGCTAATAATTCAATAATTTGACTTATCTGAGCAATAATTCAACATATTAATGTATTTATTTTTGAATTTATAGTTTTTTAATTTTATTTTTCATATTTAAATGGTACAATTTAATTACCCTACGACATTTATGTTCTATTCGATTTTAGAACACTTACCATTGTTACACGTTTCCATGCTTATTTTATTAATAATGTTAATTTATCATTTTTTTAATATTTAAGTGGTACCATTTGCTTACTGCACTGTATTTATTTTTTAATTTATTTGATAACACTTACCATTTTTACACGTCTCCATGCTTGTAAATTATAGTATTAATTAGTAGTTTCTCTATTTTATTTTTGTATCTAAATGGTACCATTTACTTATTTACCGTATTTATTTTCTAATATATTTTAGAACACTTACGATTTTGAGATTTATTTTAATTTCTAATTTATTTTAGAACACTTACTATTTATTTTATTTTCGTGCGTAGATGGTATCATTTGCTTACCGTAATGACGTACCGTACCGTATTTATTTTCTAAATAGAACACTTACCATTTTTAAACATTTTCATGTTTGTAAATTTTAGTAATAATATTAATTTGTTGTTTTTTATTTAATGTTTGCATTTAAATATGACAAAGTACTTACCGAACAACATTTATTTTCTAATTTATTTTAGAACACTTACCATTTTTAAATTTGTTTTATTTTCTATTTTCTTTTAGAACACTTACCTAATTATTTTAGAACACTTACTATTTTTTTATTTTCGTGTTTAAAAAGTTTACATGCTTGTAAATTATAGTATTAATATTAATTTGTAGATTTTTATTTTATTTTCGTATTTAAATGTTATCATTTACTTACCGTACCATATTTAGATTCTAATTTATTTTAAACAACCTACAACTTTTACACGTCCACGCTTGTAAATTATAATATTTTTTGAAATAAATCATTCTTTTGTAGTTTTTGAAATAATCATTCTAATCTTGCCCATACTTTATTAATTTGTAATTTTTTCATTTTATTCTCATATTTAAATGGTATCGTATTTTATTTCCGTACTATATCTCCTCAGTGGTTCACTACTATTTAATTTAATTTAATTTAAATACTTAAATGGTGTAGCAATTAAACAAAAATGAAAACATATTTAAAATGGAAGGAAAATATTGAGACAAAATAATTAAACTACCATTTGTGTTGTCAACACTTTCCATATATGTGTCTCACGTATGGCGGGAAACATTGAGGCAACATTAACTCTCTTTAAATAAAATATAGATTATAAAGAATTAGTGAAAAATTATATGATATCGTCACTCACTATTTTTACACTAAAAATTATGACCATGAACTACCATTTTGACATTAGCATTTTCTAATATTATACTTTCTACAAATAGACATGAGAGATTTTGAATAACAATGTAACACCCCGGCCTTCACTCTGGTCGAAAATAAATGCTTATAAGATTATACACTGGCCATACAAACCAGTACAAGTCTTTTCTTCACACTTTTTTTCTCAGAAAGTCACTCATTCTAGAATTGCTCCAAGTCCAAAATGTTTAATATTAGAAAATGCTAATGTAAAAATGGTAGCTTACAGTACCATAGTTTTTAGTGTAAAAATAGTGAGTGACGATACTGTATTATTTTTTCACTAATTTTTTTATAATACAGCTAATTCATTATATCATAAGCCAACATTAAATTTATTTCTTTTAGACTACTTTAATTTTAGAGTAATTTATTTTTTATTAATATTTAGAAATAGTAAGTTTGTGAGATTTGCAATCATTTTGTTTATAAACCAAACATTTCTTTTATTCCATAATCGGCATTTAAAATTGATGTTAACAAAATCTATGAACTTTGTAACATTTAAAAAAAATCTATGAACTTTTAAAATTTTAAACTAATCTTTTTATTCCATAATCGGCATTTAAAATTGATGTTAACAAAATCTATGAACTTTGTAACATTTAAAAAAAATCTATGAACTTTTAAAATTTTAAACTAATCTTGATGGTAAGATATACTCAAATTAAAATCTATCAATGAATCTAGAGAGCCTGAATTGAATATACCTCATTAATTCCATTTTTATTTATCCTAAACACTTTTTCATTTATTTCTTCCAAACTTTAAAATATACTCCCTATTTTATTTTTTCACATTCTAAAACTCATAGATTATATTACTATCTTGAGAACTCATTAGCATATTGGGAGAGCTACAAATATTTTTGGCTATCTTTTCCGGGCAGTTTATAAGAATCTGATTTTTGTTTTGTTTTGTACCGTTTGTTGTTGTTTTTCTCCTGCCGGAAACCACTCTCTTCATCCGCTCTACCACCAGCTTGGAAAGAATTTCCGCTGCCTTTCAAAGTCAAAAGCAGCACACACACCCTTCTCAGCTCTAATACCCCATTAATTTCTTCAGTTCTCTTCTGTATTCACACTCCAGAAGTTCTTCATCTTACCCCATTTCTCGATCGATCGATCCGAGGAAGAAGATGAAGAGCAGAGGCAGATTAGTAGGAGGCCGATGGCGGATCCCAGGGTTTCCCTTCGTCTTCCTCTTGTGCCTCTTCTTCTTCCTCGTCGGTTTCTTCGGGTCCTCCCTCTTCTCTCACAAGGTATCTGCTCGGTTCGTTCCTTCATATGTGTCAATTCTTGTGTGTTTAGGCGAAGATCGAACCTTTTTCTTGTTTGTCTTGAAAAGGATGAAGGAATTCTACGGCAAAGTCCTAGGATGCTGGGGGAGTCGGTGGAGGGTTTCAATTTGCTGCCCCACGGCGAGACTGGGGAGGATTCTCTTTCTCTGATCCCCTATCAGGTCTGTGTTTGGGTCTCTTTTTTTGTGCACTGTTTTAATAGATTGAACACATTTTAAGCTAGCTGGTGACTGCCAGTTATAATTGATAAGTTAGCTTCTTCATGCAGTGTTTAGTGGATTTTGGCTTTCTTGTTAGCTTGTCTTACAGATTCAAGATTTATATGGTTCAAATCACAGTTAGATTAGAGAGGATGGATTAAAGAGGGGTAGAATTAATATTTTTGATCTGTGTTGCCCGACTCTAGGAGGCCATTGGTATGGGAGAAAAAGTTACTTTCTCAATTCAATGAAACTGAGCAGTCATTGGGAGGTGGGAGTCAGATTGACAGACTCTACTCGAGAGTCGAAAGTGATTCAATGGAAAGTAATTTCTGCGGAGAGAGTCAAACGTACCCATAAAGATTCGATTTGATTGAGTAGTTAATATTTCCATGTTGTTTCTTAAGAAGCTTAAAATTTTCACCTTAAAAATATACTAATGGGAGTATGGAACTGTATTTTATCAACTGTAAAGTCACTAATGTTTGTCACAGCTTAATGGTGACTATTTACAAGAAAAACATGTGATTCTATGTATGATTACAATGAAGATAACCCTGGTGAATTTAAAATTTATGTCATGTACATTTTCTGCACACGTCTCTTATTGTACCCTCCAATGTAACCCTCCACGAGCAATAGATAGGTAGTTAGATTCAAAATGAGATAGAATTGCCTATCCATCGTGAAGTAACTTTTATCATGCCAATTTCGTGGTTGACGCTACTTTCTTCCAATTTTTTTCTTCTTTCGTTGGTAGGTTTTAAGCTGGTATCCTCGTGCATTATACTTTCCCAATTTTGCAACTGCAGAGCAATGTGAAAGTATTATTGAAATGGCAAAGGCACAACTTCAGCCTTCAACTTTAGCTCTTCGTAAAGGAGAAACCTTAGACAGTACCAAGGGGATAAGGACAAGGTGAATTATGTTTATTGGATCAAAGTAAAGTTTTCTATAGATACAGATTTTGAAGATTATGATCCTAAAATACTACAAATTTTGCCAAGTTCTTTTTCCCTTTCAAGATTGACCGAAGTGATGGATCTTAGGGGTGTTCTTTGATTTTTTAGTGATGACTCGAAGGCACACATATTTGCATAATATTTTCATTTTCCTTCAGTTCTGGCATGTTTATAAGTGCATCCGAAGACAAAACCAGAACTTTGTATCTAATAGAGGAGAAAATTGCCAAGGTGACCATGATCCCGAGGTCTCATGGAGAGGTAAAAAGTTACCAACATCTAATAACATTGTGAGAATTTTAATTCATTGCAATGACTTATGGGTAAAGAGACCACTGGCTGGTGGCATCTGTTTACTACTAGATGTTTATAATAGATTTCAGTATGAACGGAAATCACTTTGTTTCAGGCGTTTAATGTCTTGCGTTATGAAGTTGACCAAAGCTATCATTCTCATTATGATGCATTCAGTCCCTCTGAGTATGGCCCACAGAAGAGCCAAAGGGTATGCACAACACGAAGCTTTTCTTCTCCGAATACTTTTCCAGTGCCTAACACTTACCATTAAATATAGATATGTGTGTGAGTGTCTTTGGCATGTTTGTTTTACATTTTTTTCCTAAACTGTGGCTGCATACTAAAAATGAGTACTTGAGTACCAATTTTAGTATTTTACCGTGTGGTCTTGACTTTTAAAAGAGTTCCACATTTCGGGCCAATAACCAGGGATTTGGTTAAAATCCAATAGAGAGGTGGAGGGTATGGGAGATACTTTGACCAGAACCTTGACATGGTTAGGCCAAAGTGGGATTAATTTGTTAAAAGTTAAGGATGGGATTTGATGAAAAATTTGATACACAAATTTGATACCTTCATAGTAGACTCAATTTTTATTGACCTTTTACAGGTTGCTTCGTTCTTGTTGTACCTTTCTAATGTTGAGGAAGGCGGAGAAACAATGTTTCCTTTTGAGGTAATAATAATAAGAGTAATTTCTCTAAATAGCCCTTTATAACAAGGGTTTTCCAATATAGTCCTCTATTCAAAATTATTATGTGAGAGCTATTCCATTATAAGTCATTTGTGTACTACATGTGGAAAAAATATTCTTTGTGGTCCTTTATATTTGGAAACTTTTCATCTAAAAGACTTGCTATTAGTTCTCAAATGAATAGGCCCATAAAAATAATAATTTGGAATAGAGGACTATATTGGGAAACTCGCCTGTTATGAAAGATCGTTTTGAGAATTTACTCTAATAATAATACTAAAAACCACACTTGTTATTTTTTTTCCTCCAAATGTTTGTGTTCTTGAAAAGTGTGGTGACTTTGTTCATATACACACAGTATGGACAGAATATGGATGGTAAATATGATTTCCGAAAGTGCGTAGGCTTAAAAGTGAAGCCCCGCAAAGGCGATGGCCTTCTTTTCTACTCACTTTTGCCGAACGGTACGATCGATCTGGTGAGTTCTTAATTTTGCTGTAGAACATTTTTTCCCCACTTTTTAGAATGTTATTTTCTTGTCTCACACTTCATAGTGTGGAAGAGGGATATGTAAACACATTTTAAAAAAAATGATTGCTTTTGGGGATAAGTGGATAATGGATAAATATTATGAGTCAAAACGTTCTTTTTTTCTAATTTGCTTAGAATTTTAAAAAATTGCCTCTCGTTAGATAAATTATTGAGTTGGGGTCTATCTCTCCCCTTTTGAGTAGGGGATAAAGGTTGCGTACCATAGTTTTGAAAACCGGACTGGATAGGCCGGTTCGGACCGGGAACCTGTGAACTGGAGGTCAAATCGGTCCGGTCGCACTAAACCACTGGTGTGAACCGGCCGGGTGAGGNTTTTTTTTTTTTTTTTTTTTTTTTTTGGCAAAATTTGGCCAAAATATTATTCCATCACTAAGGTTTGAACCTTTAACCTCTTGGTTGTTATGCCAAGCACCAATCAAGCAAGAACGTTTTTTGTACAATATTGGTTCCAAGTAGTATATATTCCGTAATTAAAAGAGTAAATATGTATTAAAAGATTTCTTTATTTCTTAAACTAGGATTCTTAACATTTAAAAATAGAAATAATTCTAATACGGAGTATTTGTCGTGAAAAAAAATTCATTTTAATATTTAGGATATTAGACGAAATATAAAAAGAAAAATAAAAAAATCATTATTTTATAAAACTTTTAATGTACTTCTCGATATGTAAATTTTATTTTAAATATGAATTGACTAACAAAATAAATTAAAGTGATTCTAATTCAATCAAATATCATAAAATTTTATGTACATATGAAAGGAGTTATTTTAATTTTATACACTATATATATGTGTGTGTGTGTGTGTGTATATGTGTGTGTGTGTGTGTGTGTTTAAACCACTGGTTCGACCAATGAACCAGTACCTGGACCGGTTCGGTCACCGGTCCGGTTTTAAAACTATGGTGTGTACTTAGATCTTGAACCTACTCGAAAGTAGAGAGGCTGTTTCCAAGCTAGTTTTTTTTTTAAAAAACTACGCCGTTTAGAAAAAGAATTTTGGTCCCTTTTTTTTTGTGTTTGGTAAGAAATAAGATTTGATGCAAGGTCCTCAAAACCTTTCTTATTGTTTTCTTTCCCAATTCATCATTTTCAGACCTCACTTCATGGGAGCTGTCCAGTGATCAGAGGAGTAAAATGGGTGGCGACAAAGTGGATCAGGGATCAAGAACAAGAAGATGAAGAAGACTGAACATATGCCTGCTTCTTCTACACACAAAACATGAATTACTCTGTATAATTTCAACACAAGTTTTTCTGCACTTTTTATACTCGAATTTATTATTCGTATGCTCCACCCGTACTCTAATAAAGTTGACAAATAAGTATTGCAGAGTTAAAAAAGAGAACAAAAATTGAAAGGTGTATCGTTGGAATTTGTTTAGTTGGAATTTGTTTAGACGAGAGAGATATATTGTGTATTTGAACAAAGTATGTGAATTTGCACTGACCTCCCAAAAATGTCCTTTTTGATAAAGGAACTCGTGAGATTTTGAAGAAATATAATGCTTCCCTCCTTTTATACCACTTGAATTGCAAGGATTTCTATATAAGAACATAAGCATTTACTCATAATCACTTTTAGGCAGCATTCTGTTCAATTTATTTTTCCTGCTTATTATTTATTCTTATTATAATTAAATCAGATTAGATCAGACTAGAAATAACTTTATTTATAAATGCAATTAGGTCAGACCAAGTCAGACCAGGTCAAATCTTCAAAAAATTAGATCAGATTAAGTGAATGGAACACAACCTTAGTCTATCTCAAATCAACAAAAAAAATGGAGGAAGATGCCTCTCTCCAACTATAATTGTAGCTTCTTTGTTGCATCAACCACCAGTTAGTCTTCATAATGATTCTCAATGCAGCACACATGTATGTATGTATGTGATGAGGATATGGGCCGCGCTACCCAGGCCTATATAGTTGGGCTCAGGCATGCCTAAGACGGAGGCCCAATCACAAAAGAAGAAGGGACTATATGCCGCAAATAGTATTGCCACATGTGCTACTCGTTCTGAGGAAATAACGACGTGCGTAGTATACAATAAAAGCAGGCAGCGAGTACCGTACCACGTGGCATTGTGACTTAGCCCATTATGTTGAAATTTATGAATATACCCCACCGTCCTTGAGAGGGATCAAATTCTAATTTCTAAGCATTTCATTCTTATTGTAGCCCATTTGGTGAATGGAAAAGATTGTTCTCATATCTTCTGATATTATAACTTTTTTAGGTGTTTAATGAAATATAAAAAAAGAATTCAAATTTAATATATCTAAAATTTTGATATATCACAATTATAACCTATCTCACAATTCTTCTCATTAGAAAATTTTGATATTTGTTGAATTTGAGATATATTAATATGGAAATTTGAAAGGCCTTTCACTCGTCGATTATCCTCCACCGTCGGCTACAACTATCACCACCAACTATCTTCGTTGTCAGCCGCCTTCATTTAAAACTATAAAACCACTAGTTCAATGTTTTTAAATGATTTTATTTCTTATTTCTGATTTAAGAATTCATATTTTTTTTAATACTCCCTCCGTCCCTAAATAAACTGACGTAGTTTTTTAATATGTACGAGTAATTTTTATATCTTATTGATATACTAATTTGTAAATAAAATGATTTCAAAAAGTAAGAAATTTTACTCCGTAACCAGCAATTTGTAATCAAATTGGGAACGGAGGGAGTATCAAATTTCAAAATTCATATTTATCATACTCCGTATTATAGTTACAAAACCTAAAAAACAAGACCATATTTATCATACGGAGTATTATAGTTACAAAACCTAAAAAACAAGACCAATTTTGACAACTTTCTACCTCTACTCTCCCAGTCTCCCACTATCGTCTCGTCTTCAAATATGCTATCCACCTGCATCTTGACTGGTTGAATGAAAGTTTACGTTGACCTATGGATTCGGACTCTGCATCTTCTCTTTCCAGCACGTACAGTTTCTTTCATGAAAAACCTCAAGGGGATTTAGGGTTAGGGTTCCTCAGAGCCCCAGAAAAACCTATCTCTAGACCACCTTCTTCCCAAGAAGTCATTTACTCGCAGGTATTACTTTGCTTTTGGTCTATACACTTACTCATTGCCATGTTATCCCTTCTTCTTCTTCTTCTTCTTCTTTCTCATGTTTCGGAGTATGAATCAAATTCGTATTTTCTATGTTAAGTAGGCTTCACCCAATGCTAACTTTAAAGCGGAGCCGGTGAATGTGGATGGATGTACTTTGCTAAAGGTAATTGAGTAATTCTGTGAGAGTGATTGGAATTTTGTAGTATTTTCTCAAATTGAAAGAATTTAGAAAAAAGCTATGTGTACCCCAAATTGCACACCAGTGTATCACAAGACACATTGTCTAGGCAGACAATGGTTGTTGTCTGTGATATACCGGTGTGCAAGTTGGGGTACAATGTTTGGGGTACCCCTAGCACACCTTTGTATCCTCAAGAATTTATTACTTGCTCGAGTAGTTTTTAGGAGGAAGTTCAACTGACAGTTTAGATTTTTTTTTTAAGGGAAGAGTGAGCACAAAGGATGTCTTTGGGATGTCCGATTCAGATTTAGTCCCAGGGAAGTATGAAGGTTGGTAAGAATTGAATTGACTTTTTGGTTCTTACATACAAATAAAATGAGCACAACACATTGTTTCAAGAAGAATGTTGTGGTGGCACACCAGGTTTGGCACCAAGTGTTTCATAGAAATATACACACAATCATTGTTGTGCATGCGTGTGAAACCTGGTGTCAAACCTGAGGGGCTTATGGAGTTTGCTTCTGGATTCTTTACCTTTTAGGAAGGGGTAAGGCCTGTTAGACAGGACCAAATCAAAGCAAAGTAGAATATTTTATTGATGTAAACTATACAAGAATGTTTGTGTTCTCTAAATATAAATAGAGAACAGACCAACATGACTTTTACTAACCAACACAACTATTACAAACCAACACACCTATTAACAATAGAAACTACCCATAACTGCCTTTTAGAAACTACCCACTGTTTTTTTAATTAATTAAATATGTAAAACACACTAAACGACACCACACTAACTGACTCTTATACTAACTGACTCGAACATTGACTCAATAGCCATTCGGTTATATGTAGTATGTGAACAAACCCGATTATATCTAACAAGGCCTGCATACGGATCCTTGAGGCCCCACTCGTGGGATTTTAGTGGGAAGGTTGTTTGTGTTTATGCTTCAGTGAGAATCTGATATTCTTGGAAATGTTGGATGGGAGCCATAGAATGATTTGATGATAAACATATTTTAGAAAATGTGGATACTTGGTATTGGACTTCTTATCTTACTTACGAAGGTTTGAAGCATTTTGATTTATACCTTTATGCCTATGAACTTAATACTGAAATAGCGAATCAAAGGCATTCTATTTAAATGTTAACAATGACAACAACCCAGTAGAAAAGGGTCTGGGGAGGGTATGTGTAAGCAGATCTTACCCCTACTTGAAAGTATAGAGGCTGCTTCCAAGATTTCTTTTTAAATGTCATGGTTGATAAAATCCAGATCAAGAGCCATAACTGATTGAGGAGATAACAGGAAAAGTTTGTATAATGGGGGTTTCAGCAATTATTTACCATTTTTAGTCCTCAATAAGATACAAATTCATGGCTGGTGTAATTTGTCAGGAGGGCTCAAACTCTGGGAAGGTTCATTAGATCTTGTGAAAACTCTCAACAAAGAAATAAAAGAGAAAAAGCTGTCATTCGCTGGAAAGAGAGTTTTAGAGGTGAGCTCATAATTCTGTGGTGATTCATCATCATCTCCTCTGGAGGCAAAGCTATAATTGCATTCACAGCTTAAAGTGTTAGAATTTGTCTCACACATAACCACACCATACACATTAGATTTCATTTCTTTCATGCGGCGTGCAACTATTACAGTATTACTATTTCTAGTATTTGCATCCTTTTTCCTAAATTCAAATGATGAGATGAACTTTGTGTTAATGAGAAAACTCAGGGTCTGTTTAGTTGAGCTTCTGTTTTTGACTTTCGAACTATACTTCAAAACAGTTCTCACTTATTTTAGTTTTCATATTCCATTGGATAAATATTCTTGTTCCACTTCCAGTTATCTAATTATTCTAATTCCAGTTTTCAGTTTCCTTATTTCATTAACAAACTATGTATAGATTTTGTCAGGTTGAGTTGAGTGATATATGAAATACTTGTGAACATTGATACAGAATCATTATCATTATCATATTTCTGGGTAGATAGTGCTTATGGAAAAGAAAGCATCTTTATGGACCGCATTTGTATGCAATTATGCATTGCTTTGACTTGATGCTTTTAATATATCTGTGAACTCGTCTCCACATAAGAAAGCTTGTCATAAAGTTAAAACAAAGAAGTTGGGGGAGTTGCTTAATGATCACACATGTGTCTTGCACTCAATGAGAAAATTCACAAAAAAAATGGTAAGACTTGTGTTTCCTGGGTGTAACTACATGGTGTTCCGTAGGACTGAGAGCTTGGCAGAAGGGGGATATTTTCCAAATAGTTCCTGCAGATTGGCTGACACAAAAACAGGGTAAGAGGGGTCCAGCCTTGCTGCCGTGTACCGAAGAACAAGAGAGAAGAGATAGAGTGATAAATATAGAGAGCTTTGGAACGTATTTTTACTAGAACCCAAACAACCTTTTAGTTACTGGTTTTTATAAAAAATGCAATAAACAATCAAAGGGAGTACTTGAACAGTTGAGCCTATGATTTCCCCTAGGTTCTACTCATCTTTTATGAAAACATTTTTTCGGTTCATATTATTTCTCTTTCATTTGCATGAATTCCAACGACACTATATGACCTGAATGACCGTGCCGGTTCCAATGTAGAACCTTATTTTGGGAAATCGGGAACGAGGGAGTATGATGTAATCAGGAACGAGTGGTATTTTTATAGCTGTTCTTGTCTTCCATAATGAATGCAACTAATTGTTTTTGTTATGTTTCAGCTTGGTTGTGGTCATGGACTGCCTGGGATATTTGCTATCTCGCAGGTATATGCCTGAATTTGATTTTATTTAAGGGAAATCTATGGTATTAGTCTCCCAATTGTTCTCCACTTTTCATTTTAGCCACAACACTGGCCGTAGCATAGTTAGGATCTATTCTTTTGATTTCTAACTCTTAACATCCCACATTTTTTTAACTCCTTTCAGTTTCTTCCAACTCTTTCCAATTTCTTCCAACTCCTTTCAATTTCTTCCAACTTCTTCCAATTTTTTTCCAACTCTTCTTAGTTCTAACTCCTATTTTTTCCAATTCTTTTCAGTTTCTTCCAACTTCTTTCTGTTTTTCCAACATTTGCTTAAAAAATTTAGATGTATTTTTAATGAAATTCTTATTAAAACTATCAGAATTATCATTATTACTATTATTATTATTATTGTTACTTCTATTATTATTATTATCAATTTTATTTGAATAAAAAATGAAGGAATGTCACGATTTGTGTAGGAAAAAATAAATTTTGGCTACGATTTAAGTTAACATAGAGTATTACATAATATTACATAATTATGTTTTTATGAAACAATATTAGCTTGTATTGAATCTTAGTTTCTTAATTACATTGTTGAATATTTACAAAATATTTTTTTATTTTTTTATTAAATAATCTATTTACAAGTATACTTTATAAAAAATTCAAATAAAAGTACAATACGCTTTCGTTGAGCAAGATTGTCTTAAATAATACGGAGTATACTATATTAAACTTTAAAAATAATGTCACATTTCTTTGAAAAATATTAGACCATCATAGAATGAACCCAGATCTAATTTTCTAGATCCCCTCCCTACCTAATTTAGTTAATCTCTTCAATAAAATTGAATTTCACTAAATAATGTACGCTCTTTTTTTCTTCTAAATAATTAGGCCAATTATATCGTGTATTGAGATGTACTTATTTGTTATTTTGTAAATATGTATATATTGGATGTACAATAAATACTACCTCCGACCCATAAAAATATTATGTGTTTGACACTTTGACTTCCAAAGAGTTAAGAAAAGTGTTAAAAAGTGAAAAAATACTACGTATGTTTTTGGGACAAATAAAAAAAAGAAAGAGTGAAGTTTTTTGCAAGACGAAAAAGAAAAGGATTGATTATTTATGCCAATTTTTCTTTCAATTAAGATTAATAAAAAATAATGCATCTTTCATTCTACTATTTTTATAACAATGGTTAACAACATACAAATTACAAAACAAAAAAATATACTATTGATATTGATGTATTGTGAAAAGATGCAAGAAAAAGTAATCATTAGCGTGAGTCAAAAAATATTGTTAAATATGATTTGAAACAAAAATAGTGTGACCTAGGAACAAATAAAAAGAGAAAAAGATTGAAATGAATTGAGTATAAATTATTTGAAACAAAAATAGTGTGACCTAGAAACAAAATCCTAGTTTTTTTCCAACTCATTTCAATTTCTTCCAACTTCCTCCAGTTTCTTCCAACATTCAACTCTGTTTATACAACCCAAAATAACAGAGCCTTAGTCCCTAATTTTCTTCGAATGTTGCTTTTTGTCTTTCCGTTACCATGCTTAGCTAGTGTCCCTCCAAATATTGGTTGTCATCGTGGGAGTCAGCTTTTTCTTTTTTTTGAAAAATATATCACACGAAGCATAATCCCAAAAACATATACCTCCTATTCAAAATTGTCCATTTAATTACAAGCTTGACTGGTTGCCCCCTGTTTAAGGCATTTCTTTATGGTGGCATTAGGGGGCTGCTGCTGTGCACTTCCAGGATTTTAATGCCGAGGTCTTGCAGCATCTCACCATTCCAAATGTAAAAGCCAACACCCAGCAGATGGCCATATCATCAGAAAAATGCAATTCTGAGACCGAACTGCGTTACTTTGCAGGGGACTGGAGTGACGTTCATTGTGTTCTACCACACGTACTTCCTGAAGATAATGGGGGCCAAACTGTTGAAGGAACTTTTGGTTATGACATAATTCTCATGGCTGAAACAGTTTATTCGATTTCCTCACTCCCCAGTCTCTATAAACTTGTCAAAAAGGTTCCCTTTATTCATGTACTCAGTGTTGTTTTTGAAATGTTTCTTTATTATTGAGCTGACAGTGTTTTCTTCAAATACTCCAGTGCACATCTAGTCCCCATGGAGTTGTCTATGTATCTGCTAAGAAACATTATTTTGGAGTTGGTGGTGGATCAAGACAATTTGTTTCCATGGTGGAGAAAGATGGTATGTTTTCTAACCAATGTGTTTGATTTGAACTGGGTTTTGTTGTAATTGGTTCTTTTCTGGAATACAACATTTAGTTCTTAGAGAAATGCTTGAAAGTTGAAACCTAGTACCCAAGTTCATGTTCTCTTTCTTTGGTTTTGTTTTTTAATGTTGCTACCTGTACATTTGCATCCCCCGTTCAAAAGGAAATGAGAATTTAAAATAAAAGACGAATCAAAATAATGCTTTCATCTTGTACTATCATAATGATATTGAGCTCTACTTTCAACAGGTGTTTTTGGAGCTGTTCTTGTAGCCGAGGTTGCAGATGGTTCATCTAACGTTCGAGAGGTGTGGAAGCTTCATTTCAAGTGAAACGGAACTTGAATGGATTTAATTGGGGGAATGTTGGAGGTCAAAATATTTGATTTACCTCTTATTTCCTACTAGAGCTCGAATGATTCAGCACTGGCATCTTTCTCAACTATCTTGTCCATTCTATGACTGCTGCCTCTTGATTTTCACTTCATATTTTCGAACAAGATGAACTTAGAGGCATTTCCAAAATTAGAAAAATTTGTTAAGCACCTTCTGGAAAAATTGTCACTTTGAAAAAGAACACCTTATCTTGTTAGTTTTGATGGATTTGAACAACCAAACACCCATTTGATATTGATGCTGGCTCAAATTTTAGTTTTGATGATACATGATTAGGGGATGGTGTTTTTTTGGGGAGGTTGAAGAGGTGGCGATTCATTTCGCACCGCTGGTTGGTGGTGGGCTAGTGGTTGTAGTCTTTGGGGTATACGTACGGACTTTGTGGTGATCAACCTCAAATAAGGAACTGAAACTGTGTTGATTCTTAATTGGTATGTTCTTATTTACAGCTTGTGTGGTGATTGATTTTTTGAAGGATTTCATGAAATTTAGAGAAGGCCAAGTTGGCATTGCCTGAGCCAGTTTGGACATCCAAAAGAGATCAAATGGGTATGCAGAGATTGAAAGATGCCTGGACAAAGCAACTCTTCCAAAGGATATTTTGTCTATTTATAAAACATGGAAATTCTCTGGCAATATCGACAACAATGCCTGAGACCCACCTTATTTGAAAAGACACGACGAGCGAGAACGCCTACGAAGGTGTTGGCTACGCAAAGATCTCAGACTCGTGTTGTATCATAGCCATCGTAATTGCATCACCAAAGATTGCTTGTCTCTTCAGTTGATGGGAACAACTTATGAAGAGGATGTGGAAGAGATGGTACACCTTGAATCCATATATATGTATATAGTGTTTCATGTACGTCTAACAACGGGTTAATACCTATTCAGGAGTAATAAATGGGCAATGTTAGGGGTACACCAACATTGGGTACCCCATATGTACACCAAGCCAACACAGACAGACAAAGACACAAAATGTCTGTGCAGCACAGACATTTTGTGTCTGTGTGTGCCTGTATTGGCTTGATGTAAATATGGGGTACACCACCCCATGTTGGTGTACTAGGTTAATTCGTAATAAATTGATTACGACCTGTCCTCTCAACAACATACATTTTTATTTACTAAAAAATGAAAAAAACCCTAAGAAAACTAATTTAGTTCAAAAAAACAAAAATTAGCCGTCCAATGTTAAAATTAATATATTCAACATAACATCAATAAATACAAATACAATAAAATTCACAATTCAATTCAACACACTAAAATTTTAAATTTTCTAAAAATTATTTTAATCCGTTTTAATAATTTTGCTGGAAATCTAAGGGATGAAAGGCCCTTCCCCCACCCCCTAAATCCACCCGTAGGTAGGGGTCTTCATTCAGATCTCTCCGGTTTGGTCCTTTGAATATTTGAAATTTTCTAGCATAAAACCTAGTCCACATTCGATTCAAAAATTTTAGGATATTCAAGATCTGAATATCCATAATTTCATATCAGGTCAATGGAATATCCCAAATGAATTTTTATTTTTAGTTTTTGAATATTAATTTTTTTTAATGATCCTAAAAAATACCTTGGACAAATTTTTATTTCTTAAAGTAGTAGAACTCAACTCAAACACTAGACTTGAATTTAAAGTCAAATGTGTTCTAAATTACTCCCTCCGTCGACAAATAAACTTTACATTGCGCGTTACGATGTTTGACTGAAGTTATTTTCAACTCAATTTATATGAAAAATGGTGTAGAATTGAAAAATAAAAATTACATACTAAAAAACTATATCAAAAGATCTACAAAACTAGAGGTGACATGATTTTATTATTTTATCAAATGTGTGACGAAAATAGGCCAACAAAGTGAATAAAGTTTGACCCTATGAATAGTGAACGTAAAGTTTATATTTGGACGGAGGGAGTATCATATTTTCCTTGAAAGTATTATCAAAGTTTTAATTTTATGAATACATGGAAACCAAATTAAATATCCACACAATGAACAAATTAAATGAAGTATTGGGAAAATGACTAAGAATAATTTTTTTTTATTTGAGCTTTGATTTAGAGATTTATGATGATAAAAATGATTTGAGATTAGGTTATATGAGTTTGGTTTTATATTTATTTATTTTAATAAATATACTCTATATCTGTGGATATCCAAAATTTTAATATATAATTTCATATCTGATCCAATCTTCTCAGATATCCGATCTGAGAAGCTAAACAACCAGATCGTATATCTATTTGTCGGATTGAATCGGCTCAGAACGTGGACGAATTTTCCGGATCGGATTTTTTTGAACACCCATACCCGTTGGTGGAAGGGTATGTATGGCGCTTTAGATTCAAAAATATAATACTTACAAAAAAACCCTAAAACACAATTAAAAAATGGTAGGGTTCGGGTGACACTGAAGGTAAAATTAGTGTCATCCGATGACACGACCCAATTAGTGTACTTATCTATCTGATGCTCTGTTTGTAGCATCGATAATTTCACCTACTAACTTTTCTTAAACCGGTGGCGGACCCAGGAATTTCGGTGAGTGGGTTCACATTTTGTGCACAAAAGAAAAATGTTGATATTTGTATGGCAATAAATTTAAAACAAGGTAAAAAAGTATCAATAAATAGCATTCTGAGATAAATATTGTAAGTTGTATGTAATATTTTTGAAATACTGTATAAAAAATATACTACGTTCATTGCTTTAACCAAAAAAGAACAAAAACTAAACAACTAAAATAATAATTCTAGAAATTTCTTCAAATACTAAGTATATTTTAGGAATCTTTTTAAAACAATTAAACTTGTTCATACATTTCAAAAAAAATTGAAAATTTTATAATTAAGTTTCGTAATTAAAGTTAAATCAGTTTTCCAAATCTAAAAGAATTAAAACATAAAATTCTACACAATTATAAAAGGTGTTCTCTATTCCATTTTCAAAAAAAAAAAAATAGCACCTAATCACATATAAATATACTTTTCTTGGATGCCCTTAGTCTACATATAATAGCTAATTACATACTACTACTCAGGGCCGGCCCCGAAAAATGAAAAAATAAAATTGGTCCGGTCCAAAATTTATATTTTGTGCCCTATTTTATATTTTTAAAATACTTTTGCTTTAAAATTATTAACAAATTTAAAAATATGGTGTCCTAAATTTTAAGGTGCCCTGTGCGGTTGGCCACTTTGCACACCCTCCGGGCCTCCCATGCTACTACTAATAAATAATTTTTTTTAGAGTGGGTGCAAGTGACCCCACTTGCACAACCCTAGGTCCGCCCTGCTTAAACCCTTCACCCGTCTCTTTGGTCGTCGATTCCAATGAGAGATGTAGGAGGCTGGAGCTAGAGACAAGGAAGGACTGGGTGGAAGGTTTAGGAGCTAACAATATGGTCAATTGGGCTATTGTGATCAAATTGTTACTCGAACGTCACCCAATACACAATGGTCATATATATTTTGGTATGATGTGCTAAGTTGATCGATGTGAGTGGCATGAACCATACTCATATGTCGTGGATCCTGTTAAAAGCTAGAGTCCAAGAAACATATATAATAATGTGATAATATAATATTCAATTCATATCCCCATCAACTATATATAGAATATATGACGACAACTGCATGCATGCATGATCATATATATATGGTGTATATATATATATGCATTATACATTGAAGCACGCAGATAAACCTCGTGTCACTTCTTAGCTTGATTGATTATTCTCCATGATAAACATGCACACATTATATATATTATTGGTTCTCAAATCTCCGCCGTTCCTTTTCCGGAGTTGACGACCAGAGAAACCCCCAAACACTACACAACAACCTAACTTATTTTTTAGGTTACTCTCCTTACAGAATCACAATTTATATATTGTTATTAGTTTTTTGAAGGAAATATCTTAACATTATTTGTTGAGTATGTCTTAATATTATGATATTACTGTCCTAATTTTTTTTAAACTTTCTTACATTCTCAATTCATCATATGTCTAGGTATTAATTTTAACCAATTTAATATAAAGCTTCAAACTTGTGTACACGTCCCCTCACATGAAACCGTTGCTGCTTCAAGGCTTGCATGTGAAATTTTTTGTTTTTTTATCTGGGTCACTGGGTGGGGCTGAGTTTTGAATCTGTGGCCTTTTAGTCAAAAAAGGCTTCGATACAATGTTGAAGAACCAACTCAACCAAAAGCTCAAGTTTGAAGATAGGATCTTGGTAATTTTTTAGATGCTTACATGATATTGTCAAACTTATTCTCTTTTCTTCAAACTTATTTTTTTAGATACTTACATGAAAAGTTCTTTTTTAGATTAAGTGAGTGGTATTACTTACTCGCATCGTCCCAAACATATCGTTTTAGTTACTAGGAGTACGTACTCTCGCATCTCGATAACTTATGTTTATTTGTATGTTTTCATTAATTACTCACGTATCCCATACCAAAATTATGGGAAACTCCCTATATAATACAGTAGTAAAAAGCTATGAAAATAGCAAAATAAGAACTTTAAGTCTTTTGAAACCAAAATAAGAGTTCACACTGTCATTGTTATCCTGCCACACTCACCACATTGTCTCATTGCAACTGCACACTATCATTGACACACTGTCATTTATCACTGTCGGCCACTACCGCCGCGGACTGCGGATAATCGAGTGATCACACTAACATATAACATTGTCATCACTTTTTTATCACACTGCCAACATATATTCTTACATCACACTATCATTATATTCCTATTTTGGCTTTAAAAGACTTAGGACTTCTTTTTTGGTGTTTACATTTTTTATGCTTCTATCCAAGATGATTTCTTCAAAATTATCGTTATAGTTACTATTTTGGTTTCTAGATAACTTTTGTTAATTTTCATATTGTTAAAATTCTGGTGGGCCGAGAATAACGGGTGGAATTTTGGGTAAAATTAACCACTTGCATATAAAGTTGGGATCTAGTATTATAACCCAGAAGCTTAAGCTGATATGTAGGGTTTCACCCTTCAATATATGCTAGTAGTATTCATCTTTTATTTTTCCGATGTGGGAACTCCAGTACTCCTCTTCAAGTGCTCACTAGTCTGACCTAGTTAACACTTGAACAAACGGGTTTAGTATCTCAATCTCTTATAGCTAGCCCACACAAGAGGCGGTGTCATCTCAATCTCTTTTTAGCCACCTCAACTCAAACCACGGACGGGTAGCCCATTTATTTGCTAAACCCACGTCCAACAACAATGAAGAATCGAACCTGGACTAGACCTGCTCTGATACCATGTTAAAATTTTGGTGGGCCAAGAAAAATGGGTGGAGTGTCGGGTAAAATTAACCACTTGCATTTAAAGTTGGAATCCATTATTCCAACCCAGAAGCTTAAGCTGGTAGGTAAGGCTTCACCCTTCTATATGTGCTAATAGTATTAATCTTTTATTTTTCGGATGTAGAAACTCTAACACTAATAGAATTTAAGATGAGGTGCGGATAACTGGATTGGGCCATAAGACAATTGACCTGAACCACATTAAAAGATTGAATCCAATTGATTACTTAGATCAACTCAAGAGCTTACATACCTATTATTTTCTTCACACTTTTCCAGTGTGGGAGACTCTCTAACACTCCCCCTCAAGTGGACAACCGGGTCATTTTGAATCTAACTGGTTGACTACTTGCAAAAAGACTCTCATTCCCTTGATATTTTTTAGCGCCAACACCTAAAGAACTACTAGCCGGTGAGTATGGACTTCCAGATGAGCAATCAGGTTAAACAGGCCACAAGTCGCTGGATATACATTCCACACGGACAACTGGGCTAAAGATTAGGGTCATTAGAAATGAACGTCTAGACGGACACCTTAACAAACGAGATGGGCTAAAATTGGCTCCGATACCATGAAAAAATTTAGGATGAGGAAAAGGTTACTGGATTGGCAACAAGACACTTGAGTTGAACCACATTGAAAGATTGAATCCAATCGATCAATTAATTAGTTCAACTCAAGAGCTTATATACCAATTATATTATTCATACTTTTTCAATGTGGGATATTTTCTAACACCTATTTCGTTGATGATTTGATAATAAAATAAATTAGGGTTATGCTTGATTGACCCCAACATTTAAATATCACCATTTAACTCCAGCCTTACAGACAGACACGGAACAGTGTCGAATATATGTAATGTCTGTAAAAATAGTATTTTTCAATAAATGATTCTTATCACATCTTCATTATTATTCAGTCTTCATTGCAATAATTTGACCATCAATTTTAAGACTATGTTTGAAAATAAATTTATTGTTACTAAATTTATATCAAAATTGAAAAAGTTTAGTCCAAAAATCAAATGGAGAAGAATCAAAATTGGGCATGGAAGGACAGGTAGTCACCCTACCCTACACTTACCAAAGATTTGGTTCTAAAAATGAGGTTTACTCTGAATGCAGTAAGAAACGCGAAAATGTCAATCTTTCATGAAGATACAGAGAGAGGGAGACAGAGAGAAAACAAATCAAATATGGTGTGTTTGTGGACGACAAGACACCTCTGTATAGAGACATGGAACCTTCTATTAAATTTGGCTCCATTGGTTCATCCTTTGTACAAAGCTTCGTTCATTTGTCCCAATCTAAGGTAACCCTAAATCCCCCACACCTTCCTCTGAATCAAAACATTCCTTCTCTGCCTTCTGACATTCATTCTCTTTGTACCATGCCTATTTTGGGAATTTCACCACTCTGATGATTGATTGCACATTTTTTGCGGGAAAGGGGAAGAAGAAGAAGATTCTGGGAAGAAAAGTCACTTTGATTTTTTTAGGACACATAATGTGGGGATTCTGTTGTTTAAAAAGTGGGAAGTGCTGGATTAAGTCCTCAGAGCTCTTTGGTCATTGCCATGGTGGATGTTGATCAGGAGGGCATTATCGGTAACCTGTCATATAAAAAGCAACAACTTTTTTCCACTGCTATGAAGAGGACTACTGAATGGTATGCCCATTTCTTGGATTTCTGATTCTTTTTTTTTTTATATATGTTTTATTTGGTTCTTGATTCAAATTGTGACCATATGTTTTTCACCTCTTTGACAGGATATTTTCCCAGGAATTTCCTAGGGATGTTACCGTTCGTGCTGGAGGGAAATCGTTTTCACTGCACAAGGTTCAATACATTATCTTTAGTTTGTGATATCTGTAGAAGTTGTATTATTGGTTGAACAATTGTAAACAAAGTTTGCAGATAGATTTTATTGGGTAAGGGTTCATATGGCATACAACATAAATAACATTGTATTAGTGCCACACTGCTTCTGCTTTTAATCCTTCAATTGCATCCATTACCAATGAAGCTAATTGACAATGCTTTAACTTCTGATAAATAATGGAATGAAAAACAACAACAACAACAAACCCATGGTTTTCATATGTGGGCATGAGTAGCGTAGAGGTTAGAAAGGCTTCTTCCGAAACACCCTTAAATCAAAAGGATAAAATTACAGTAAACATCCTATATTTTTTACTTTCTATGAAGTTTTGGATAGTAAATGTAGGCATGTAGCCATGCATCAAGGTTCTAACATACCGTGGAAAAAAAAAGGTTCCAACATAAAGAACTTCCCCGTTTTTACGGGGGTAAGTGGGTAACACCCCGATCCCAACAAAGTTGGAACTATGTTGTCATTATTGTGTTTTATTCTTGGTTTGTTGTACTGTAGTCTGTAGTGTACATACCCATCATCAATAAGGAGTAAATAAGCCTAGTTGGGCATGCCTGTTGTCAATATAAAGTAAATAAGTTTAAACATCAAGTTATTTATCTATGTGATTCTTATTTTGACAACATCCTTCTTTGACTTTTTTCTATTTTTGTGGATTTGATCTTATATAGACACTATGATTTATTTTGAATTATAAACTTCATTATTTAGTTAAATTCTTATCTAATTATCTTAGTAACTTTATGAAATGGAGTTCTAAACTATTTATAGTATAAAATAGAGTTTATCCTAATGAGGAACTAAAACATCACTCAAATAAGAATTAAGGACTGAAAGCTATACTAATAATTGAGGAATCAAATTATTGTGTCACCAAAAGTATCATATATATATATTACTAGAAGCTCTTAACAGGTTTTAACCAATTCGTCCCCAATATAGATTGGATTATACTGGGTTTGTTGTTTTTGTTGTTGTTGAGTTTTACCAATCCTTAATCCTTGCTAACCAGTTTCTTGCATGCTCAAACAGTTTCCTTTACTGTCAAAGTGTGGGTACATAAGGAAACTGGTGAATGAATCCACCGATGCTGATATTTCAAAGATTGAAATCCCAGACATTCCCGGTGGAGCAGAGGCGTTTGGGCTTGCTGCAAAGTTCTGTTATGGGATTTGGTTCGAGATAAACACAACGAATATTGCAATGCTTAGATGTGCAGCTGAGTATCTTGAGATGACTGAAGACTATGCGATTGGAAACTTGGTGGGAATGACAGAGGCCTACTTAAGGGAAGTGGCACTCAACAGCCTTGCAGGAGCAGTCTCCGTTTTGCATTCTTCGGAAAGCCTTCTTCCCATGGCAGAGAAAGTAAAACTGGTGAGCCGATGTGTGGATCGTATTGCATACATAGCCTCCTCCAAAGATGGCCAATTCTGCACCGAAGATATGACCGACCTTAGAATTGACTTTTTCCAACGGGTTCTAGTTGCAATGATGGCAAGGGGAGTTAAGCAGTGTGCGCTTGGACAAATACTAATGCTTTATGCTCAGAAAGCTCTCCAGGGTTTGGTGAGATTCTGTTGTCTTTCACATTTATGAGTAGTGATATAGCCAAATTACTAGACATGGAGGCTAATGAGCCCTTTTCGTAGGCTTCGTTCTCATCTCATTGATCACCCTTAAAAATTTTCACCAAAAACTAAGTGCCCATTATGCAGACATTTTTAAAGAGCTTATGAGCCTCTTATTGATCAGGTTTTTTTATGAATCACGAAGTCATCTCACTGTGCTAGCTTATCCGATGATGTTGGAAAAAGTTATGCAAAAGGTGCTGTTGGACTTGTATGAATGGAAATGACTGTTCAACCTGCATTTTAAGACAATCATTTCTTTAATTTTAGAAACATTTGAAATAACTTTGAAGGTTTACAAATTTTCAACACTTTCTGCTACTTTAGCCATTTTAGGTCTGACCAAACTTGTTCTAACTTACGTCACTGTGTTTAGTTCCACCTCCATCCATGACTTCAGCATATTCAGTCACTCCAGCACTTTTAAGCCTTGCCAAGCGGGCACATAACGTTAATTTGGTTTTTGATGGTAAAGTAACTGGTTTTCTTTGCTGTCATAGGAAATGTTTGGACATGGGACAAAGAAAACAGAGGCAAGAGAGGAACACGAGAAAAGGGTTGTTTTGGAAACAATAGTTAGCCTTCTGCCAAAGGAGAGGAATTCACTATCAGTTAGCTTCCTCTCAATGCTCCTACGAGCAGCAATATTTCTGGAAACAACGGTTGCTTGCAGGCTTGATTTGGAGAAGAGACTGGGCTTCCATCTTGGGCAGGCTGTCGTAGACGACTTGCTAATCCCTTCATATTGCCTCAGTGGGACCACACTGTTTGATGTTGAAACCGTGCAACGGGTGATGATGAATTTCTTGGAGTATCAACTTGAGGGAAGCCGTTTGTGCTTCCATCCAAACGAGGAATATGTTGCTCCATCTCCTAGTGACATGGAGCGCGTTGGGAGGTTAATGGAGAATTATCTTGCTGAAATAGCATCCGACCGCAATCTTTCTGTTGCAAAGTTTATCAATCTTGCTGAACTCATCCCAGAACAATCAAGAACCACTGAAGATGGCATGTACAGAGCCATCGACATTTACCTGAAGGTATATAAGGCTAGACTTTCTCATATGAAACATAGATTTCCTTATACCACCTCACTAATTGTGGGATTACCCATTTATTATTTATACTTTTTAACACCCTCAGTCCCTTTGTTCTATAATGATCTTTCCATTAACTTATAAAACGGCAGCATTTTAACTTGGGAAAGATCATTTTGTCTGGGATGGAGGATGTATACATCTTAACACATGATACTGTGGTGAACTTATATGAGTTTGCTATGCACAATGTTGAAGGCGCACCCTGCATTAAGTGATATGGAGAGAAAGAAAGTGTGCGGCGTAATGGATTGTCAAAAGCTCTCTCCTGAAGCGTGTGCTCATGCTGCCCAGAATGACCGGCTTCCTGCCCAGACAGTGGTGCAAGTGCTTTACTATGAAAAGCAACGCCTTGGGGAGGTGATGAACTCCAGCATCATTAGTGACAAATGTCCCACTCTCCCTTCCAAAGGTACAAGTGAGTTCTGCCCAGACATCCACCCGGTCTCAGATGAGCTGTCGAGTCTAAGGAGAGAGAATCAGGGCCTGAAGATGGAGCTTGTGAGGATGAGAATGCGGTTGAAAGAAATGGACGAGTGTTCGGATAAATCGTCTCTGAGAATGGCTCATTCATCTGCTGACAGGTCTCCTCTTCCTCGGCGTTCGTTCATTAGCTCAATGTCAAAGATGTTTGGAAAACTTTCCCCAATCACTTGGAAGAATGGCAGAAACAAAGCGAGTAGAAACAGGCGAAACTCCATTTCATAAGTATGTTTCTGCTTTTTCGCCATTCCTAGGCATTCGGTCGACCGTGATTCACTTTTCATGCCAACAGTTGAGCACTTAGACCGTATTACACTCTCTGGTCGACCGTATTACATTCTGCCACATAGTGATGCCTCTTTCAGGCCCACATGCAGCTGAGCACTTGGAACACGCTTTCTTTTCGCGGTCAACCATCATCCATTCTGCCCATCCTATGGTGGTTTGGCTACTTTTTCATTTACAGGGTCCCTACAACCTCTTTGGGACAATCTTCTGTACAGTTCATTCAGAAGCAGTTTTCCTTGTTAGTATCCTTAGTGTTGTTTATCATATTTTAGGCATTTTGTCCTTAGGTTTTTAGCTTTTCAGGTTCCTGCTTGTGTTAGAGGCGAGGTTTATGTCCTTCTCTACTTGTATCTTTTGCTTTATTACTAAAGATTTACTTTTCACAAAGGAAAAAAAAAGGTTCTCACTAGTGCAGGAAACACCTGCACATCAACTCTTCTGCTTCTAGATCCTTTCATACTCTTGGATAAAAGACTCGTGGAGGGGCCAAACAAAGGCTGATCCAATTTGCGTTGGATAATGTGCAATCATGAGTATTTATGTTTTGTAATTTCTTTTACCCATTGTCTTTTAGGTTTTGGTAATGACTAAAGAACAACATCATCTGAGTATCAAGGCTACGAAAGAGGTCGATTCAAGAGTTACAACGAGCTTATCAAATCTGCATTGAAGGGACGCTTTGGATGTTCAAGACCAAAGACTCTGTTACTTTGGTTGGAGAGTCTTTTTAGGTCTTAGAATGTGTGTCAAAGAGTATGACATCTCTAAGTTTCACCCCTTCATAACCTCCCTTGAAAACACCTTCTGGTCAAGCTTTAACTTGCAAAAGTTGCTCTTCTATCCGAATAAGGTTGGTAGTGAAAGCTCAAACATGGTCATTCGGAGACTAGATATAGACATTAGGCCGAATCAGTATACATTGTTGGGCTCCTTGTTATTTTTCTTCACTCTCTTTCGTTTGTGGTGCATTTGTTTTAATCAAGAATTTGTCAAGAATGCTTCCACTAAAAATCAACCATTTGGGTTACACCTCTATTCACTCCCCCTATAGAGATGTACACGGTGTCTAACAATTTTTTCATCATAGCATAGATAATAGTTGAAAGGCGTTCTCTAGGTCTCGTTTAGGGGGTAAGCATGGTGCACAGTATGAGACGAGATTTAACTCGTACCGAAATCGTACGGAATATTTTAGTTTAATATGATGTATATGTCGTATTAATCTCGATCCAAAAATATCAATTTAGGGTAGTTTGGTATCTGTTTCGAACTTATGTTACAAATCAAAATGAATACATACATATGTACTTTAAATTTAAACCCTTTGTTTTTTTAAAAAAAGTGAGGGTGCATTTAAAATTATGATACATAAAAAATTAAAAAAATTAATAATTCATTTACAAAAAATGATTATTAAACTTAGTTTATATTTCATAAATAAAAAAGAATAAATGATAACAACCTATTATTTCTATTGGTTCTTAATGTTTTTAAATTTATCTAAAGAAAATTAGAAGTCAAACAAAATACAGCCAAATAGAATATGTACTCCTGTGGTTTGGAAAATAAGCACTAATACCGTCCCCCTATTTTCGAACTTTTTTAAAAGTCATCATGGTATCAAAATTTTGCACCTATACCCCTCTAATCATATTCCGGCCATTTTTCTGGCGAAGAAGGGGCATTACTACCTATTTTCCAAACCATAGGGGTACTTATGCCCATTTCTTATTTTTCATTTATTTTTTACTTTTCCCTTTTTTTTCCCTTTATTTGTTACTTTTATTAATCAAGGTTTTTTAATTTTTTTAAATTGTTTTTATAATGTTCTTAAAATTTAAAATTATTTTTGTTTGAAAAAATAACTAACACATACTAGCTGCATCTGTACGCCTCAAATTCAAAACTTTTATTTTTTGTTTTTCGAAATAAGAAAGTTAAAACTTTTTTTGAGAATTTTAAAAATGGGGAATAAAATGAGATAATAAAATAAAAAAAATAAAAATGAATATCCTTTTTGGACATCCTAATTCTAAGGACTTTTTTAGGCGTTTTGAAAATTTCTTTTTGTATGAGACTCTTCTTTGCATATTTCGATGTTTTCATTTCGTTTTTCCATATTTTTTTTTATTTTTATTTTTATTATGGATTTTCTTTTTGAACTTACCAAAAAATATTCTAGAAAACAAAAAAGTGAAAACATTTAGTTCGAGATAGATGGAGTATATGTTAATTTTTTATTTTTACTTTTATTTCAGAGATTAAGAATTTTGAATTTTTTAAAACATCATAAAAATTGAAAAGAAATTTTAAAAAACATTTTAGGAAAAGGAAACAAAGAGATAAAAAAGCATTGAAAAAAGAAAACACCAAAATAAAAAATAAAAAATAAGAAATAAGCACAAGTGCTACCTATGGTTTGGAAAATAGACATCAATGCCCATTTTCGTCAGAAAATGACTGAAAAATTATCAGAGGGGTGTGACTATAACGTTTTGAAACCATGAGAACTTTAAGAATACGTTTTGCAAAAAAGGGTATTAGTGCCAAGTTTCCAAACTATGCATTGAAGCTATTTAACCAACAAAATACAATTGGCACATAATAAAACTTAGATGTGCTTGAATTAAACTTATTTCATACACTAAAGAAGCGGGCCGTTTCCATGACATTGGGAACCAATGTCATGGGATAACCCGGGGGTCCTCCGGTGACCCGTTCGTAAAATTGACGATTCCTACCCCTAACCTCTTGGTAAACCCCCCCCCACCCTACTCCGACCCGAACACACTCCCCACCCCATTCAATTGCACCCCACAAGTTGATTTTGACTTTGGAGTCAAAATTTTAAGAAGTGCTTGAGATGTTGTTTTTCAAAACTAACCATGGAACAAACTTAAGAATTATCATTATTAGAGATCCATTTAGAAATTAGAATAACAAATCTTGAAGCTAAAAGGTGTAATATACTAATATATACTCCATCCGTCCCCAATTTGATTACAGTTTTTTTCTCTCTCATCTCGATAACTTTTGTTTGTTTACGCGATTTCATTAAATATTTGATAAAATAAAATATTTTTGTAACCTCTTGTTTTGTAAGATTTTTGACATAGTTTTTTTAATATTTTTGTAACCTTTTGTTTTCTAGGATTTTTGTAACCTCTTGTTTGTAAGATTTTTTATCGATATACTGATTTGTAAATAAAATGATTTCAAAAAGTGCGACATTTCTTCTCGTAAACCCCAATTTCTAATCAAATTGAAGACGGATGAAGTGTGTGTAGTTGGTTGGTGGTGTGCGTGTAGTAGAAAACAAAATAATTGGGAGGCGGCCCTCTTTTGGTCCAAATGGGGAATCTAATGTCGAGTCGGTGGCGGACAAAGCTCAGTTTTTTGTAATCGCTTCTGCTTCCATGTGGATGTGGTGGTAGGTGTATATATAGGACTATAGGCTGGCCAACCAGACACCCTAATCTATTTAAACATTTGGAACTGAATTTGGTTATATGTGGCCCAACTTGTTTTGGGAAATCAAATTAAAGTATGGACTATAAATAAATCTATTTAAGTACAGTTTGTTCAAATCCGATTCCTCCAAGCTTTTTGCGTGTGATTTTTTTTGTGTGAGTGTGTGACATGTTCTTGAAAATCTTCATTGGAGTATTTTTTTAACCCCTAATGACCTGTCAACTCGTGTCCAGTGCAATGAACCTTAATTGTGATTGACGTCGGAGATTCTCCTTTTTTCTTTAATTAAACGTTTGCATTCAAAAATATTGGTGATTGTAGTATCATCGGTTATTTTATCTAACTGAAATTTACTTAGAATGAGAGAGAATTTTTATATACATTGTTAACAAGTTCGGAGGTACGAAGTACACGTTCATTCATCGATATTACAAATTCTATAGCAAGGGTCTAAGAGGCAACATCCCCTGACCGGGGTTGGAAATAATGAACATTTTTATATGTACAAATCAATACATTCGAATATTGTGTTTATCCACCGCATCATGTGGGAAACTGCTTGATACATTTAAATGTTTGAACACAAACATTTGAATGTTTCGCGATAAGTTACAACAGGTCGCACTTAATTGCAGAAGTAACCGTTCTACACAATCCGCCATTAAACATTGAATGTTAGAGCACCGACATTTAAATTTTACCCAAAAATTAGTTATTTCATCAACCAATGCGTGCGTTCAAAGTTTACTTATAAATATAGCACATTGGTATGTTTCTAGATACAACTGAATATTTCATACTCGTTCTAGATTAATTACGTCTTATTCGATTAAATTTTTTTAATATACCCCAAAATAACTTTAATTTGAAAGCGTTTATACGCGATTCACTAAGTCTATCAAGTCGTTCTTCACGTTCTTCGTATACCGATCTTATAACGCTGCTTCGCAGCATTGTTATCCCTCCCGATTCCGCAACAAAGATTAAAGTTAGTAATAATTTATGTTATCCAACATAAAGTAGTAATCCAACTTGGAAAAAAGAATAAAGATTGAATTTTTAAATGGTCATTTATAATATATTTTTATCAAATTAGTTTTAATAAATTATAATTATTTATTTTGGTAGTAATCTGTAACAAAAAGCTTATCAAATGAGTGGATGTTTTTCATCATCAACATTATTTGAAAGTTCTTAAGAGTTAAGACAGTGTTTTCTGTCTAGATGTTTATCCAAACCACCCATTTGGATTATAATTATAACTTCACCCCAATTGTTAGAGGATTATGTAATTCTTTTTTAAACTCTAAAGTATGATATAGGGAATTATTATTTATTAAGAATTACCGAGAGAAAATGTTCAACTATGAAGTACTATATAAGTAATTATTGCCTATTAAAGACCAATTTGAAAAAAGTAACTTATTTGAATAGACCGGTTTGAGAATTCACTCAAGAATAAAATAAAATATTATAAAAAAGAATCAAAATAGGACATTTATATTTTTATCTCTTAAATAAGACCTATGATGTCAATAGTGACAACATATAATACAAAAAAACAAAATGTTAATATACGGCATCACATTGTCATAGTACAATGATCCTATTTTGAAAAAAATGAATCCTTTTTTGAGGATAAGGGCTATGTTTTGCACATATGTTGGGTGATTTATTTTAATCTCGACCTTTTCTAAAAAAACAAACAAACTCTAAATAACTCTTCCTCCATTCTAAATTACTTCGTAGTTATCTATTATGACTTTTATGATACATTGAAAAATGAATAAATATACATTATAAGAAGAAAAGTGCACTGTTTACCCCTGAACTCTTTAGAAATTGTACGATTTACCCTTGAAAATTAAAATTTGCACCGTTTACCCCCGAACTCATCAAAATAGCATAGTTTACCCCTGAACATTAAAAAGTGCACCAACTACCCCTGAAAATCTTAAAACATTGCATCGTTAGTCCTAAAATCCTAGATAGTAAGTGCATTGCTCCCACTCATGGAAATTACGAGTATGATTCATCTCAGCCTTGTGAATTTTCTAAAGCACCCTCCTCCAAAATTATCTTCTTTCTTTTAATCAACCCAATAAATTGTTGTTGTTCATCAATAAATTTGGATCTTTGACCATGACATCTTCATCATCGAGCTCCAATTACCGTGAGAAGAAGGCTTCAAAATACAAGGAGACAATTTGTAGCATTTTCTTTTGGAAAAGCCTTACTTAGATCTGTGCTACTGTACAATCATGTATGTCACCTAAATCAATTATGAAACCATGTAATTCACATTGAGATTAACCATAAGAAAAAAGCAATACCATATTCCCTATATATATACTAGAACAACTTGGATGGCTTGCATATTATTCTGCTGAGTATCATGTACTCGAAATAATGAAAGTGTGCAACGTTTTGAATTTGTTAGGGGTATTGGGTGCTCTTTTTAATGTTCAGGGATAAAACGTGCAATTTCTAAAGAGTTCGCGAGTAAATAGTACATTTTTTAATGTTCACGAGTAAACCATGCAATTTTTGAAGAATTCAAGGGGTAAACGGTTCACTGTTCTCATGTCATAGGTATCACGCTCCCTCCGTTTATAAAAAAAACTCCACTTTTTTTACGTGCAAAATTTTATATTTTTAAAAATGATTTTATCTACAAATTATTATTGAAAAATATTCAACCTATATTAAAAAAAGTAAATCAAAATTTCTAAAAAAATAAGTGGAAATAACAATATTTTATTTTATTAAATAATCAATAAAAAACAAATAAATAAAATTATCGAGAGACCTAAGATCGTAAACATGAAATGTTTTTTTGAAATGAAGAGAGTAATAGAAAGTTAAAAAAAAGTGGAGTTTTTTTATAAACGGGGGGAGTGTAATACTTATGATATGAGAAAGTGCACTGTTTACCCCCTGAATTCTTTAAAAATTGCATGATCTACCCGTGAACATTAAAAAGTGCACTATTTACCCGTGAACTCTTTAGAAAATACACGATTTATCCATGGACAATAAAAAGTGCACCCAATACCCCTGAACAATTTAAAATGTTTCCCACTTGCATTTTCGAGTACATTATACTTGGCAAAGTAATGTGCAAGCCATCCAAGGGAATTACAATGTGAATTACACGCTTCTTCACACGGTTAATCACAATGTGAATTACACGATTTCATAATTTATTGAGGCGACATACATAAGTGTACAGTAGCGTAGATCCAAGTGGTATTGAAAAAAAAATAGGCTAAAAATAAAAAAAACAATTATGAAAAAAATTGTTATTGAAAAGAAAATTCAACCTATATATTAAAAAAGTAAATCAAAATTTCTAAACAAATAAGTGGTAACAACAATATTTATTTTATCAAATAATCAATAAAAACACAAATAAATAAAATTATTGTGATACCTCGAACTTTCTCTAGGACATCCTTTTTTAGTACTCTCTCTGCCCCAATAAAAAAATTCAATTTTTATTTCTCTTCTGTTCTAAAAACTACCCTACTCATTTAGATATTTCCTATGTTGTCATAAATCTTTCCCAGTTTATGCTCGTGTTCACTGTCAAACCACTACTATAGAAAAGACCTAATGAATTGGGTATTTTTGACATTTTCCATCGATTCCAAACTGATGATAAAAGCAGTGGTACAATTGGCACAAATATTTTTTGTATCGGCTATTAAACAAATGCAAAAATGTATTTATGCACCTAGAATTAGCGTCATGAAGAAGCGTTTTGCATAAATTATTTGGGAATAACTGATGCAAAAGGCCTTCCGACATTATGCGCCAAAATAGAGATGGCCTTTTGCATCGATTATTTGGAAATAATCGATGTAAAAGGCCTTCCCAAGAATTTAGTATGAAAAAGGGATGGCTTTTTCCATCGGTTATTCCCAAATAACCGATGCAAAAAGATTTCATTACTTTGGCGCTAAATGCCTAGAGAGGCCTTTTGCATCGACTATTTTGAAATAACCGATGCAAAAGGTTCCTTTTTTGTTATAGATCAACACTGTTTTTTAGCACAAGAATTTTTTTTTTCAATACAACACAACATCCGAAGGATTGATCCCATCCCCACACAATTCTAATCAAAGCTTCCGCTCTATTCGTTTTCAAACTCCTCCATTGCTTTGTCTGCCATACTAGATTATCTTCATCTTTAATAGAAGCGAATATGCGCTTGAGCCTTGGTATTATTGGAAGGTACCACAAAACCTTAACCAGATTATTTTTTATACCTTTGGAATTGCCCTTCTTAAGAATATTTTTGCTCGACTCCTTGTATCACGGTGAAAAATACTTGGGACATTTACTTTGATCCTCGTACTCTTCACAAAAAAAATGGAATCGTTAACACAAACATGTATCTCTTTGAACCCCTCCCCCATTGGACACATAATTTTCATCGCCTCGTAAGTGGACGATGACCGTTTGTGTCCATGTGGAAGGAGTTCGCCCAACGAACCTAACAAGGATGTGAAACTCTTGTCACTCTACCCGTTTCCCACTTTTAAATTGAACAAAGCCAACACCACTTTTAAACATGTGTACTTAGCACAACCTGGATACAACGGCCTTTTTGAGTTACCTACTAAACACTCAAACATATTACGTTATCTGTCGATGACATCTTGACAATCACTATCAACGCCTTGGGTATACTTTAATTCCTCTTTCATTTTGACCTCCAAACCCTCGATATCGTCAGTATCGACTTTTTTTGTTCTTTATAGGTATAGGTTAAGCTACAATTATTCTCCGGCTTTCCATGTCATATCCATTGCTTGTATGTCGGGTCGAAAGCCTTGCGATGCACATGGACTCTTATATCCTTAACGCTCTCAACCATAAAATAATTATGACATGAGTTACAAGAAAAGTATACCGGCCTTTTCTCCTCTTTTGAATGTTCCCCTATGAAGCGAATAAACTCCTCCAAACTCGTACAAAACTCAACTGATGTGTACAACATATCAATCCAATTTTGATCCACCATATGTACTACTAGCTAAGAATGAACAAATGAATGGGTTGGATGTAAAACGATACAAATAAAATAATACACACATTTGACATATATGTGTACATATAACAAACACAAGAAAGAGAAATTTCATTTCTTATGATGTAAAGAAAATTTTCCTGCATTTCCCCATTCTATATGGTCTTCTTTGCTCCAAGCTAACTCATTCTCGAATTGTTACTCTCACTAATGAATACATTTAATTTTCTTTGATCCATAAAAATTTTGACAATATTTCCCAATGGTTCTCAAGTGCACGATGTAATCTAGTTACATATGCGGTACCCAAAGAACGCATTTGGGCAATGCCAAGCCAAAACAATATTGGAACAAAGAAAAATATGTGCATTCACCACTTAAGTGAGGTAAGCAAATCAACAACAACCCCACACCCAGAGCTATTTAAAATTTACTCCTAATGAGTAAATTTTAAATGAATATCTAGGTAAGTTGATATATGCTATTTTCAACTTAGAAATCATGAAGCATCTATCAAACAAACAATATACGATGTATGTTTCAATGTAGTTTGAAAATCTTATGCAATTAAAATTTGACTTCAATAATATCACAATCTCACATTCTCTACTAATGCACAAACTAATTCAATTTTACAATGACTTTAATACACTTCATGCAACAAATACAAAAGTAATTCAAGTATTTACTAAGTCAAATTACTATATCAAAAATTAACTTCAATATCACATTCTCTATCGATGTACAAACATTAAAGCAAATAAAATTAAAATTCAAGATTTTAGATAAAGAAATAGAAATTACCTTGAGAAAACAAGATATGTGGCTTGGTGGCGTAAAGGAGGCGACAGTTAGGCTCCGGCGGCGGTGGGAGGCAACACAACCAGTGGAAGAGGCGGTACGATCAAAAATAAGTGGCGCCACGGTGGGAGGCAGGTGACAACGATGAACGACAAAGGAGAAAAGCTTGAGGACAAACAACGGCGACAAACGACGATGAAAATGAGGTAAAAATAAGGTACATCGATGAATGACGAAGGAGGAAAGCTTGAGGACGATGGCGACGAATGATGGATGAGAAAAGGTTGAAAATGACAAACAACGCGAGAGAGAGGAAAGCTTATCTTAATAAATCATGTTTTATCAATTATTACAAATAACGAATGTAAATTACTATTGTATCGATTATTACTTATAACTGATGCAATAAAGCTTAGGATTTCATATCGATTATTACTAATAATCGATACACTAGGTAATTAAACTGGTAATTAGTAATAATCGATGCAAAAAGAAGTGTTGGGTGAAAATGGACTGCCTCATTTGCATCAGTTTTTTGTAAACCGATGAAAATGGGTAGTCGATTTGCTCTTTTTTATAGTAGTGAACACTGGCAAGCTATCAAACGTATAGAAACGTAATATTGGAAGAATGCTTCAATGATATTAGAGAGAGACTAATACACATTAAATAGTAAAGCAATAACATGATAGAGTTTGTTTCCAAGTCAAAGACATTACTATTGAATAAAATGAACTAAATACTAATTTTTAGTATTGTCTATAGGCTAACAACCCACGGGTTAAGGAAAATTAGGAGATAATATTTACACTAAGATAAATATTAATAACAATATTATATAGTAGGACTAATACGCCCCTACAAGATTGGTGTACCATTAGAGACACCAAGCTTAGAATCTAGTCGTAGAAACATAAAGGCTGGCAGAGGTTTCGTGAGTAAGTCAGCAGTTTGATCATCGAAGGCAATGTAATGAACACGAAGAGTGTTAGATGCCACAAGCTCACGAACAAAGAAATAATCCAAAGCAAGATTCCTCATGCGGAAATGGAACACATGATTTTTACAAACACGAGTAGTGCCAAGATTATCACGATACAAGTTGGATGGTACACGAAGCTTGAATCTAGGTTCAGCAAGTAAAGTTTGAAACTAAAGTGTCTCAACTGTAGCATGAGCAAAAGCACTATATTCAGCTTCTGTAGAGGAATGAGAGAGAGATTTATGACGAGTAGATTTCCATAAGACAACACTAGAGCTAAGATAGATAACATATGCAATAGTAGAGCGACCACTATCATGAACACCTCCCCATTTGGAATCAGAAAAAATAGAAAAAGTAAAAGGTACACCCTCTCAAAGAAACAACCCATGTGAAAGTGTGCCTTGCAGATAGCGTAAGACATGTTGTTTATCCTGCCAATGTGTGGTAGATGGATCATGCATATAATGAGAGAGTTTATTCACGGCAAAAGCCAATTCAGGACGAGTGACAGTAAGATACTTAAGATAGCCAATGAGTTGCCTGCATGATATCACATCAGCAGGAGGCGTGCCATCGCCCAAGTATAGGGACGTTGTGGCACTCATAGGCGTAGAGATCGCCTTCGCATCAAGCATGTTAAACCGCTAAAGAATATCAGAAATATCTTGGAGCTGAGAGAGAAATACACCCCCGCAAATGGAGATCACTTCAACCCCAAGAAAATCATGAAGAGACCCCAAATCTCTTAGAGAAAAGCGATGAGCCAAACAACAGAAAAAACATTAATGACCTTATAATGGATGTATGTGAGAATAATATCACCCAAATACACCATAAAATACATAACCATAGACCCTTGAAGTAAACAAAGAGAGACGCATCACCCATCGATTTCTGAAAACTAGCATGCAGGAGAAAACCTATGAGCTTAAGATACTAGGCACGAGAAGCCTGTTTGAGACCATAAAGAGCCTTGCAAATCATAAACACATAATTCGTGTAAGTAGAGTTACAGTTGCCAGATGGCTGCTCCATATAAACCTCCTCGTGTAAAGTCACGTTAAAAATGCATTATTAATATCCAAATGACTAAGAGGCCACCTTTGAGACAAAGCAATCGTGAGAATAAGATGAATGGTAATAGGTTTGGTAACGAGACTAAAAGTATAAAAGTAATCATGTCCAGGCTTTTGAAGAAAATCCTTGGAAACAAGCCATGCTTTGTATCGATCTAGACAACCATCTGGCTTTCGTTTAATACGAAAGATCCATTTGCAATGGATGGCTGGTTGCTTGGTGTTGGAACACACTTTACAATAACATTGTGCTAAAGTGATATTTGGTTTTTGACAGGTTTTGATAAATTCCAAACCACCGTGGATATAAAAAAGGTTCATTGAAGATCTCAAGTCATAAAACCAAGCTTGGCGAGGACCCAAAAGCATCAAGAACAAATATCAAGACGAAGACTTAGACTTAGGATTAAGTTGGTCTTATTGTGATCAAGACCAGCATTCATTTTCAAGTCATGGTTCTCAAAATCTAAACCAAGTCTTTCAAAATCATGAAATCATTTTTATGCATCACCAAAACAAATTTAACAAATGATTTTGGTTGCCAAAAACATTTGGTTGTTACCTAAACCAAAACCACAATGATCGGCGTTCGATGTTTGTTTCCAGCATCCGAATCAACCAAGTGGGTTTTAACTTTTTAAGATTTTTTTTACTTCTGGAAATATTTAAATGGTTTTCCAACAAAAACTTCATAACACCATCTTTGGTTTTTGGTCTTTGGTAGAAAACCATAAAAACCACTTTTAACTTGGCGATTCGTGGTTTTCACCTAAACCACGTGGTTTTTAAGTTTTTATACTTGGTTTCTACCTAAAATAAATCAAATAAGCTATGCTACATTGATGTTCAAGCCAAAGCTGCAAAATCTTCCTTTGGCAGTAGAGTTTATAACAACTATGCTACATTGATGTTCAAGCCAAAGCCGCATGTCCCCTAGTTTGAACTTTCAACCACAACCTCTTCCTCTGCTCTCATGTCCCCTTGACACTTTTGGTCTTCTTAAGTTCTTACTAGGGCGGCACTATGGATGGAGGTCGTTCCAAGAAGTCATATGCTCTCTATGTAGTAACAACATTGTGTCATGGAAATCAACCCGTCAAAAGTCTGTTTCACGGTCATCCACGGAGGCCGAATATCGTGCTTTGGCCCATGCCATGTTCGTTCTATCAAATTAGTGACACACTCACCAAATTAAACCACGTCCCAAATCCTCATATCTTTGGTTGTTATCCAAGATTGGAGTTTCCGATGGTACCACCATCGTGTGGTGGTGTATCAAGAGTTCTACCTCATAGAGATCGATTAGTTAGTTACTAATTATCGACTAATTATTCATCTCGTATTTTTATCTCTTTATTATTCCTATTATCTCCGAGAAGTAGTAGTTACTTATATTTAAGACTCTTGGTGTGTTTATATATACATCATGTACTTCTCTTCTCAATGATCAATAATAGAATACATTCTCAACACATCATTGTAAGTTCGTGGGGGCGCAGCGGAAATCACCAATTAAGAGCAATGCAAACAAATCAACCAGCTATGCTGCAGAGAAGACGCTGCAGCACTGTCACAGTAACAGATGACGGACAGTGTGCTATAACACTTCTCTGTCACAAGCACACACAGAAGCAGATGATGCAGAGAGCGTTACTGCGCCTACTGGGCAGAATGCTGTAACTGTAAAAAGCGTAAAAAATAACACCAGATATGTTTACGCAGTTCGGAGCAAATTCTCCTAGTCTGCGGGGCCCACGTCCGTGTAATAGCCCTCCACTAAATCACTAGATGCAAGTTACACCGGTACATAACAACATGATGAGACACACTTCTCCGAATTGTTATGACAAAACTTCTAATCTAGGATTTCTAACCCGAACTCTATTCAGATCCGCTTCGGCTATCACATCTCCACCGAGATCACGAGGACAAACGTGTTGGCAGCCCTCTCCTTAAGCTCTGGTTCATCTCCTGGTTGTCACGATCTGTTCGACGTTGAAGATCTCCTCCTTCATGTAGATCGTAACCTTCTTCACGTATGGGAAGCTCCGGGACGCGAAGGGAATGCTCTACATCAGCGTATATTCTTTGTTTTCTCTCTCAATCGCTCCAAGTAATTCCCAGGAACCAGCTGCATTTTTATAGACTCCTCTTAACACAATCCTAGTAGGAATAGGATAGTAGAAATTGGCTTGAACTCTACTTCCTTAATCTTGATCCACAAGTAGCCTAAAGAGTTGGGATTCGTTAGCATGTACAGCTGGAGTTATTATCATGTAATCACAATCCCAATAGGTCTCTAATTCAGATTGCAGCTTAAAATCTCGTGCTCAGACCTCTGATCCCGCACACTGTGTTGCAGCATCGTGTCGTAGCATCTTCTGCGTCAACCTTGAAAACTGCAGCAGCTCTAGAAGTCTAAATAAAATAAACCTCTCCTAACAAATAGAGGTTTCTACTTAGCAAAACATCTAACAAATATGAAATTCTATTTTGCCAAAAGATTAGCCAACACCATGGAACTAACAATCATGAGTTATATCATGGTATACATCAAAATACATTTCACCCATTATACTTTTTGGTGTGATCATTTTATTTTTACCAACAAGTGTTGTTGGTGGAACTAATCATGTTTGTAACCGATGGTGTGTTGTACATAAGACATATACAGTTGAATGGCTATTCCCCCAAAGAATTGGACATGAATGATATGGAAGTCATTTGGACTCCAATCCAAAAAAAAATGGGTTGTACTACTTGTACACTATAAATGTACATCACTTTATACTCTTGACAAAGCACTAATAGACATGCACTAACATAAAATGTCAAGAGAAAAGTGTGGTACATTTGTGTGGAAAGTGTGGTACATTTGTGTGGTGTAGAAATAGTATTATTAAAAACAAAAAAAAAGTCATGAGATTTCAGAAACTATTTTCATGTTCTTCAATTCTCCATCTCTCATTTCCGCTAAACACATTAAAAGGATAGATCCATCTCACATAGGCGAGATGTTAAAAAAACTAGCAGCAGTAATTAAAAACAATCGCCCGAGTGACAAATGAAACGAATTTGAATAATCATCATCATCAAGAAGTCATATTGAGACTCAAAGCCTGGAAATGCCACGGCGAATTGTTCGATCCGAACTGCTGCACATCTTCCACATTCGGACGATTCTGCCCCCCGCCGTGGAAGCTCCGGTCAAACGCTTCCGGCAACTCATCAACGCCCCATTTCAGCTCCTCCGTCGAAGAAAAAGAAAAAGACGAAGAAGAAGAAGAAGAAAAGGGCGTATTCTTCCCGCTTCTCCGATGGTAGCACGACGGGCCTAAAGTCAGCTCCAGCTCGCTCTCGTCTCCGCCGCCGCCGCCGCCGCTCTCTCTAATCGCCCTTTTCTGCTTTCTCGTGCCCTTCATCAGAATCTTCTGGGTTTTGTACAGACGGTGAAGCTCGTAAAGCTGGCCGCCCCCCCCC
>OOIL02000370.1:495822-549928 GCA_900332095.2 Cuscuta campestris | reverse complement strand
CCCCCCCCCCCCCCCCAAAAAAAATCGAATTAATTAATTAATTAATACTAATAATCAAGAAAACAAACAATTTATAAAATGTCGTCCGATTAGATTATTTATATAATCATCATTAATTAATACCTGTTGTTTGAAGGTTTCTTCGTGTTTCAGCATGGCCATCTTCATGTACTCCATATCATAAGGATTGAGGATCTTCTCCATATGTTCTGCACCTGACCTGACACTAAACAAGCAAAGCTATTAAAAAAATGTCCAGTCCGGTCGGAGACCATTCATCAATTTTTATGTGTGGATGATATTGTTTCTAGATTGAGAAATCTGCCAAAAATAAAAGGAGGATATATATAAGAGAATGGGTGGGGGGTATATATGCTAAATAATAGTGCTATAGTGGATTTGTGATAAAGATGTGAAGCTTCCAAGAACTTCCCAGCCCTACACGGCTGTACGAAAGGGACAAAAGTAAAGAGTGGGGGGAAAATGTGAAAAACAAAGTTTGGGTAGGTCAAATTCTTATTTAATATGTACACCACCAATTTTGTATCCTCTCTCTGTTTTTAAAAGATTTTCACAATTTAATTTTTTTAGTCAAATTGTAGCACCCTAAAACCACGAATTATATATAGTGTAAAATAATTAAATATCATAAAAATTTGATATTTCAAAATTATATTTTAAAATAGCTTAATTTTAACAAATTTACATTATAACCAAATTAATTTTTCCAAAATTAATGGTCAAAGAGTGTCACAGTTTGACCTAAAAAGTCAAATTATGGTGATCATTTATGAACGGAAGGAGTAATAGTAATGCGTATATAGGGTTCGACTTCAATGGGTAAAGGTGATACAAATGTCGTATCGAATCCTTTGCTATCTAAAAATTGATGCAAAGAAAGAAAGGATACTTTGAATGTTTCTGGACTCCCAAGAAAAGAGAAGAAGAAAATGAATGAATTGACTCATAACATTTCTCTCGATCTCCTCGAAATAAATTTTATTCACATAATTTCACATTTCAACAAGTATTTTAACTAGGTGAAGTCAAATTAAGTCGTTTATTTATGTACGAAGAAAGTACTTGTATTTATATCGAGACCATCGAAGCTCACACACTTAATAAATAGATGAAGCCCATGTAAAATAGATCAAACAAACCCGGCCTATAAGTGATACACTAGTTTATTAGGGTAGCGAGTAAGGTAAGTGCTAGAGTGAGGAAAACAAAGAGGCAATCTCATAAGAAACCATGTCCCATGTCATGGGATTGCCTCTTTGTGCGTCCTCATGAGTTAGGAGCACAAGGAGGCCATGATCTCCATATATTCCTAGAAGATGGGGTGATGTTTATCACGAGATAATAAGATCAAATCCTAGCAGCAGCATTGTGTGAGTCTTATTCTTTATAATAGCTCATTGTGAACCGAGCATGGGACGACATATCTAAGAACCATACTAAGATTATACACTGACTTAACCTCCTCACAATCATGTCAGGTTGAAGTATGGGGATGCCTGAAATGGGCGTTTCACCTTTTATTTATACCTAAGGATGAGAGTGCTTGGAGAAGAACACTGGATAATGCCAGAGAAATAGAAATACTCCTTTCGTCTCAAATTAATTTTTCTTATTTTCTTTTTGGGCTGTCCAAATTAATCTATCTCTTTCCTTATTTGAAAATCTTTTTGGGACTCCTTTTCTCTCTCTCCTCTGCATCAGCTTTAACCATACAAATTTGTTTTTCTTAAACTCCAGCGTGCAAAGTCAAATTATTACGATTAATATGTGATGGAAAGAGTAGAATGTAAGGGGTATCTAAAGGAGGAAAATAGTCATCCACCCCTTTCCAAATGGTTCGTTTAGCGGTTGGAAACAACTATATATATGTCGAAAGCCTCAACAACAATCAGAATAGGAAAAAAATCGAGAACCAATATCCAACTACTGATTCTTGTACCCAAGTTTAGGTTATTGGAACTGCNNGTCCACACCCACCTTCCCACTCTACCCCCAACCCCTACCCCTTATATATCTCCCACCCTACCATCCTCCCCCATTTGCCAGCCCGCGCCATCTGCCCTTATCCCTTCTTCCTTCTATCTTGCGCCAACACCCCCACTTTGTGCTGCATGCCTTTGTTAAACTAGTTTTAAATTTACCTTTAAAATAATTTTTAAATATTAATTTTGAAAGCTTAACCATTAAAAATGTTTTTTTGGGAAAAAATTCTTCCTACTAAACAATGGAAAATGTGAGAGGAAAACAGGTTTCATTGGAAATAATTTTCCCTAGAAAATATTCTTTTTGAAATTGTGTTTTTTCAATAATTCTTTCTTTTTGAAAGGAGCCCGTATGCGTTGCGCAGCTTGCAAAGACAAAGAGTGTCAAATAGGTATAATCGAGTTCAATTTATGTGAACTACATTGGAAGATCAATATAATGTTTCAACTTCAATTTTATAAATTACAAATGTGTTACAAATGTGTAAACAATATAGTATTAGAAATTTATTTGAGTAATAATAGGAGTGCATCATTTTGTATCACACATTGCACACCATCACATCATCCTCTATATATTTGTATTGATGATAGATGAAAAAAGATTAAAATGGGAATAAAACATAGAGAAAATTATACAATTTCGTAATAATTTATATTATTGAATAATGAAGAATACAATCCTATATATATAGATTAGAATGGAGAATTCTAATAATAGTGGAAGAAAAATTATGGTAATAATATAAATTATATAATAAGGAAACAATAAAATAGGGCAATTAAATAAGAATAAAATTTTATTTCCTATTATTCCTAATATTCGTAATGACCTCCTGCAAACTGATCATAAAAAAATGAGTGCGGCTTGGAACACAGGTACTAGAATGAAGCCGGTGGAAGCGGTTTTGTGAGAAGAATTTCTAAAAGTAGAGAGATATAGATCTTCGTTGCATGAGCAACGAGCTTGAGTGTACGCTTGCTGATTTTTTTCAAGGAGAGTGTTGGTGATTGGAGCGAGGGCGAGGAGTTTCTTTAATCTTCTCCTTTTGGGTTGTTTTTTGCCTCTCTATCGCTTTCCATGCTCTTTAACTCTAGAGGAATCATAGAAAAATACAGCTTTCTAGTTCTTTGATCATGCACACATAATTTTTGAAGAGAGAGATAAGAGTCTACAGTTGTTAGGCACGTTCATATTTTTTGGGAGAGATAAAAAGGGATAAGGGACAGTGAGACCATGATTTGTGGCAGTCGACCGTCGATAATGAAGATCAGCGAAGTAGGACTCAGTTTTTTTGTTCGAAAATGTTAGTAGCATATAATGATACAGTCTTATAATAATTGGTCTTATTGAATAATGAAGAATACATCTCTATATATAGGGATTACAAAGGAGAATTCTAATCATAGTAGAATGGTAAAACTATAATAAGAAAACAATAAAATTAAGGAAATTAAATAATAAAAAAATCTATTTCTTATTATTCCTAATATTGCTAAAAGAAAGTACTAAAATAGGAACTGTATATATCTTATTTTTAAAATAGGAATACAATATTAATAATGTCAGTATATAATACCAAAAAATATGGTACAATATCATTACACTGTGAACTTCTATAATTGATTGATGGAGTGGGGTGCGAACTAGGACACAAAATGGTGTACCCAAACATTTTGGATTATTAAATGACACCTGTATATCCGATTTAATATTCCGTACTCCATTTAGCCATTAAAAAAATAGGATACTCCATAATATTAATGGTAGGTGGATTAATGAACTGGATCAGCCAATTAAACAACACTTATGGGTCGTACGCATCCCTTTAAATGGTCCTACATTAAGAGGCTTATCCCAATAGTCTTTCCCTCCTCAATTAAATTTCTTAATGTATGTAGGGGTGAAAAAATAACATAAATAAATAAAATTTGAAAAGTTTTTTTTGGAACACAAAAAAGTATCTAAGCTAATGTACAAAAAGAAAATTAGTATTAATGATTCGATTGCAACGTACGAATAATATTTGTTCATATTTTTTCTACATACGTACAGTGTACCAATTATTCATGCCTACACTTGGGATTCGAATCGGGATAAATTTTCTATGAATCTTGAAAAATAAGCTTCCTACACTCGGGCGAAAAGAGAAGCTCAACAAAAAAAATAGTTCTAAAGATTAAGCAATGGTGTTGCTCCCTCCATCGGTAGAAGCTGAAAGTTTACCAAATTACCCTTTATAAAAATGAATGAAATGTTTGTTGAAGCATAATAAATAAATAAAGTGATGATAATTATGATATTTCAAATGTTAAAAGAATAATGAAAAGATTTTCATACATTTACTTTGTTAATATCTGACTTGTGAATCCGACGAGAAGGGACAGCGCTCAATTATTTTTTTTCATTTATTATACGGAGTAGTAAATAATGTATGGATGGGTGATAACAATAGGGAGCAAGTGAGAAGTACATAACAATATACGTAGTATATAACATCAATAGCAATTTCCTCAATCGATAATACCATTACCATCCGACCGCATGCCTGTCAATTGATTGAAACCATTTTTTTAAAAATAATACTCAGCTTCTTTGTCATTAATTAATCATGAAATATTTGCACTACAGTAAAACTAAAGTCATTTTTCTAAATAGTATCTAAATTGTTTTATTCCTTAAATAGCGCTTAATAATGTTCAGAAGGAGGGATAATGTCCAGTGATAGCGAATATTTACTTGAATAATGATTAATAGATAAATAATAAAAGTACTACATTGAGAAAAAACACATATGATGATATTTAGGTAAAATCATTATGTTTTAGTGCTATTATAGTAAATTCTTCATTAATCATCTCAGTTTAATTTTATAGGATGTAAAAAAAACATATTAAAAAGTTAAAAATGGATGGTTAAAATTTGATTAGCAAAAGAGAAAAAGTATAAATAACATAATCTTTACTTTATTGGGAAAATAAGAAAATAACACATTTATTTTTGATGGAACAAAAAGATAAATAAGATAATTAATTCGTGATGAAGAAATAAAGTAAAAAAAATAGATTTACATTCATTCAAGAATTAAGATTCAACCAAATCAAACCATTATAAATTTAGATTACTTAGCTCCATGAATATTTTTATGGTAAGAAAAACCAAAATAGCACTCTTAGAGTCTTAAAATACTCTAAATAGCAGTGCTATATATATGTTTCGTACTTGTGATTCCGATTTTGTCCTTTAATTAAACAGCAAATGTTTATTACACACTACAAAAAAATTTGATTGTTTTGGGCAGTGTGGTTGTTAACTTGTAACTGTGTAGTGGCAGTGTGATTTTTTATATGTGAGTATTTAATGTGGCAATGTAGAATGGATATATGTTATATAATCTTACGGCAGTGTGTAAGTGTATTATTGTGTTCCTTAATTTCATGTTGGAGTGTAATGTCCATTGATTTATGTGGCAGTGTTTTCATGCATAAATTCTACACTATCAAAAAATGTATGACTATTTTCATGTATAATTTCCACACTGTCCAAAAAATGTATAACTCTTTTTATGTATGAATTCCATACTATTTTCATGTATAAATTCAACACTGTCAAAAATATGTATGACTATTTTCATGTATGAATTCCACACTGCCCAAAAATGTATGGCTGATTTCATAAATAAATTATTATACCAAAACACACTGGCCAAACATGGCCATTAAATATGGATCTTAATTTAATACGTACGAAATTCTTTGGGCATTATACATTGATAAACTGCGTTGGAGGAGCCACACGTATGAGGAGGAGTGGCTACGTGAATAACCTAAGTTTAATCAAATAATTCAAAGTAATTAAAAATAGTAGAGTATATATAATAAAAGGTAGATGATATGCTAGGAAGATATTGACACTATAAATAGCTAAATTTGTGTAAAAGATTAAGATGTGTTATATGCGTAATATTGAGTGACTTAGAATGCTACGTAGATTGATTTCTTAATTTTTATATGTAACCTTTTATAAGGGTGGACAGTATGGTGCAGCAAATTCAATTTGGTAACAGAAAATTGCTTATTTGGCAAAGAAAGTAACACCACGTCACCACCCCTTATTTTGTATACCAAAAAAATCGGTAAACACGTATGTCTTTGTCCAGTATACTAGAGCATCACGGTACTTTTTTACCATTTCATCAAAAAAAATTAAAAACTTAGGCCTTGTTTGGAACATGGGAGTTTCTTATTTTCTATTCATTTTCTGGTGTATTTTTTATTTTTATTTCTCCTTTTAATTTTTTAAAAACTAATTTTATAATGTTTCTTTTGTTTTAATCAAAAATAAAATAAAATAAAAATGAAGAGAAAAGAAAATGAAGAGAAAGATAAATATATGAAATAAGTACTTTTACAGAAAAGAGAAAATGAAGTCACGAAGAAAATCTGTTGGGCATCGGCCCCAAAAGAAGACCTTACTCTAATAGATTCAAAAAAAAAAAAAGAACCTTTATTTTTTAAAACATTTTCTAAAAAATTGTTTCGAAAAATAACTTATAGAAATTTATGGAAAAAAGAAAAACAATAAAGAATACAGTGGGAGATATTGATGCGTATTTCCAAAAACCATAAGGTCCTGTTTGGTACATGGAATTCAAACTATGAAATTGGAATTGAGGACTTCAATTCCAATTCTGGTGTTCGGTAGCACAAAAATTATGCGGATTTGGAATTAATAGTGCAAAAAATGAATTGGAATTGACAAAATTCAATTCTATGGAATTGAATCCCATGAAATTTCAATTCTAATTCAATTCCAATTCCACCAATTCCTTATACCAAACGGACCCTAAAGGATTGCAGGACTGTTCACCAAAGATTTAAAGGGTATTGTTATCTAGGTGTGCATTGGTGTTGATTTTTAGGGGGCAACGACATATGTTTTGAAATCATGTTTGGTAACAATATAAATTTATCGAACCACATGAAGTATTGGTGCACTAAATTCTATACTCCCTATGTCCCAAATAATTTGGCACACTTACTTTTTCAGTAGTCACCGAAACTTTTTTTTTTCAACATTTTCATCGGTTATTAGATAAAATAAAATATTCTTGACACCTCTTATTTCGAAAAATTTTTTATGTAGTTTTTTGATATGTAAATTTATTTTTTATTTCTATACTAATACTTAAATAAAACGAATTTAAAAAACTTGATATTTTACCTTGAAAATACAAGTGTGATAAATATTTAGGGACAAAAGGAGTACGAAGTAGAAGTAAAGACAAGTGGGACTTGGGAAAGGGAGTGTAAATCCTTAAAGGCCGATCTAATCTGAGCAACGGGATGTCACGTTTCTGTTATACTAGTCGGACCATTTATGGGCCGGCATGACCCAAATGCACGCAGAGTTGCAAGGTAGGCCGAGGGCGGTGGATCCACCAGGACCGCTACCGTTTGTCAGCACTTCTGGTAGTGTGCACTGTGGAGACATCGGGCCCACTTTGCATTACGCGTTTCCCAAACACTTGTATACCCTTGCAAAGAACATCAAAGATATCCCTCCCTCAAACAATTTAAGATGAGACTCACAAACTAAATATTTACAAAATTTACAAATTTACCGAATATAAATAATATTTTTAAATAATAATCTTAAATAATTAAAAAATAAAAACTGAAATACATAAATAGTAAGTTTATATATTTTGTGAGTGTTTTGTTTATGAATCTAGCATTACTCATTTAAAATTTAAAATTCTCCTTCGGTCCCTTTAAAGTTTGCACCTATTTGGTCAAACTGTAGTATCATTTGACCACAAATTAAATATAATTTAAAATAATTAAATATTTCAAAAATTTGATATTTCGAAATTATATTTTGAAATAAACTTAATTTTACTAAATCTACATTATAACTAAATATACTTTTTCTGTAATTCGCGGTCAAAGGGTTCCACAATTTGACTAAAAAAGTCAAATTAGGGACGGAGGGTGTATGTTGTTTTAGGCCCTATTTGTTTGGATTGTAAAAACAAAGTAGGATGTCGAAAAAAATTGGAAAGAGTTAGAAAAGTCTGAAAAATATATGAAGGAGTTGAAAGAAACTAGAGATGTCAAAGTAGGATGTCAAAAGAGGAGGGAGTTTTTTTTTAACATCCAAAAAAGAGTCTTTTTGGACAAATAAATATAGAAAAAGAATAAAAAAGAATTAAAAGTAAATGAAATAATAGAGTGTGCAAAAAGTGATTGAAAACTAAGAACATGTTTATGTAATTAGATCTGACCAAATCTGGCTTGATCTTATTATATTTATATTTAAAGTTCTTTCTGATCTGATCTAATATGATCTGATTAGATCTGATTATAATAAGAATTAGTAATAAATTGGAGAGAGCATGCCCTAAGTGAAAAAGTATGGGTAACATGGTATTTTTGGTGAGGTGGTTATATTAATTAAAGAAATGAAACTTTATTTTAGGATGTCCAGTTTAAAAAGTGAGGCTTTAGTTATGAGACAGAGAGAGAATCTTACACCAAAGTTAATATTTTTTAATATTTCAGAGATGACTTTTCTCTTTAAAAAAAGATAATTTGTTTGTTTCAAAATTAAAATATGTTTGTGAGGTGTGAAAATAGGGATGGTGTAACTTTGGTGCAAAATTTTGATATACAAAAGGTATTATTCATGAGTGCTTATGTGATGCACCTTGGACATACCATTTTTGTGGACTTTCTCACATAAAAAATATTTTTTATTTTTTTAATTAAAAAAATAAATACTTATTTAAGTAATAAAAAATACTTATTTTACTCATTAGTAGGTCAATGGTGGACCATAAGTCCACCATAAAATTTGCCATTATTCATAGTCATACTCTCAAGTCTCAACGTCCAAAATTAAACTCTTTTTTTTTCACAGTATAAAAAACAAAATTATGTATTTGACATTTATGCGATGGAGAAAGAAGTCATAAAAACAAAGTTAGAACTTAAATATGAGACGGCCATTATAGGAGTAACTTGACATAAATAACACAAGAAATTGGATATTACTCTAGTACTCCGTATATAAATAAATTCGGACCTGGTTCGAGCCGGACTCAAGCTTTGGGAGGCTTGTCCAAAGCCCGGCCCACTAAGACTTTTTGTTTTGTCCAAAGCCCAAAGCTTCAGGCATAACTTTTTTGCCCAAGCCCACAAGGAAATGGTTGGGTCATCAGGCTTGGGTGCATAACCCAGCTTATGTCTACCGCTAATAAATAAGAATCCGACTTGTTGGGCTATATGTAATGTGGCGTGAGGAGAGACTTGATCACTCACGGCCCTAGGACTGTAACGGCAATCACGCCAATTTCGCTCCTTTTTTTAAAAAAATATTTTTTTTCATACCTATTGAGATTTAAACTTCATTGTTTGCAAAGGTACATGAATCTTTAGCTCTTTGACTGTGTGGTTTCATAAACAGATACTTTTGTCGTCCCAAAATAAAGCTCTAATTTGGTTTTTTCACAAAGTTTAAGAAAAGGAGAAATCGCGTTACTAAGAGTTTTATGCAATGCAATGCAATAATAATTCAAAGTTCCGCGGGTCAAGCATATCTTTCAAAGCATCATTGGCTAAATGTGAACAAGTTAGAGTGCATCCATGACAAGGAGAAAAGACATGTAAAATATCCCAAAATTCATAGACGCTACAGTGATTTAAGAAAGTGTTACGTGACCTTTGGGTTGTATTGTTGGCTCAATAAAATATTGAGAGTGTCCGATGGTGTTGAAGAGACAGGCATTGTATGCCACAAGCCCATAACCACAGATCCAGCTCCACACTCAATACCTGGAGAACCAAAATTTCAATAAAAGATTAGTAAATTCAATGCCTTTAAGAGGTCTTTTTTTTTATCAAACATGGCCAGTGTATATGAATGATACTTTTAGTGTAGTCACATTAGGGACATGCATTTCTAAAGTTGGCCATTTATGTAACTTTCATATTTTCATCTCCAAATTTTACCCAATTCAAAATCAAAACTAATTGATCATTTCAAATCTCTTCTAACATAATTTGGATCCCCCCCCCACCCCACGGGAAGCTTTCATAATGGTTAAGGTTGCATTCTTTTCATCATCTGATTTTTTGAAGATCTGGTCATATGATTGTAGTCATATTTAAAGTTGTTTCTGATCTGATATGGATTGATCTGGTATGATCTGATTTTAATAAGAATGAGCTGAAAAAATAAGTTTAACAAAACAGGCCATAAGACTTAAGAGCAGTCTGACCAGCCAGATAACTTAGAGAAGATGATAATAATAATAGGACAACCGAGGGACAAAAGCGAACCTGTTTCCCAGACTTGTTGCTTATCAACTCCCTCATTTTCTCGACAGCATGGATAGAGCAAGCTCGCAGTTCCACCTCCTCTTCACTGCCTGATCCAATTTCAGTGTTTGTCTCGATAGATTTGGCCAGAGAAGAACTATATTTCAACACCCCAAGCTGTTGAAGAACAGCCGGAACAATATAGTCAGCAAAAATGGTAATTGATCCTATGTCACTGAACTCTCCAAATCCTTGGCCTTTAAAGGCACCCCATAAATCTGCCACAAAAATTTGGGCTCTTTTGTACAAGAAGACTTGGTGACCTTTGTAGAGTGTGTGATCACGGAACCCTGCATAGTCAAAATAGAACATGACATACGCACTAACCAGCAAAAACGGTCTGGACCAGGCATGCTACTTTATTACTCTGTACTTATTTAAGCCATATGCAAATGCTATTTTTATACTGTAACATTTATCTTCGATAAAATTAGTTATGTACATTTATAACTTCTGTAGTAATAGAATCAGGTCTTATATATATGTAGATGTAATTGGCATTCCCTCCACACTATTTATGAAGCATTGGAGAGTGACATTTGCGTGTCGTTTAAAAAATAAAGTGGCATGCCAGGTACACCCTGGGACACCAAATAAGGAAAATCTTATAAAAGGAGAAAGTGAAAAAAGTACCAGGAAAGTGGCTAGTTATTAGAGACACAAGCTTTACTGCAGACTTCCCACTAGATTCCACAAGTTTTGATGCCTTCCCATCAAAGTGTCTCTCAAGCTCTAACCCAACCTAGACCATGTTAGAGTTAATGAAACTGTTAGCTAAGAGAGGCCGCTAATTTAGAGTGTAAATGTTATGAGAACCTACCAATCTTAGCACAGTTGATATCTGAAGATAAACGAAATGAAGAAAAAGCATAAAACAAAAAAGAATGTGCGGATCAGTGTTTCCATATCCAATGCAGTACCTCATGCAATAAGCGGATCCGTTCATCCTCCAAGGGTAATGGCTTCTGCCATTTCAGCATTTTCCTCAATTCAGGACCTGAAAAAGGCATATGATGCAAATATATGATCGCATAAATCGATTTTGCACGAACAATACAACAATACTAAGTAAAGGGGTACAGTTAAAATTGAACTGTGCTATAAGTTTATTAGGACATTTAGGAGTAAAAAACTAGTATCTAACAAGTGTTAGAAAGTGGCAATTATTGTGTCATCAAATGGTTTACAGCTATTGCAAGAACTCATCTACAAATATTTCGATCCTTTCAAATCTCATAAGATCCATAAAAAATATATATGTAAAGCAGGTTAGGGAATTATGTTTTCATCCCACCAAAAGAGTTTTAAGAAAGGAAAAAGGAAAGGTGAATTCAAAACAGTGGGATGAAAAACTTGAGTTACCAGTGTACTTCTGTAGACGATCAGCATCGAATGCTGAAGGATCATTTTCGAGAGCTGTTTTTAGTCCTGATGCAAGGTGATCATAGCTTAAATCCTTATCTGACAATGAAAGAACAGCAAAAGTCAGAGAAACTGCAAACAATAACCCATGCAATAGAATCAAGCACAGAAAATCAAGACTGAACAATTAAAGTGTAGAGGCAAAGCCAATTAGGCAGCTCCATTAAATTACAGCTAGCAAACAATAGAATGGGCTCAACAAGAGATCTAAATCAGAAATGCATCAAAGCATACTTTGGAAATCTTGTTTGGCATTATGGGTATGTGGAAACATTGTGTCTAAAATGCTTAAAGCTTATGATAAAGCTAGAAATTAGTTTTTAGTATCAATTGCTTAATAGTAGGATATGAATCTGTTGTGATAAAAACTTGCTATGTCGGCATTTAGAAAGTTCCAAAGATTAAGCCTGATAAGTTGCTTGTTGTACTATACTAATAGCAACTTTAACAATGGAACTCTCAAGATCTACACTCAGCCACTTCTCGTGGGCCTATGAATACTTTTTTAACTTCTGTCTACAAAATTTTACTCCAATCAAACACACCTATACATCATACTCCCTCTGTCTGATATTTTTCTTCTCGTTTGACTTGACGTGCTTTTTAATGTAAGATGAAAAAATCTTTGACTTTTTATTTGGTCCTTGGTGGTGTAGTAAATTAAATAGAGGTGTAAAAAAGTATAGTAGTGCAAAAATAAAGGTAGAGTTGTCTTTTAGTTATAAAAAAAGGTGAATGCTCTTTCCACTTAGGGTCCATTTGGGAAGATGGAAAATGGCTTTTGGAAAATGATTTCTCGAAAATGAGTTCTAGAAAACAATTCCTGGAAAAGAAATTTATTTTCTACTGTTTGGTTGGAAGTTTGGAAAACAAAAATAAAGAGTTTTTGTTGTTAATATATGATAAAACGTGGTGAGTTTCAATCTACAAAGTAGGAGATGGGTAGAAAATGTATCCCACCAGAAAAAAAAATTCCTCCCAAAAAAGGAAATCATTTTTTGTTTACTACAATTTTCTAAAACAGCTAAACACCGGAAAATGGGAAAATGAATTCTAAAAGTTCTTTTCCCATTCCCAAAACAACCCTTAAAGAAAGGGGAAGAAAGGCATAGGAGTATAGAACAGACCAAAAAGGCAATGATGAAAAAAGTTATAGGGCGGAGGGAGTAACAAAGAAACCTTTATTTTAATAGAAAATTGAATTATGTGAAACTAATTGTGAAAATAAAGACATCCCAATGGCCCGGGATTATGAAATCCTATAATTGCTTGTGTGAATAACAGTGTATGTATAGGTAAATGGAAATATTCCATTAATTCCAATATGTTAGGAGCAGTGGCGGACCTACAATGGTCCAAGTGGAGTCAAGTGCACCCACTAATTTTTTTCTTCAAATGCTAGCTACAGTACCCATTTTACACTTATGCACTCTTATTTTACATTCATGCACTCTTATTTTACACTCCTAGATAGCTCTTAGTACAAATTGTAAAGTTTATTAGGGTGGGTTCACAGTGTTAGCTACATATATCACGGAGTATCATATAGTATTTATTTCTTTTTTGCTCAAGGTACTGCCTTAGTTTTCAACAGAGTAGCTTTTATTTATAATTTAGGTATTTTGATTGATTATTTAAAAAAATAAAATATTCTCATTATTTCTTATTTTATAGAACTTTTGACTTAATTTTTAAATAAGTTTTGTTTTTAATTTCTATACCAAAGATGAATATTAAAAATATTGAAAGTTTGTTTCATTTTACATAAAATGTAAAATACTTTGGAACGAAAAGAGTAGAAAATATGTGTCCAACATATAAAAAATGAACCCACTTTCACAAAACTCTAAGTCCGCCACTGGTTAGGAGTAAGGGTGTAACTCACTTTTGAGTTCCATTACAAGTTCTGCAACTCCCTTTTTTGAACACCAATGGAGATGGTGCTTTTTTTTGGTGTGTTCTTTTTGCCAAAAAAACAAACTGAATCGATTGGGTGTTTGGTCTGGACAACAAAAAAGTTGGGAATACTATTTTCCCTGACTAATATGAAGATAAATGGCACTTCAAGTAGACAGTATTTTTTTATTTTTGAAAAAATATACAGAGTATTTAAAACGCTATACAGATGATTTAAATAGTTATTTTCATTCAACTATTCCTTTCACAACAATACTATAATCAGTTGTTTCAACTCAGACTTCACTAAGGGGGACTAATGACTCTCTTACAGAGTTACAACTTGCATGGAAAAACAAATCATACCTGGCCAAAAGCAGAAATTCAGAGCATCCAAAACGAGCAAATACTGAACTGTAAGGGGCCCGTTATCGCGATAGTGAATGCCTTCATAATCCCATTCCACATTCGGAATTGAATTCTTCATCGTCTCTGTCACCTTCTCAATTCCTGTACCCACTCAGATACCACAGAGCAACATCCATTCAGGCTTTGAAGGGCTCATCCGTTTTAGGATAATGTGGAACCTTTTTTAAAAACTTTAAACAAAAAAGATAATGTCAAAATACCTGCGAAATCGACAGTGACGTGAGAGGAATGAGAGGCGACCCAGGCGGCGGTAGCCCTGACTTCTTCCATTGCCGGCGGCAATGAGACGCTGGCTGTGGATTGTGATGAATATAAACCCTAGAGATGAGGGCGGTCCGCAATCGAACTTTCCCGCTTTGCTCCGGTGGATTTGACTGAGCGTCCCCGCTCACGTGACGGGCCCATGACCTCCCTTTTTTCAGTAAACCGATCGAAGATTCTGTTTCCTATTTGTGGAAGATCAACTATGGGTCTAACAATAAATTTTTTAATTTAAATAATGTATAAAATTTTAATTTTTAAAAATAAATCTCTTTAAAAATTAGCATATTATAAAAAAAGTACAAATTACATTGTTCAAAATTATATTAAAAGTTTTACAAAATAAAATGTGACAAAAATATTTTATCTTATCAATTGATTGATGAAATTATGCAAACAAACATAAGTTATCGAGATCCTGTAATCTAGACTGAACATGGAACTTATGGTAGTGAGCTTAATTGTGCACACAACATTATTCTTGGGCGGCCAGGTCTAAAAGACCTATAGTGAGTTATCGCGCCCTAACCACAGTGAAGTTCCCAGCCCCTCCAGATTTGGGGTGGCAAGGGGGAATCAAAGGCTCGCCCGTTCGTGCTACGTGTGAATCACTAAGAAGTTACCACAAGACGAGACGTTGGTTGTCAACACCTAAGAGGAGATCCGTAAGCAATAGGCGCGACCAAGGTTGAGTCAGCAGAAGAGGTGGAGAAAGTACCCATCAACCCGCGAGGTCGAGAGCACCCGAACGGAAGGTGAAGATCGAGGTAAGCATAGAAGAAAGCTTGTAGAGGCAGTTGGTCAAACCATAGTTAAATTAAACAAACAGAACAACTGACACAAACAGTCAACAATCATTAGCTTATAACCAACATCCAAACAACGTCATTAACTATCCATTTACTTGTTTTTTAAGATATTAGTTTTACCATACTATTTAAGTATTTGTTAGGAAATCAATATTAACTTTTAATACGGAGTAGTAATAAGTATAATATAAATAAAAAAAATTGAAAGGGTGAAATAATACCATATATGCATAATCACATTAAAAATTAAATGGAAAAGTGAAATAATACAAATTAAATTATTTTCATTAATATAAAATACTCCTTTCAGTCCTAAAAATTCTTCCTGTTTTGACTTTTTAATCAAATAGTGATATTATTTGATCATAAATTGAGAAGGTATATGGTACAAACGGATGTACAGTAAATCTTGGTAGTACTCATTCTGAAATAGAGAAATACTCATTTTTGCACAAATATAATTAACGTGGTATTCATTCTAAAATAATACAGTACTCATTTTCACACATTGGTTCAATATAATTAAAATATTCATCTACTGTTCATTTTGAAACAAAATAGTACTCTTTATCAAATAATTTAGTGTTTATTCTCATGTAAAATAGAATCTATACCATAAATAATTTCTTAGTTGTATCTAAAATTAGGTACAACCGGATGTATAATTTAATTTAAGTCATAAATTAGACATAATTTGAGACGCCACCCAACAAACAATCTTCCAAACAGGCCGAACATTGAACTCGCACAGTGACGACAGGCAGGGAAAATAAAGTTGGTTGAAGACGCAACTAGTGAGAGAAGGGTTTGTGCAGACTGTTATTTCTCTGTTAATGGCCGCAAGGCCCTTACCCTCCATCATTTCCGTATATCGCAATCGCATTCTCTTCTCCCAACAGGCGGCGGCGCCGCCGCTTCCATTCACTTTCCACCGCCTTCTACCGCTAGGTTTGCCTCTTTCTGTTACGCAGCAGCGCCGCAACCAGAATCCTCCAAATCCGTCTTTACCGTCACAGCGGCAGTACTCATCTCAACGCCTCCGGCAGCAGAAGAACTTGTCGGAGACCCTGGATCAGAAGTTTGGAAAAGCTATTCGCCTTCCTGGCGCCCCCTCGAAGGCACAAGTTTATGCGGATGTCAATGTAATTCGACCTAAGGAGTACTGGGATTACGAGTCCTTGACCATTCAATGGGGGTAATTGTTTGAAATTTTGTATGCTTCCGTTTCTGCTTTCATGCTGAGCTTGCTATAGTGTTTATTTCTTGCATGTTAATAGCAGGGAGCAGGATGATTACGAGGTAATTAGGAAGGTTGGAAGAGGAAAGTACAGCGAGGTGTTTGAAGGAGTGCACTCTACAAATAATGTGAAGTGTGTTATCAAAATACTTAAGCCAGTGAAGAAGAAAAAGGTTTGGGGTTTTCCTATCATTTTCTGATTACTTCGCTTTGATTTCTTGTCCAATAACTAAACACATTTGCTTGTTTTTTTCTTTTCATTTGATCTCTTTTATGTAAGGGAAAGATGTTTGAATACCATATCATGTAATTTCTACTCTCTATCAGGTGCTTTATATGACAGATTGTCCTTTTTTCGGTTAAGTGTGTTGTTAGTAGAGACGCCATGATTTCATGCAGTTTTACACTGGTTGCATGGTGGGATGATTACGAGTACGAGTTAGGTAGGAAGACCGGAAAGGAGACAATACAATTAAGTTAGACTCCTTTTTCCAAATCCATATAAGCTGCTCCTGTTCATGCATAGATGGGCTAAAACCTACACCATAACAGTTAACATAATGCATCAATGCAAAAATGCGATAGACCCATACGGCCAAACCCACGTTAAATTCAATGACTATAAATAGTTAGTTAGTAGTTAGTTAGTCGAGCATGTTAGGTAATCCATCTTGTGAGTCTTACCAATGACTATAAATACCAGCTAGTCTAATTGTATAATTCAGCTTTAGAACATTATTAAGATAACTGAATTTTTTCCTCTCAAATTCTCTTTGTTCTGAACTTCTTCTACCTATCATCTTCTTCTTTCCCAACTCATGTTTTTTTTTCCAAGATTTTCTCGGCACGTTACTACCGTTGTAGCTCTGGTCTATCAGTGGTACTAAAGTTTTCCGTCAATGGATAGGGTTATTGTTTCTACTTTGCTGTTTCAAAGATGAGCAAACCAGAGGTCAAGAACAATCAAGAATCTTTTGAGGAAAGAATCTAGTCTTTGGAAGGGGAGTTGTGTATGATGGGGAGAACAAGAGACGCAGAGTCTCTGGTTTCCATGAAGAACTCTAGATCACGCGCATGGACTTTTCATGTTGAACTTCTTGCATTATTGCTGGACTTTTGGACTTTGTCTATGTAGAATAACTAGGGAGGAACCCATATTGTCTGCCATCTAAGTAGCACCGAGACGGGGACAAGTACTTAAACGGGGATGGGGTCGGAAGAACGTAAACGCTAACTTCTAAAATTTATAAAGGATTTGGGTGTCAGGACATCCATAAGTACCCGAATAGGGACATTTTAGGGACGGGAAACAACATTTATTTGAACATTATGTGTTATATAGGCCGCCATCACAGTTCACAAAGATGGATTTCCCAAAATAATCTAGTAAAATCATTGAAACCCGGTTCTCAAAGGCTAAGTGCTACTTTTTGCTGGATGGAACCCTATAAGCGTCTATGGTAACCATGCATTCAATGAATCTTGATGACCCCTACTTCCAATGGCATGTCGTGTTGACAAATGACGGAGAGGTGGCATCCCTACTTGTAATGCATATGCAGAAATCAACGGACATCATTTGGTGTTCCTTTGGAGAAGTTTTTTCAAGAACTTACGCATCCTTAACCACACTGAATCAATGGCAGATTCCATTTGGAATTCAACTATGCTAAATTACACCTAAATTTAACAGCTTTTTTTTGATGCATACTTCGTAGCACGCAAGGATGAAATTTTTCTCTCCACTTGAATCCATGTACAGTCGTTGTGACCCATCGGGGGACAAAGTGGTTATTGATAAACGTGGGGGTTCTACTTCGTGTACTCCTTCCTCGTCAACAAGACATGCAAAAAAGGTTGGGGAAAGCACAAAACATCCAACAAAATCACAGGCTAAGTCTACATCTTCAAGAAATTATTGGACTGCCCTAGAAGCCATTACTAGGCATGTCATGAATCCTACCGTGGATGAAGAGGTTGAGCACAATTCTAACAACCTTTGTTTCATTAGCCATGACCTTTTTTAAGGAGACATGGACAATGATGAAGAAGTGCAATGTTGAAAAGGTGCAACAAAATGCTTCAAATTTAAGTTTTGTCTTCAGGATAGTGCTCTATGTATGTTATCATCTTCCCACACTCACACTTTTAATAAATTAATAATTTTTAGGCATGGAGCAACCAATTTATGTGTTCCTTCGTGATGGTGTTTTAATTTCTTTACCCATGTTACAATGTTATTTCAAAACTTTTCTTTCCATTCAGGAAATCAACTTTAACCCCATATTTTCATGCTCGATCATTTTTAGAACCAAAACTTTCTCCTTGACCCCTATGAGATTTAACGATCCCAAATATAAATCTTACGAATACAAAATGTAAAGAAACCACTGATAAGTGATCTCTAGGCACAAAGATTAAAGAGACTAAAAGCGAGTGAGGGGTGGGGAGTGGGGGCTGATGTAGTTTGTCAGAAATTTGGAAGAATAAATAGTGGTTAAAGGGGGACTTAGAAATAAAGAAGATTGTTGTAGGAAGAAAGAAAATAGAGTAGGGATATGGAAGCACTTATGGGGTGGTGACAGGCTGTGGAGTGCTTACCCGACTTTTGGGAACTGTGGTGGGACGAGTTAGTGAAGGTTGTGGATGGAGATGGTTGTGTGTGGAATGGAAGAAAGAATTCTAGGATTTTGGGTTCAGGAAGGAAAATGACAACAAAGAGAAGGAGCAGTATGCAAGAGCATGCGACTAGGCTCGCAGAAGCCGAACAAAGTTTAAAAGGTAACCCCGCTTGACCACCTTTGCACATTTTCTCGTTTAAGCCTTAGTGACAAGAAGTGGAGAAGGTGCATGCTCCTTTTCTGTCGAATTTAGCTTATGCCTTAAGCTTAAGCTGTGTTTGTGACTTAAAGATGATATCCAAAGTTTCGATAGTTATAGCGACATCAAACTACTCAGTCACACCATGAGGGTATCGAGCTTATTATTGAGACTAGGTTGAAAAAAGAGGTGCATATTTTCGAGAATCAGTTTGGTTTCAAGCCGACAATCTTTGGTTCCATTCACCTTTTGAAGGGATGGAGGGGCACAAAGGACCTACCCATGATGTTTATTGACTTAGTGAAGGCGTACAACTCGTTCTTTGGAGGTGCCTCGAGTATTGTGGGTTACTTGTTTCTTACACCTGTGCTGTCAAGTACATGTATAACACGTCAAGTACATGTATAACGGGGCAATGGCCAAAATGAGGTCATTAGAAGGAGATTGTGGCCACTTCTCGGTGGAGATAATGTTACATGAGTTTCACCCTTATTCCTTTCTTCTTTGCTTTGGTGATGCCGTGATGGATGTTCTGACGCGGTATATTCATAGGGAAACGCGGCAAATTCGTTGGGAGGTACCTTGTGCATGTTGTTTGCAAATGACTATTCTGATTACTGAGACAAGAGACTTAATGAGAGGTTTGAAGTGTGGAGACACCTTGGAATCCAATGGAATCATTAATTATAATTATAAGAAACTAGGATAATATACTAGTAGAATCACACAAAGTGGGGTGTCACAGTGCGGTGTTGTGCGGATCAATTCTCACTTCCAAAAGTGGAAGTAGGATTGATTCGCACACCACCGCACCCAAAACCTCACTTTGTGGGATTTTACTAGTATGTAGTCCTAGTTTCTTATAATTTTAATTATTGTAAGCTTCCTTTTAGAATTACTTGTAGTTACCCATTATTATTCAGTTCCCTATTTTGTTCACAATGAATTATTGGTTAGGACACTTCTATTTAGTTGCTACTTATTTGGTAAGACTATTATTAGGCTTCCTTTTAAGTTTAGGAATGTCAGCCTATATATAAGATGTCAATCTTAATCTCTTATGGATTATCATGGAATAAAGAATAAACAAGGATTTTTTCATCCTTCTTCGTGTCTCTCTTCTCTTCAGTGGCTCCCCCCGCCGAAAAGTGGTCTGCAAGTGTCCCATAACAACAACCAATTGCCCTTTAAATTTTTGTACCACTGACCCTAACTTAGTTTGGACTTCGGATTTAGGTGGTGGCGAATGGCAGGGATCTTGATGTTGTCGATTATTCAGGATGCCTCTTCATTGTTATTTTCTATCGAATTGGGATTTCTTATCACTCACTAAGAGAGTACATTCATTTACCCAATTAGTGGAATACTCATTTGATTAATGGCTCTTAATTGCAGATTAAGAGGGAAGTTAAGATTCTTCAGAATCTATGTGGCGGACCAAATATTGTGAAGTTGCTTGATATTGTCAGAGATCAGCAATCAAAGACTCCAAGCCTAGTCTTTGAATATGTGAATAACACAGATTTTAAAGTGCTTTACCCAACTCTCTCTGACTTTGACATTCGATATTACATTTATGAACTTCTCAAGGCAAGGTTACTCTTCATGTTCTTTTTAATAGTCTTTGTTTAAAATAACTGTTCATATTACGTCTTAAATACAAACAAATCATTTTTTCACAATTCACACATAACCAGCTTAGTGTACTCCCTTTGCCAAAAATATTTCTTCCCAGCTTGACATTCTTGGTCAAACTCTTTAAACATTGACCATAAATTATGGAAAAAAAATACATTGAATTATCATATAAATTTAATATCAAAATATTCATTTTGAAACAAAATTTTTAAAATATTACTTCGTGTAATTATATATATTCCCTCCGTTTCATTGTATTCATCCAATTACTCATTGTATTACATATTAATACAACTAAATAAAATTTTGAAAATTCTCATCAAACTCGACATACACACTAAGACAGAGGTAGTGTGTGTGTGTGTGTGTGTGTATGTATGTATGTATGTATGTATGTATGTATGTATGTATGTATGTATGTATGTATGTATGTATGTATGTATGTATGTATGTATGTATGTATGTATGTATGTATGCATGCATGCATGCATGCATGCATGCATGCATGCATGCACGCACGCACGCACGCACGCACGCACGGTCAAAATGTTGTGTTGGAGACCGTGAAATGTCAAGTGGGAATAAAATTAATGGACGGACGGAGTATAAAAGGACATACACCGGCACTGAGTACTAGTTGAGTATTGAAGGAGGTGTGTTGTCCCTTTCTTGTTCACATGTTTGAGAAATGAACATTATTTTTCTTCAGATGGTTGTAAAGGTAGTACCCCCTCAGCCCCAGATTTACGCTCCCATAAGATTTGGGCACACAAATTAAGTAAAATTTTCCGTTGAATTTTATTTAGAAAAGAATGAAAGAATATCAACCACATTTATTTCCTTAAAATGAATGCATACCTTATTTTCGGACATGCCAAATAAGTTTTTGTTTTAAATGCTTGTGTCTTTTTGTTCTGTATTTCTTGTTTTATTTTGTTTTTGGCCTTTTTCCGGCATTGTGTCAGAGTATAGGAGAGAGAACCTCATTTCTAAAAGCTCAAACAGTATATGTTAGCTAGCAACAAACCAAACATATCCAGTACTTCCCAGACGGAAGTAGGGTTAGGGGTGGGAGAGAGCTATGTATGCTGACTTTAGCTCCACCCCATGGGCAGTGAAGGTTTTATGTGGCCACTAGTTAGCTGGCAACAAGAGGGGTTATTTCCATATTTTTGGGTTGGTTTTGAAAAGAAACATCTGGCTAGTTGATCTTTTTGTTTTTTGTTTTACTTGTGATTGCCAATGCTAGCAACGATTATACATATTAAGTTCATTTTACTTAAAATTTTACTGCTTAAGCAGAATAAACAACTCGATCTTTTAAAGGTGTTTGTTAGTGCATGTATTGGCACAATGATATGGAATGCACATACTTTGAATTCCAACATTTGTGTGAGTATGTTTTGAACTAGTGCTGGGGTTTATGTTTCTTTTTCACTTTTAAATTGGCCTTGTATTTTAACATAAACATGAATTCTAAAACATTTACCTTTGTATCATCTCTATGAGTAGGCATTAGATTATTGTCATTCTCAAGGTATCATGCACCGCGATGTGAAGCCTCATAATGTCCTTATTGATCACGAGAAGAGGAAACTTTGGCTAATAGATTGGGGACTTGCAGAGTTTTACCACCCCGGGAAAGAATATAATGTCCGTGTGGCTTCTAGGTTTGTTTTTTCTGTTCTTATTTTATTTACCTCATTTATTTAGTTGGCTACTTGCTATCGGCCATTTTTTAAAATGGCGTTAGAAGCACTTTATTCTGTCACAAACTTATGCCGGAGGGTTTCAGTTATGGTCTGTTTGTTAGAGCAATCATCTTACGGGCTTAGGCTTCCCTTTCCCTGTGTCTTAAAACTTACAAATGATAAGACGAAGTGGACATCATTAATGCAATCAGTTGTACGGTGTGTCCCATGTCTGACAAATGCTTCACTTTTCTAAAACTATTAGTGCTTCATAGCTCTAAATGTTTTTGTTCGTTCATCATTTTCATGTGGATACCTAAGGAACTTGGTTTGGAAGGTCTTATGTGCTGTGCTGATCTGTAGATTTAATTTTACAGAGGAATGTCTTCTTTTGGCACTACTTTCCCCCCTCGTAGATACATCAAGCATGTGTGCCTTAATTGCTTTTGGAAAGGTGGAAAAAGTGAAAATTGAGTGTTTACGCCCTTGCCACGATATTAGAGTCATATTTGGTAGTTTCAAAACATTAGCCTTGTCAGAGCATCCTTTAAAACATCGGGAGCGACAGCACCCTCACAACCCTAGCACAAGCTCTGCGGGTAAAATACTAAAATCTGATTGCTACTTCACCTGCCACCACCTTCCGCCATCCGTGTTTGATGCGCCAGCAAATGCGACCCAATTTCTGTCCAGAATTCTGATTGGTAGGAGCACCATCAGCCTCTCTTTAACCTCATCAATCATTTGGTATACGTCGTTTTATAACTAGTTACTCTGGAATATAATCTTTTGTCTTGAAGTTTGTTCTTTGTTCTGTACTGTATACATTTTTTGTGCAAGGTATACACTTTCCCCCTTTTTTTTACCTTAAAACTGAACAACTTTTATTGTAAAAACTAGAGTAAGGTCTCTTGCATTTGGCTTTTACCATTTTTCGCACTCAAGAATCTTTTTCTATCAATATGCCTTACTCAGATGCCGAATCCAGCCCTGAAGTTTTTGAAATCCTGAACAAACCTGTGGTTGTTTATGAGGTTGTGCCTGTTACTTCCAAAATCATATACACAAACTGTTTATGAGGGAGCCAATGTTTTCTAGTGTGAAGCAAAATAATCAAATGCTGCCACCATAGGGCTCATAAATATGATTATTGACGGAACAATCATCCAAAAAGATGATGCCTGCCAATAACATATGGCCTCGTGATGGTTCCAGACTGTTCATTCAGATCCTCGTACTCATATGGATGGTGTGTTAAGCTTTTTACAGTGCAGAAATGAAGGATGGCCTCTCATGACCTACTTCATGGAGTTCAGGAACACATATGAAGAAGTCCTAAGTTGCAAAGGTTCACATGATGGGTGCCGTTCATATGAAGAAGTCCTAAGTCCCAGAGACGTCGTGGGGACAGGGGAACCATGGTGGGGGGAGGAGGGTGGCGACGGGACAGATAAATGTTTTGACCTGGCAACCCAATTAATTTTTTGGGCGTATTACAAGCCCATTAGTGTGATGTGGTGAGCAATAAAAATTATGAAGCTTTTTTATATAACATCCTCCCGGAGTGTTCGGTGAGACTTGTGTACACGAAGACCTGTACACTGTATTCCATGTGTTTTTTCCACCTGAATTCTCTTTCTATTTTGCGTTCATCCTTGTGTTAAGATTTTGATTATAATTATTCATATAATTTTGGTCTGCATTCAATTTGCCCGCTTTAGTTTTACCACAATGCCCACTGCCCGTGTAGCTTTAATTATTCTTCCACAGTATTCTGCATGTGTTCCAGACGCCTACTGCAAAACGAACTTTCAATAGGATGAATCCGCTAATGCACTGATGGTTATCTTGGTGGAGGAGTGATTCAGGAAGTATAGACTAAGCCTTATGGGACATAGAGTGAAGACAGAGCCATATAACTTCACAGATCTCCATATCTGAAAAACACGAACCTAGAAAAGCTAGGAAACATCTCGTGATCTCCACAAAGGGAAACAAAAGACCCAAAGATGGGACCAAATTAAGCACAAAAAGGGGACCAAGCAAATCAATAAGGGAAATGATCATGGGCAGAAACTAACATGAAACTAAGCGTTTCAACAAAGAGCAGAGTGCAGGCGGTACGTTCATCAACTGCTGTAAAGATTTGGATGCTGTGGTGGATGTGTTGACAGATGAGGTTGGATATGATTCAAAATGAGGTTATCCGGTGGCGGGTGAGAGTGGCTCCTGTGGAGGATAAGCCTCAACAAGCTAGGTTGAGGTTGTTTGAGCATGTGAAGCGGCAAAGTGGCCCATATGCTTAGATGCCAGAGGCTTACAGAACTGGACGGGGGCGGGGAAAAGGGTAAACCTTGGAAGAGTTGGAAGGGTGTGATTAAACAGGATCTAAAACTTTTGGCCCTTACCGAGTATGACATTAGGTAAGAGTGTCTAGAGATCTAGGATTAGGATAGTTGGGTAGTTGTCTGGGCATTGGTTGCAGTTTTTGCTCCTCTTTGTGTGCTTTCGTTGTTCTTGGTCTAGTTGCTAGTAGCAGTTTGTGTGTTTTTGTCTCTTTGCACTTTTCTTCACCCATAGCTTTCTTTTTGCTTCCTTGATTGTGCTGTGTCTTCTTTGTTGCTTGAATTGGGGGTTACTTGGAAAGAGTCTTTACTTTTAGTAGAGGTAAGGTCAGTCAGTGTACACCCCCCCCCCTAGATCCTACTTTTGTGGGATTCTACTGGGTTAGTTGTTGTTGTACTCCAAGTCAAACAAACTTTGCCAATTATAGCACAAAAAACCAGCGACAGATCATGCAATTCCTCATCATCCTGAAACACACCTTGGAACTCTGGAAGGAGATGCTGCACCAATGCTAACACTTTTTTCTTCCCTTTGTGAAAGAGGGGGCTATGTATGGTGTTTGTGAGACTTTCATAAACTTGAGTAGCAACATTTAGAGCTGCCGTTGCATGTTGTAAGGCTTAAGAGATTATGCCTTTAATGAATGAGGTGTGGTAGCGTCATAAGTTTCTTTTTTAGGCTTATTAGTTTTCTGATTGGAATCACCGAAGCCCATAATAAAACTTTAGACCAGATGTTCAAATTAGCAATCCTCTTTAGCACATAGCTGCATACAGAACTCACATCTTAGTCTAAGTTCAGATAGGCGTTATGTTATAGGAATTCTTTACTGTAACATCAAAATGCTTTTTTTGAACTTCATGGTTCACAGGTATTTTAAAGGCCCTGAACTTCTTGTTGATCTACAAGATTATGACTACTCATTGGATATGTGGAGCCTTGGCTGCATGTTTGCAGGAATGGTGGGGACACTTATACTTAATACTCCTTTCGTCCCATAATTTTTTCTCGTTTCATTTTAAGGAAAGGATCCCATGATTAATATTGTTTCTCTCGTTTCTATATAAACCTCAACCGCACAATTTTAGTTGTTAATAAACGTGCCAAGTCAAATGGGGAGAATATTGTACAGTGGAAGCAGTACTAGCTTGTTTATAGTTCAACGTTATAGTTCATTGGAGCATTGATCATGAATGTAGCTTTGACCAGTGTAGTTTATTAGACATGTTACGATGATATGCTTATTTATGATTAGTTTGTCTATTGTCCATATAGATATTCCGGAAAGAGCCATTCTTCTACGGACAAGACAATTATGACCAGCTTGTCAAGATCGCTAAGGTGCATACACTGCCTCAACCTTTTTCTTTTGTCCATGTTAAATTATTTTAAATTTCATTTAATTTCTCAACTCATCGTAAACGATTGTTGGGAGATGTTTTTAATTTATCATTAGAGCTGATTTGGGCTTGTGTTGCTGGGTGTGACTTTTCCAACTTTTCAAGGATAATGGAGATGAAATTCTTAGTTCTTGCATGTGGAAACCTCCCTTGATCTTAAATTTCAATTGATTTGCAGGTATTGGGGACGGCTGAGCTAAATGCTTACCTAACCAAGTATCATTTGGAATTAGATCCAAACTTTTCAGCCCTTGTAGGAAGGTTTGTAATGTGTATCCTACACACAGAATTACTATGTTTTGTTTTTATATTTTCATGTGTAGTATACCTGTGTTTTTTGTTTCAGGCATAGCAGGAAGCCATGGTCAAGGTTCATTAACTCTGAAAATCAACATGTGGCTGTCCCTGAGGTAGGACAGTACTCTTTTTATGATACATCCAGATGTACCATGATAACCATGCATCCAACATTTGCAGTTAGACATTCTTCAACACAAAAAATAAGATTATGTCATACTGGGTGTTTTCCTGTGCTTATAAGCTGGTCAAAATAGTGAGTTGACATATTTTTGCTTATAAGCTGACTTATAAGCAGCTTGCTTATAAGCGAGAAAGAATAACTAGGTCTTACACTCTTTCTCTTACCTACTTTTTAAGCTAGTTTTTTCAAAATCTCGTTTTAACCAGATTATTTACAAAACTATTGCACACTATTTATGAATATTTCCAAATGACTTATCTATCATTTAAGTCATTTTACTTCTACAAAAGAATATTTAACTTATAACCAGNTATCAACAATAAGCCAATAAACACCCGCACAGAGAAACACCCGCATACTCAAATGTGCATTCCTAAGAAGGAAGCTTTCAACATTTGTTCAAGTAAATGTATGTTTTATTCCTCTGAAATGCACATTTTGTTCCCCCCCTTTTATTGTAGGCCATTGACTTTGTGGACAAACTGTTGCGTTATGATCATCAAGAAAGGCCTACTGCAAAAGAAGCCATGGTAAAATCTTACACCAGAATACTTGGTTAAGACTAAAGAGAATTTTGATCATCAATCATGATGCATTTATCATCCATGTTCATTAATGCAGGCTCATCCATATTTCTACCCAGTTAGAAATGATGAAAATAGCCGGGCTCGTTCACGTTAGGATGATTCCAAAATTTTATGGGTTCTTTTATTCTATTTTATTTATTTTTTAAATTTTTGAATGGAAGGAGTGGGGTGTTTAGCTTATTGTGGTTGGTGAAGGCTTTTCATTGTTCAGAAATCCCAATGATTTATTTTTCTTTTACTGGTTTCCTTTGTTCATTCCTTCGGAAAAGAAAGATTTTTCCTTGGAATATCGTCAAAATGTTCGTCGGTAGCACTGCCATCTTTAACATTGTGTGTGCAAAGTCATGCATTTCCAATTTCGTTTGTTTTGAATTATTAATTGTCTTTTATCAGAGTATTTAGTACTCCTTCCGTCAGAATTATCATTTTGACCAACGTGCAAAATTTTTTCTTTTAAATTTATTTAATTTACAAGTTGCTACAAAAAATAAAAAGTATAAATTATAACAGAGCAACTTACAAATTTTAAAAAAGCACTCGATGGGTCGAAAAGTACAACTAGAATTCACGAGATACATGAAAAGTCTAACTATAACAAAGAGCAAAGAGGTTTCTTTAAAGAGTACTTTGAATAATGTTAAAAAATGCTGAGACAAAAACGGGCTGCAATTAAAACTAAGGGTGAATTCCTCAAATGTTGTTTTAGAATAGGTGCCTTTACTAATGTTAGTGATCTTCTATATTTAAAAATTATTTCACTCCCTTGAATGTGATGTTTGAGGGGGAAATTCCACTCCATATTTGCTATTTTGACTTTTCTATGAACTTAAAAGGGGGATATTTTTTCCTCCACGTACCCAAATTGCGAAATTGCCCTTGAATGTGACGATTGGATTAGAAGTAAAGAAATTTAGAGTATGATGTGATATGAAACAATATGTATATAATAGAAGATACATTGTATAATTTATCTTTTTAGGTATGAAATGTCTAAATGCTTAATTTTTAAAAGAGTAAATTCAATGATTGGTCCTTTATATAACAAGGGGTTTTCATATTTAGAACCCTCGTAGTCCTACTATGGGGTTTTTTTAGAAATGGATCTTTTTCTGATCTTCTGTCATGCTGATGTTAATTTAAAGGCTAAAAATATAATTTGTCTCCAATCATATGTACACTGATGTATTTTGATTTTTGTTAGACGGATAACATAAATATAATGACTATGATTGTGGGTTAGGACTCCGATGAAAGATCACATTATATTTTAGACTATGGTGTTAGTAGAAAGCGATTGTAATTCACAAACGACGTATGAGAAATGACCTTTGGAATTGTGTATGACAAGAAAGATATATTATCATTATGAAATTACATTTTTAGGCCTCAAATGTACACCAATATGATAGAAGATAAAAAAAAGATTATTTGTGGAAAAATATCTATAAGAGGACTATCGGGATAACATTTGATAATAGAGAACTAAAAAGGAAAATTTTCATGTTATAAAGGACCAATCATGGAATTTACTCTTTTTAAAGGATGTCTTTTGGAATTTATAATTTAATTTAGAGGTCAACTACCAGAAAGTTTAAATGGAGAACCTATTATTAAAGCTAAGTATTTTCAAGTAGATGAGACGACAAAGAGTATTTTGGGTGATGGACTAAACTTGAAAAGAAGCTATTATCTCAAAAATTTACCACTCTAAATTTGGATCCAAAATGTTTCTATTGCAATTTGCAATGGAGATGGATCTCATATACATAGCATCATGGATGGATGATTAATGCATGCATGGGATGATAGTACTCATTTTATATATATATATATATATATATATATATATATGGATGGTGGATGCGTCATGTATGTATGTACGTAGTGCATGCATGAAAGACAGATGGCAAAAGGCTTCTGTGCACTTGTTCTTATCCTTTTCAACCTTTCTTTGGGAAGGTGACGAGAGTCCCATGCTTTCCGTTTCTGTACGTTTTTTTGTCTTTTGCACCACACAACGCCCCCCTATGTTTCCTTTTTTTTTCTTTATATGATTTTAATTTCTTCTTGGTTGAACTTGATACTCCATAATTTTTAATAAAGTTAAATTTGGGTGATTATATATCTGGTTTGTAGAATTTCTTCCCTGACTTGAGTTGACTTGAGTGGTAGGAAATCCACTCCCCAATATTCGTGGGGAAGTTCATCCAGATTCGAATCCTAGTAGAAGTGGGGAGGCATAGGCTTTTTGCACGTTATTAAGTTGTGAATATATAGTATGAACAGATACTACAAATAGGCAAGTAAATCAAGTGTAACATCTATTTTTATGAATCAGAAATAGGCAAGTAAATCAAGTATAGCATTTGTTTTTATGAATAAGAAATATGCAAGTAAATCAAGTGTAGCATCTGCTTTATCAAGAAGAAATAGGCATGTAAATCATGTGTAACACTTATTTTATGAAGAAGAAATAGGCAACTATACCATCTGTTCTTTCAGATTTCATCAAGAACAAAAGGCCAAGTTTAGAGTGAAGTACACATTTCAATGAAGTCGGCATAGTACAAAGAATAAAGAAAACAACCCATATTTTCACCACAAACCTTTTCTCATAGAAGAAATAAAGGGTAGACCACACCAATAGAGGTATTGAGTTTTGTAATTCTCCAACCAATAGGGGTGACATTACAGTATAGCTAATATAGCTAAAGCACAAGTATAGCTTATAGATTTCCAATCACCAAGAAAACATTTTTTTGCATCATAAGTTTGCCAATAAACATTATACTCCCTCCGTCCCTTTAAACATGTAATGTTTTGATTTTGAAAAGATTTAAGGAGAGTGTATTTTGGTATTGAATTTCCAAAAATGTCCTTTGATGTGATCGGTAAAAGTAGGATTTGATGGGTAGATTATTAGTAAAAAGGTATGATGTGATAGGTAGGGTATGAAAAAGTAAGGGGTAAAAGTAACTTTTTAATAGAAATAAGAAGTGTTTTTTGGGATGGATGAAAAAAGAAAGGAAAAAGGTTTTCAGGGACGGAGGGAGTATATACTTGGACATGCAAATACTAATTGGAATGTGAATATAAAGAGCAAGGAGACAATTCTCAGTCTGAATCGAAGTACTTTAGCCCCATCTCTATAGGACTCTGAAGTAACTGATTCCTCATCTTCCCCTTTGTGTTCGACATAGCCTCCTTCATCCTCCAAGGGAAAATGCATGGTCTCCCCTGAGATACTTTTTACGGTACGACCATGTTGGATATGTATGAGAGATACCCGATCTGCTCTCGGCAGAGTCATATCAGGGATCACAAGTTTAAGAGAAGTTGGGGTTGGCGATGGAAAAAGCCTTTCCTCATCACTATCACTTAATAGCTTGAAGGGTCGCGAATCACAATTATTAGTGATTTTATTTCATAAGAAGAGAGGGGAAGATAGATCGAAAAAGATAAGGGTGTCGATGATAGGGAAGCGGTATGGGCAGAGAGAGAGAGTCATCCCACCTCGGAAGTTCAAGAGCAAAATAATTACTCCCTCCGTTCCTTTAAACACTTCCAGTTTTGACTTTTGGCAAAAATAAGGAAAGTGTAATTTTGGTTGACTTTCCAATTTTGCCCCTGATGTGATGGAAAAAAGTAAGATGTGATAGTTTGGTTATTAGTGAAAAAGTATGATGTGATAGGTAGGGTATGAAAAAGTAGGGGTAAAAGTGGTTTTTTAATAGAAAGTGGAAGTGTTTTGTGGAAAGCAAAAAAAACGAAAGAGGAAGGGTTTTGTGGAACGGAGGGAGTAGTATATAAGCTTTTGAGTTGAACTAACTAATCGATTGGATTCAATTTTTTAATGTGGTTCAGCCCAAGTGTCTTATAGCCCAATCTAGTTGTCCATACCCCATTCTAAATTCTATCATGGTATCGGAGCAGGTTTTAGTCCACCCCGTTTGTCAAGGTGGACATCTAGACGTTCATTCCTAGCGGCCCATTAGTCTTTAGCCCAGTTGTCCGTATGGAGTATGTACCAACGACCTGTGGCTCGTGGTCCTTTAGGTGTTGGTGCTAAAAAAATCAAGGAAATTGGAGTTTATTTGCGAGTGGTCAACCGGTTAGATTCAAAATGGCCCGGTTGTCACTTGAGGGGGAGTGTTAGAGTGTCATCCCACATCGAAAGTTCAAGAGCAAAATAATCGGTATATAAGCTCTTGAGCTGAACTAACTAATCCATTGGATTCAATTTTTTAATGTGGTTTAACCCAAGTGTCTTATAGCCCAATTCAGTTGTTCATACCCCATCCTAAATTCTAAATTTTATGAGAGAGAGAGAGATTAGGTTGATTAAAGGGCGTATATCATTTGCTAATCATGTTAGAAATGTAGAAATCGTATATTCGTGCTACAAATCGTACTAACATGACATTTTATTTGTATATGTCCCAAAGTAGTTCACTCCTTATAATTTTCTAGATATATACTCCCTCCGTCCCAGAAAAAATGGGAGTTTTGATTTTGAAGAGGAATTTAAGAGAAGTGTATTTTGGTATTGAATTTCCAAAAACGTCCTTTGATGTGATGGGTAAAAGTATGATTTGATGGATAGATTATTAGTAAAAAGGTATGATGTGATAGGTAGGGTATGAAAAAGTAAGGGGTAAAAGTGACTTTTTAATAGAAATGAGAAGTGTTTTTTGGGACGGATGAAAAAAGAAAGGAGAAAGATTTTTTTGGGACGGAGGGAGTATCATTTAATATTGATGTAGTGAGTATATAATTGTAATATGATATGCCATCTAGAAAATATTGCTTATGGGCCTGTTTGGGATTAGCTTTAACGATTAGCGTTAGCGTTTTGAAAAGGCTATCGACGGACAGCGTTTAGCGTTAGCGTTTTCAAAGCAATCTGCACCGTTAAAATTTTATCCAAAACGCTAACGCTAATCTCTAACGCTATTCCCAAACGGGCCCTATATAAAAGATATCATCCTAAATAAGAGTAAAACATAGAGAAAGTATCAAAACAGGAATTCGCACTGTGGTAATGTGGCGTTGTACATGTGCATTTTACAATACTTTTTGATAATGTACATGATCATGATTGTTAATGTAATTGTATTTTAACTCATATTTCAAGAATAAAAACATGGAATTCCTATTTTGATATATTTTCAATATTTTACTCATACTTTAGTCTTTTCCCTTTATATAATCCTCGGCCCCACACATTGTTCATTCAGTAAATACCAAATATGTATTTTTACTTATAGACAAATTCTTGCATTGACATGATCAACCTTCAACAACAACAACAACCCAGTTAAATCTCACAAGAGTAGGGTCTGGGGAGGGTGTTTGTACGCAGACCTTGCCCTTACGTCAAATAAATATTCGATTACTAGTGAAATAAGTATTTTTTTTTAAAAAAAAATAATAAAATAGAAATTTATGTGAGAAGTACAATAATGTGAACTTTCATGATAGAACTTGTACTAGTTTTAATCTTCAAAATGATTGAAGAGGTGAGAGTATTATACCTCTTTTGCGCTCGATTTTCATAAATCTCTACTCTTTAGAACAATCATACGAATATCGTATTGGATAGGAAAGAACTTCTGGCATCTTCAGACTCTCAAGAAGAAGAAGAAGAGAAAGATGGAAAGATTCAAGCGTTTCTGGACTTCCAAGAGAGAGAAAAGAATGAGAACTTTTGATATAATTTCTTGATTGAATATTCTGAAACACATAAATCTCTATATATAAGAGGAGTCGAAACCCTAAATCTAAGCATACCGTACCCTAATTCCTAGCATAATCATAACATACTTCCTCCGTTCTCAAAAACACTTCCCCTTTCATTTTTTCCACTTCCAACAAAATACTTCCACTTTCTATTGAAAAACGACTTTTTCTCTTACTTTTTCATACCCTATCTATCACATCATACTTTTTTCTTTAATAATCTATCCATCAAATCTTACTTTTACCCATCACATCAGGGGCAAAATTGGAAATCAAGTATAATTTAACACTTCCTTAATTTTGCCCCTAATCAAAATGGGAAGTCTTTTTGCAAACGGAGGGAGTAACTAATACGGAGTAAATAATTTACTCCCTCCGTCCCTTATTTGATTACAATTTTTTTTTCTCTCCTCTCGATAACTTTTGTTTGTTTACGCAATTTCATTAAATATTTTGTAAAATAAAATATTCTTGTCACATCTTGTTTTGTAAGACTTTTAACGTAGTTTTTTAATATGTAATTTTTATTTGTTATAGATATATATTGATTTGTAAATAAAATAATTTCAAAAAGTGAGATGCTTCTCCTCGTAAATCCCAATTTGTAATCAAATTGGGGACGGAGTAAGTATTAAATAATCTAATAACAAACAAAGGGAAAAATAATTTGAATATGGAATCTAATCAATGTGAAGGAGGGAGCATGAGATTTGACTATATACACAGCGCCAACTGGCCCGAGTAATTACATATTGCTATAAAGATGCAAGCAAATTTTCTTTCCCTTAAATCATGTTCACAGAACCTAACGATTTTAGTAAAGTTTGTGGGTCGTCAAAAACAGTAGCGCAGGCGTTGGACGTAACAGATCAAATATACTCCGTATATATTAACCAAAGAGAGGAGACATAAGGAAGAAATTATGTTTGCCTAAACCGTGAAAAATGAGAGGTGCATGGCGGGCGAGGTACATATAGTACACATTAAGGGTGGGTCAATGAATAATGACTAATGAGACTTTTGCTAATTAATTAATTAACTCAGCTGATCTCTCATGTAGCTAGCTGTATTATTATACTTGTAATTAACACCAATGAACCCTGTAATTAAGTTCATGTCGATCGCCGGAGTGACACAGTGCACAACCTCACTGTCACTAGTACGCGAGCTGGGAGTTTTTAGAGTATAAAATCTATCACGGATTTGCAATCACAAGTTTGAGCTTTTTGATTAATCCGTTTCCTTGACAATTGTGGTATGACTTAGCTAGGATCCACATCTAGGGTCCTCCTTCAATTGGAGATATAGCCCTATGGTATTTATTTTAGTACTTGGAATAACTACTTGTAATAGAGATTATTCTAATTAATAATTTAATATAAGTGATCCCGGTAGCAGTGGCGCGCAGATCGTAGATTTCGAAGAAGTGGGTTCACTTTGATGACCACTAGCACTATAAGAATCTGCCGAATCTACGACAACTGCGACGGACCACCTCTTCCGTCGCAGATCTACGACGAAAACTACGACAAGATTTTTTAAAGCTATGATATTTTATATCTACGACGGATCAATTAGGTCATCGCAGATGCGTTGCAGAGAGTTGAACTACATACCCAGAATTGGGTTTTCTACTGATTTACAGCTTTTCAAAAAAACAGAATACCATTCACAGGGGTGGAATAACCGGAAAACACATTCTCAATAAAACCACAAAAAAATTTTAAATTTAAGCGTCAAACAAATTATAGTGAAGACATAAGATGGTGATGACGTGTATGTGTGTGAGAAATTAGCATAAATTTTAAACCAACATAGTCCTCTAGAGGTCAATGCAAAGCAAGCAACAAGAGTCAACATATATAGAGAGATTTGAATATTATGAACAAGAAAGTTTTGACAAATTAGGTACAAGAAATGACAAATTGAAAACAAAGCATAAGCAGTTTATTTTTAAAGAAATGCATAAAAATAAAACCATGCATACACCATATTTTCACATGGGCTCTTTTTCTCCATTTTAAGAGAAAAAAATTTACATAAGTGAGGGTCTACTTGTAGACAATTTCTCAAACACTTGGTGGGCATAACTAGTGAATATTCAATTAATTGTAAGTCTAATCCGCCATAAATATTTAAATTTACAAACTTGAATTAATGCTTTTACTTCCCAAAGAACGAGAAAGTTTCCAGAATTCCAGCGATTCGTACCAGCCTATGTGACCAATATGAGAAATTAGGCTTAGACCATTTGTTCACATCTGGAGAAGTCTAAATTTTATTTACAGACTCAAACGTCGTCTAGAGACTAAAGTCTAAGTAGGAACGTGGATACTGTTATAGTTACTGCTAAAATTTTGAGTTTGATGTTTGGAAACAAAAGATTTTATAACGGAAAAATAATTACTGTAAAAGGTTGAAAACTAAAGGGACCGAAAGGAAAAAGGATTCCATATATAGACGACGGCAAAACACAAATGACCGGCAGGCCGGTGAGAGTTTGTTGGTCAGGCTTTGACAACAAATGCCATGTTTTTTTGTTTTTGAGGAAACAACATAAGCCATGTTAAGTCTTTGCTCATGTACGTATAGTAGACCTCTCAATTTGACCTGCTAGGTATGTATATTGAAAATGAGATTTTAATTATATAACTGTTTTGCCCTTTAAACCAATCTTAGATTTTTGAACAACTATTTACCCACCAAGTTAAAGACAAAGTGACACATACATTATGATGAAGGTAATATTTCATAATCAGTCTGATCTTTTGGGACAATATATGGGAAAAATATTTGGTCATACTTGGCCTAAAGTACTAATTATGGAATAGTTTAAAAAATTACGGACCACGAATGTTGTATCTTATAATTGGAGACTAATTAAATATATGTGAAAATCACTTTTTATATAAGAGGCTATTTATAGGATTACCCTTTTTTTCATTTTTGAAAATAAAAAAAACTGCTTGAATACTTTTTAAAGAAAAAAGTAATTAAGTAAAATTGCCAATTTTTTAAGCGCTCCATTATTTTGACACCTATTTTGATAGTTACTACCTCCTCATGGCCCCCTCCTGTTTGCCGATTGACAACAGTAATTTATTATTGTTAATCGGCAAATACAAGGATCAAGGCCTGAATTTGACAGAGTATGATAATATGACTGTTAAAACGAAATAGAGTAATTTAGTTATTGAAAACGAACAGAAACGTAAAGAGACCTAGATTTAACGTGGTTCACCAACGCTTGTGTTGGCTACGTCCACATGCAAGAACGGAGATGAGATTGTATTATGATGGCGGTTCTAAATCACAGAGGTTTGTGCCCTACTTCTGTATAAAGAGGCACACAAGACTCGCTTGACCCAATATAACAACTAAGACCTAATGCAACAACATAGCATACTAACAAATCTCCACCTTGACTTGAAATATCCTTGTACACGCATCATTACAATGTCAGACGAACCGACTTCTCCATTCTTGCCTCGGATTTTCCCTCCTCGGGCAACTAATTGCTCATGATGTTAAGCAAGTCCAAACTGTTAGAGTACATCCCACATCGGAAATCCAAGAGTAAAATAATCGGTATATAAGCTCTAGAGTTGAACTAAGTAATCGATTGGATTCAATCTTTTAATGTGGTTCAACCCAAGTGTCTTATTGCCCAATCCAGTTGTCCATACCCATCTCAAATTCTATCAATATCAAAACTTACTATGCAGGACCGTCTTGGTGAACATATCAGCATGATTATCACAGGGCCGGCCCCGAAAATTGAAAAAATAAAATTGGCCTGGTCCTAAATGTACATTTGGTCCCTATTTTATTCTTTTAGAATACTTTTCCTTTAAAATTATTAAGATATTTAAAAATATAGGGCCCTAAAATTTTAGGTGCCCTTTGCGGTTGGCCACTTTGCACACCCTCCGGGCCACCCATGATTATCAGCTATGCCCACTTTCTTCACATTGATTCTCTTTTTGTATCTCAGAAAATGATACCTCCCATCAATATGTTTCGTCCTCTCATGGTGGACCAGATCCTTGGCTAAACAGATAGCGCTTAAACTATCATAGGACACAACAGATTGCTCTTGATATAGACCAAGATCACCAACTAGCCCTTTCAACCTGATTCTCTCATTAGCAGCTTCTGTCAACGCCACGTGCTTTGCTACAGTTGTAGATAGACAGAGTAACTGCAGTCTGCAAAGTTTCCTTCGAACTAACAACACAAACACCTAGATGAAAAAATAACCAGACATAGATCTTCTATTGTCGACATCTCCAGCATAATCAAAATGTGAATAACCAGTCACAGTGAGTACTACCTCCATAAATAAGACCAACATCACACATACCTCTCAGGAAGCAAAAAATACTCTTCACAGCTTGCTAGTATTCTTTTTTGGGTTGTCCCGTGAAGCTGCTAACGACACTAACAGCATGTTCTGTGTCTGGTCTAGTACATACCATATCATACATCAAACTCCCAACTGCATTAGAGTACGGAACTCGAGACATGTACTCCAGCTCTGCTTTAGATTTCGGAACATAACCAGATGATAGATGAATGTTTGCAGCACTTGGAGTATCAATAGGCTTTGCTATAGACATGCTTAATCTTGAAAAAAATCTTCTCAATGTAGCATATATATATATATATATTAAAATTTTTTTATTATTAATATTATTGAAACGGTCGATTACAAGCAGGGGGCCCGAGGCCTGTTAACCTTGTGACCGCCCTGGGGCCCGTTAAACACCCGAGGTAGATAGCCCACTATAAATAGTCCAATCTAAAGCCCAACCTCATAAATCTGCAAACACTTCCCAGGGGATCACCCATCATTTTTGCTACTTCATGGCCAGCACACTTAACTTCCTTAAAATTCCCCCAAAGTTGCCCCTTCTGAGAATCGAACCCGGGTGGTGTGGTTCGCCAATCAACCCTGTGACCATCTCTACAGGGGGGAACCACACACACACACACACACACACACACACATATATATAAGGGCCGGTTCACATGAGAATGCACCTTGGTGAAAGAAATAAGAATAAAATCTAGCCTTTGGATCTGATGCATCGTGCGGCTCAGATTGCATCCTGCGCTTAGATTTTGAGATGGTGCATTTTCAAGGGATTTTGGTGCATTTCGACATGATGCATTTTCAAACCATTTTGGTGCACCTAATTTTGATGCAATCCTAACTCTTAGATCTCACAATCTAAAGCACCAGATTCATTCTTATTTCTTTCATAAGATCGCATTCTCATCTGAACCAATATATATATATATATATATATATATATATATATATATATATATATATATATATATATATATATAGGGATTGACTCGAGTCAGATGACATCTTTCGGTCAGATGACATGCTTCAGAATGAGCACCACGTTGTTTGAGAATGAGCACCACCTTATTTCATAATGAACACTACACTGTGCAGATTGTGAATGAGTACTAGGTTGTTTTCAGAATGAGTACTACGTTTATAATAAACAAATGTGTGAAAATCAACCTTACCATGTCTTAGAATGAACACTACGTGGATTCAAAATGAACCCTATGTTGTCGTCTCGCTGGCTTGGAATGAACACTACATTGTGATGAACAGTTGTGTGAGAATGAATGCTACATTGTTTAAGAATGAGCGCTACGTTGATTCAGAATGAGCCATACGTTGTCATCTGACCGAAAGTGTCATCTGACTGGAGTCAATCCCATGTATATATATATATATATATATATATATATATATATATATATATATATATATATAACCTTGGACGATGGCCCTCCAGGATACCACTAGACCCCCTTGGTGGGCCGCCCATATGCCAGCATGAATCAAGATAAGTATATTGGGCTAATCAAGTATATTTTTGGCCTAGATAGTTTTTGTCCATCACTCGACTATAAGTTTATTTTTTGGGTCTGGGTCTTGATTCCGAATTGATTAATCAAGATAAGTATAGTGGGCTAATTATATTAATAACTACACCTTGGACCAATATACCCATCAATAGTAATTGATCTTATGAAATAATGAGTGTTACATCAATACATATAAAGAATACATGAAGAATCTTCATCAAAGTAGGAATTCAAGTAACAATAGAATATGGAAAGTAAATAATAATAAAAATATTTTGTTTCATATTATCCCTATTATTCTTAATATTCTCTCGCAAGCTGATTATCAACAACGAAGAACAGCTTGGAGCATAGGTACTAAAATGGAGCCGACGGAAGCAGTTTGTTGAAGATACAAACAAGAAGTACAGAGAAAGATCTACATTGCATGTTTGATGAGCTTGAGAGTATGTTTGTTGATTTTTTTTCAGGAAGAGTTTTGAAGATTGGAGCAAGGATAAAGAATTTATTTTTTCCCTTATGGGCCTTTCTGTGCTTTTCATGCTCTCATACTCTAAAAAACATAAAAAATGTGTCTTTCTAGTTCTCAATCACTTTCTTTTTAGGGAAAGATAAGTAAAGGAAGACGGCTGTTAGGCACGCTCATTATTTTTAGAGAGAGAATAAGAGACGAGGATTGTTAGGCACACTCATAATATTTTGAAGAGAAAAAGAGGGATAAGGGACAGTGTCACAGTGATATGATGATCTGTGGCAATCAACCACCAATGATGTAGACCGTCGATGATGCCTGATCGAAAACATTGATAAAACAATTTTGTTTCGAATTATCTCTATTATTATTCTAAATAGCACCGCGCATATCCTCACCTCAGCTCTCCATTAGTGTAAATTTCTCAATTTAGTGTAAATTTCTCGATTTAGTTTTTATGTAAATTGAGAAAAAATGAACTTTGCGATTGAAATTTATTAAGAAGATAAAAGTATAATGAACAACGTTAGTTAATTTTTTTCTAAATAAACAAAAAAGATAGAGTAAATTCTAAAGATAGTCCTTCGTAATAAGGTGTTTTCTCAAATCAGTTTTCAATAACTTTTAAGTTCCTATGTGGTCATCTATAATTGAGATTTATTTCTAAAATGGTCCTTCGTAAATAATGTTACTCAAATGAGGAGTAATTAAGGGTATTTGGGTATTTTTTATCCGCTAAATTTAGAATTAATTCTCAAAATGATCATTTATAATGAAGTGTTTTTCCAAAATGATTTTTCTAATTCAAGATGTATATTTAATTTGAAATTTAAAAGATTTTTTCTAAGTTTTAAATAATTCATGAATTATTTATAGTCAATGTATTTTTTAAATTTTTACATTTAGTTGTACAGAAATTATTGTTTCGAAAATATAATTTAAATTTAGATGATCAAAATAAAAAAATATCTCTCAATTAATCATCATTTGAGTAACATTATTTACGAAGGACTATCTTGGGAATAGATCTCAATTATAGAGGACCATGTAAGTAATTAAAACTAATTGAAGACGGAATTAAGAAAATATCTTATTACAAAAGACCATTTTGAGAATTTACTAAAAAGATAAGTAAAAAATTGTTTTGGATGGGAAAAAGTGATTACGGAGTACTCCGTATAAAACAAGACATGGTGGGATATCATACGTGGCACGGTGGGATATGACATGATGTGATTTGAGGATGAAGGAAGGCATGTCATGGGCTCATGACCATGAGCATTATGTACTCCTTATTGGGGCTAGGAAGACATTGGATGAACACATGAAACCGCATGGAAATACCATCTCCTTTTTTCCAAAAATACTTTTCTAAATAAAAATATATATTTATGGTAAGGGTTAATTGAGTATTACTTTTTTATTCTATTTTTTCATGAATAGATATATTGTGATAAAAATACTAGAATAAAAATAGAAATTTTATACTCGGTCTAGAATAAAACTATATTACTCCCTCCGTCCTCCTAAGATATTCTCATTTTGACTTTTGGTGGTTTTTAAGGAGAGTTGAAAAAAGGTGAAAGTTTACCATAATACCCTTAATGAAATATGGGTGGAGTGTATTAAATGAGGTGGGTGAGGTGTAATAAATAAAGTAAGTGAGGGTAGTTATAGTATTTTAATTGTTTAAAAATGAAATGAGAAGATCTATTGTGGACAAAGAAAAAGGGCTATTGAGAAGATTTATGGGGGACGGAGGGAGTATTATTTTTAAAACGAACGTGTAATCTAGAATTTTCGATATAATTTTTAAACATATAATTTAAACTTTTATTGCTGTATAAATTTATAAATTAAGCTAATTTAAAAGAGATGACATTTTATACTCCATTCGTTCTAAAAAAAGCTTCCAGTTTGACTTGACACAAAATTTTAAAAAAAATAAAAATATATGATTAAAAATGTTGCAAAGAAGAGAAAGACTTTTAATCACCCAAAGTTTCCCATAAAAAGAAAGATTTTTATATTTTGGAACTTTGGAAAAAAGAAATAAGGAATCTATTTTTGAGATGGAATGAGTACTTTTTTTGGAAGAGAACAATAAATTATGAAGGTAGAGAATTAAAAAAAAAAGGACAATAAAACGACCGTACAAGGTGACGCCGTGCCCTCAAGGAGCGGTGATCATTACAGATAGACTCATGATGGCAACGCCGTAACCCTAACCCCGCAGCCACAGCCGCCATTTCCTCTCTTCTTACCCGTTTACATTTATTAATCAATTTTTTTTGAACGCTAATTAATTCATTAATTAATCTACGACTCCTGAATTATTAATTATATGCCCTTCCCTAATTTAATGCTACCAACCAAAAGAAAAAGCTGAAGAGACAGAATGAAATTAAAAAGAAAATAAAAATAAATAAAAATTCAAATTCAAAGTAACAGACAGACACGGAGAGCTCTTGGGTTCTTTATTGAAATGATGACTCCTCTGTTTACATATATATTCTCCAGATTAAATCCAAATTTCCCCAATCTATTGATTTAAAATAAATACTCTACTCGAAAAGATTTGATTATCAGATCCTTTACAAGAAAAAAAAATAAAAGATTGATTTGGAATGGAGTGCTAATCCGATCCGAATTGACATAATCATCCTTAAGATCGTACGGTTTTGTGTAACTGCCGTCAAGTACCTCCGTTTTTTTAAATTAAAATAATTACTCTTCCTGTACAGAAATTATATTTTTGTTATTATTTATTAAGTCTAATTTTATTTATTTTAACCTGTTTTTTTGCTTATTTGAATGTAATCTCTATTTTCAAATATAAAACTATTTGAAAATAATTATAGTCAAATGTTATAACACGCGACGAGAAGATAATTTTTAAATCCAGTATATATTGAAGAGTTAATCCAAAAAATATAAATTTGAAATTTTAATTGATTGGATTTTTTTTTGACAAAATGGGTTTGAAAAATTTTCATTTTTCGATAAGATTTTCTTGGTTTTTTTTTGGCCTTACTTTCTTCAGGTTCACGTTTATTTTCCGGGGTTCCCCTTGAAAACCGGACCTCTTCTTCTTCTTAATTTCTTTTTGTGGTATATAAGTCTATATATAAATGGAACTCCGCACTCTGCACTTCTCATCACTCTACTACTATAACTTTGCTCTGTTCGTATCAATCAACCCATCTTTATCATCAAAAATAAAAATTAAATTAAGATGATGGTGAGAGTTGAGGTGCGAGATTTCGACGCCAAGAAGGATTCCAAGGCGGTGGAGGAGGCGGAGCGAGCGTGCGAGGCCGGCGGCGCCGCCGGGAAACTCTCCATCTTCACCGACCTCTTGGGTGACCCAATCTGCAGAGTTCGAAACTCCCCTGCTTATCGAATGCTCGTGAGTGTTAATTAATTAATATTTCTCTGCTCTGAATCCTTAATCCGTTTCAGTTTCCTTCCCCCCGTTTCTTCTCGTGACGGTTTTTCGTTTCTTCCGGCCAGGTTGCAGAGGTGGTGGCGGTCCGGAAGGGCGGCGGAGAGACAAGGGAAATCGTTGGCATGATACGAGGTTGCATCAAGACGGTTACCTGCGGGAAGAAGATGTCTAGAAACAGCAAAAACAACAACAACAATAATCCTCTCCCTGTTTATGCCAAAGTCGCTTACCTCTTAGGCCTTCGCGTTTCTCCTTCTCACAGGTAATTAATTTATTGCCTGATTTACAGTAAAGGGTTATTTGCAGGAGTTTATTTGAATGTAAATCGCTCATATATATGCTCTGTTTCTTGGAATTACAGGAGAATGGGGATTGGGTTTGAACTGGTGAAGAAGATGGAGAATTGGTTCAGGGAGAATGGCGCAGAGTATTCGTACATGGCGACTGAAAATGACAATAAAGCTTCCATTAATCTGTTCACTCAGAAATGCGGGTATTCCCTCTTTCGAAGGCCTTCTATTTTGGTTCAACCCGTTTTTGCCCACCGGGTTCGGATCTCCGACCGGGTCACCATTCTTGAGCTGGGCCACGCCGACGCCGAGGTGCTTTACCGCCGGAAATTCTCCACCACCGAGTTCTTCCCGCGCGACATCGACTCCGTTCTGCGGAACAGGCTCAGTCTGGGGACGTTTCTGGCGGTGCCGAGGGGGAGTTACGCCGCCGGGACCTGGCCGGGCGCGGAGGCGTTCCTGGCGGACCCGCCGGAGTCGTGGGCGGTGCTGAGCGTGTGGAACTCGATGGATCTGTTCAAGCTGGAGGTCCGGGGCGCGTCGAGGAAGCTGCTGGGGCTGGCGAAGGCGACGCGCCTCCTGGACCGGGCGTTCCCGTGGCTCCGGCTGCCGTCCATCCCGGAGGTGTTCAAGCCGTTCGGGCTGCATTTCCTGTACGGGCTGGGCGGGGAGGGGCGGCGGAGGGCGAAGTACACGAAGGCGCTGTGCGGCTTCGCCCACAACATGGCGAAGGAGAGCGGGTGCGGAGTTGTGGCGACGGAGGTGGCGAACGGCGACCCGCTCACGTTAGGGATCCCGCACTGGAAGAGGCTATCGTGCGCCGATGACTTGTGGTGCATAAAACGGCTGGGGGAGGACTATAGTGACGGGGCAGTAGGGGATTGGACCAAGTCTCAGCCTAGTCTCTCCATTTTTGTTGATCCCAGAGAAGTCTAAATAACTAAGCTACAACAAATAAAACAGTACTAGAACAAGTAGCAGCTGCAGAACAACCAGATGAATCTAATCTTAGTTTAGGAGTTTTTAATATTACTCCTTAATTTAAAAAAAAAAACAGTGAACCACCAAAAGAAAAAAAAAAAAGCTAGAGAAAGGTTGTCTTTTTTTGTTTTGTTTTTGTAGATTTTTGCCTTATTGTGGAAGTGAAAACCAAATTAGGGATGTTTTCTAGAGGAGAAATATAAATGTTTGGCTCCCTATTACCATCTCTCTCTACAGTCTACATTGAAGTTTTATTTAAAAAATTATTTAATATAAAAAATGAAGAGAAATTTTTTAAAAAGTTATATACTTCCTCCGTCTCTAAATAGATAACAATTTTTTTTCTCTCCTCTCAATAACTTTTGTTTGTTTACTTAATTTCATTAAGTATTTGATAAAATAAAATATTCTTGACACTTCTTGTTTTGTACAACTTTTGACGTAGTTTTTTAATATGTAATTTTTATATCTTATTGATATACCAATTTGTAAATAAAATGATTTCAAAAAGTATAAAATTTTACTTGGTAATCCGCAATTTGTAATCAAATTGAGGATGGAGGGAGTATTTAAAAACTATATCAAAAGATTTATAAATTTAGATATGTCATGGTTATGTTATTTTAGTAAATGGATAACAAAAATAGGCTAACAAAATAAATTATTTTTTACTTCTTGAATAGGAAACATGTGAACGGAAAGATAACTTTTTGAATAAAATTTTTAAGGATTAGGGCTGATTGCGTTTAGTTCCGGACCGAAAAAATGACCGAACCGAACCATTAGGCCCAATTAAACTGAACCAGATTGAATGGACTTCAAGTTAGTCTTTGGTCTTTGAAAATTTAAGTCTTTGAGTTGCAGTCTGATTCTGTCCAAACTCAAAATGATTTAGATCCACATCGATTAGATTGAATAGACCTAATAACTTTTTTGGAGTTAAAAGATCTAAACACTAAACTCTACTTTTTAAATACTTTGATGCTTTATTTTAATAGATAATTTAATTTATTTAATTAAAAAGTTTTTTTATTAAATAATTTTTTAGATAAATTTTAAAAAATATTTCATATTAGTTTTTATGATTCTACATAGAAGTAGTTCATATTGTGTATCTATTTTTAAGTTGCCTATTTTTTCAGTTTTTTCTATTAGCATGATTCAAAGTAAAAAATTTAAAATATATTTAATTGATCAAAATAAATAAAAAATATGCACTTTTATTTGGCCCAATAGGTTCGGATCGATTCGGTCCGATCCAATCCAAACTTGAATAAATTTAGGTCTGATCTTCAATTCTTGATTTTATTCAATTTGGTTTTTGGTCTGGTTCGGTCTAGTCTTAGACCTATGAAAAGCCCTACTAATGATGACCTCTTTTGCTATCATGATTCTCTGTGTGTGTGTCTATATATATATATATATATATATATATATATATATATATATATATATATAGGGGCCGGTTTCCGTGAGAATGCACCTTGTGGAAAGAAATGTGAATAAAATCTAGCCTTCGGATCTGATGCATCGTGCGGCTCAGATTGCATCCTGCGCTCAGATTTTGAGATAGTGCATTTTCGAAGGTTTATGATGCATTTCAACGTGATGCATTTTCGCACCATTTTGGTGCATCTAATTTTGATGAAATCTTGACCCTTAGATCTCACAATCTAAAGCACCAGATTCATTTTCATTTCTCTCCTAAGATTGCATTCTCACCAGAACCAAAATCTATATATATATATATATATATATATATATATATTATTAATGTTGGAGTAATACGTCAAGTTTGTGGCAAATGGGTATAATATGGATGAATGAATGAATGGAGATGTTCACGAGATTGTTCCTTTCTTTTTAAAGTTGGATGATATGAGTTGATGGAGTTTTGAAATGCCAGCTTAATTGGTAGCCCTATTATCAGATGTGGAGCAGAAACATGTGGCTCGGGAAGAGCCGGTGGAGTACAATAATAAGCACAATGACTAGATATTTCCTCCTCCAATTGGATTACAAATTAAAATCATTTTATTTATAAATGGCTAAAATCCACCATTGGTCCTTCAACTTTATAGTTGTGCACGATTGGTTCTTCAAGTTTCAAAAGTCCATAAATAGTCCTTCAACTTTATGAGTTCTGCACCATTGGTCCTTCAAGTTTTAAAAGTCCATATGTAGTCCTTCAAGTACACGTCAGTCCTCCAAATGAAGTCCTTTTGACCGTAAATATTAAAAGTTAAACGAAATACTAGTTTCATATAATACGAGTAAATTCCATTAGGTACGACTACTCCACATTATATGGAGCTAGTATTCCATTTAGCTTTTAACATTTACTGTCAAAAGGACCTCATCTGGAGGGCTGACGTGTACTTGAAGGACTATTTATGCACTTTTAAAACTTGAAGGACCAATCGTGTATAACTCATAAAGTTGAAGGACTATTTATGGACTTTTAAAACTTGAAGACCAATCGTGCACAATTGATAAAGTTGAAGGACCAATGGTGGAGTTTAGCCTTTATAAATTGATACATTAATAAAAAATAAAAATAAAAAGAATATATTAAAAACTACATCTAAAATTTTACAAAACAAGAGATAGCAAGAATACTTTATTTTATTAAACAATTATGAAATAGCGTAAATAAACAAAATCATCAAGAGAAAAGAGAAAAAATTATAATCAAAATGGGGACTAAGAGCGTATGAGTTTCCATATATTCCTCTATTTGAGTTTCTAATTTTTTTTAGTGTTTGGTAATTCTTACAAAAGAAATTGAATTTGAGATTTTCAAATATGAAAAGTTCTCTAAATACTTGATATCTCTCAACTATCGACTTTACCCCGCCACTGAATTCTACCACCACAGCCGATTAACCACCTCGTTGCCTCACCCCCACCTATAAATAATTAAAATTTTATAAATGATTTAATTTCAAATTTTGAAGCTCATATCATTTTTATCGAATTCCAATTTTTTCATATCTTCAAAACTCACCAAAACGACCCTAAAGATCTACCCTCTCTTAGTCTCCCTTCTAATATAAAAATTCTATGGAGTGACTTATTTCACGAAGAAAAAAATTTGTGTTGATAAAATTTATTTATATAAAAGAAGAATATTACTCTCACAGTCTCCATAGTTCTTCACAACTTACAATCACTATTAACAGGGTCAAACTTAACTGTAAGACGTCTTGCACACCTCTAGAGGGGGTGGATAGAGGTATTGCCCAAATGACCAATTTTTATGGGGAAGCGTTTTTAAAAAAATTCTCGACCAAACCAACACACCACAAACAAAATAGAGTGAAGGATAAAAGCAATGAACACACGATATATATTGGTTCGGCCTAATGCCAACATCCAGTGATCCAGTTCCTAAAGCAAACATGTTCGAGACTTCAATACCAACCCGTCAAACTTAATGGAGTTTGATAATTCGAATACAATTCGAGAATTGAACTTGATTTCACAAACCTCTTATCTTACCGCCGAAGCCTTGATTTTACAAGACTCGAGATGTCTTCCACTAACATTTCATTTCACAAACTGTTAGGATTTCTACCACTTAGTGTAATCTCAAAACCAAGGATACAAATCTCTTACAAAAAGTAAGAAAACAAACCACAGTGGAATTATTCTCCCAACACGGAGTAGATTGCTGCAAATACAAAGAAATCCTATAGAATATGGCAAAATCTCTCAAAGACTCAAGCAATGAGGAAAAACTCAAGCAAGAAAGGAAATAGGAATCAAAACATTTGCCTTGCTTGAATATTAGAAGAGAACTCAATAGAATCTCTTTTGATATTCAAAGGAAATGTTCTTTGATTTGTGTTCTTGATGTTCTTACTAAGAAAAACACAAGATATTGGAGATTATAGAAGTTGGGGAGTGGTTATGGATCAAAAGGTTTGAAAATACATCAAGTGTTTGATAGTTGAAACTGCCATACTTCTCGAATAAATACTCACTTATTCGAATAAACAATGATCTTTTGTGGCTTAAAGATACTGCATTTATTCAAATAAAACAGTGCATTTTCAGTCACGAGAAAAATCACGACTTGTTCAAATAAATCAAAGGTTATTCGAGTAGAAGAGTAACTTCTCCACACAAAGGCTGATCTCAAAGAGGTTTTGAAGGTTGGATAATAAGGGAATGAACCTTAGAGATGCCATACTCTTTCATACACATTCTATGACCTAAAAAATTACCCAAGCAAGGAAACAACGCCTTTGGTCTCAATCCTTCAAAGGATGCTCAAGTCCCTTCTTCATGGATGGATATGAACTTGTTGAAGTTTTGAATCTTAGCCTTCATGTTCAATATGATGTTTGTCTTTTGTCACCTTTTTGTCATTATCAAAACCTAAAAGATAATGGGCACAGAACATTGAAAATATACTTTATGAATCCTATTAACTTTTATTACAAGGTAGTATCTATTCATACTACTCTCAACCTAATAACGCACAAAGAGCTAATATTTCACCTGGGCTGGGAATCGAATCTTGGTGAACTTCTCCATGAATCCTAGGTAGTAGGCTTGCTACCACTCAAGCTAGGGGAGAAGTTCCATTTCAAATATACATATTTATGATAGCACATTGTCTAACATTAACTTAGGTCCTGTTCCATTCAACTTATTTTTTCTTATTTTTTCTTATTCTTATTAAAATCAAATCAGATCAGTCCAGATCAGATCAGATCTAATCAGATAAGATTTGATCAGATCCAATCAGATCAGACCAGATCAGATCAGATCCCATCAAGAATTGTTATTATTGTTGTTGTTATTGTTGTTATTGTAATTATTATTATTATTATTATTATTATTATTATTATTATTATTATTATTATTATTATTATTATTATTATTATTATTATTATTATTATTATTATTATTATTCTTAAAAATGAAAAATAATAAACTTTAGAAACAAGTTAAATAGAAAACTAAGAAAGTAATCCTTAATTATAAGACGTCGTAAAAATTATTTTTGAAATATATTGACAATGTCAATCTAATTCTATTTTTAAAATAAATTTTTATTGCTACTTGTAATTTGAGTTTCTAAAGTTTTGATCTTTTATAAGGAAGATATATTTTAATAAAAATACAATCTCTTCTATATTATGATTATCTAAATTTAATTACTTTTTAATGTATATATAAATTAAATATTTATTCTAATGTATATATGAAGTAATTATTAAAATATTAAATTAATATTCTAATTTCACAAAAAATAATCATAAAATAAAAGATATTATTACATTATAATATGAATTATTATTCTAATAAATGAATTAACTAATTTTATTTTATTAAAAAATAATCATAAAATAAAAAATATTGATTATATTATAATATGAATTATCATTACAATTTTCAAATGCAATTATAAAGTCAAATCAAATTATAGATTTGAATTTTGAATCAAATCATAAGTAATCATATCAGATCAGACTAGATCAGATCAGATACAATTAGATCAGATCAGTTCACATCCAATCAGATGAGACCTGATATATCAGATCCAATCAGATCAGATCACACCAGATCATATCAGAACTACAAAAATCAGATCAGAAAAAATAAGTTGAACGGAACAAAGCCTTACTTTAATTCCTTACTTTTACAAGTCATTTCATAAAACATAATTTGTCACTTCTTGTTTTATAGAAAAGGATATCAATCTAAATAGGAGTAAAATATAGAGAAACTACTTAAATAGAAACTTTATTTTTTATCCTTAAAATTAGAGTTTGCACTTTGATATTATAATATTTTATATATTGGTATGATTGACTTTATACATACATTTTAACTCCTATTTTGGAAATAAAAACCTGAAACTCATATTTTAGTGTATTTTCTATGTTTTATTTCTACTTTAGTCTTTTCCATTTGTTGAACTTTTCATGTAGTCTTTTACTATATAAATTCTATACCTACAATTGAATAAATTGAATTGAAAATAAAGTCGATCAAGCCACGTAACGCGTGCGTAATGGGAAGACTTATGAGGGACAGGGAGTATTAATCATTCATTGTTTTCCTTCTATGAAAAAAAGAAATGGTATTTAAAAAAGAAATGAAAAGTTTCATTTCTTTCATGAAATGAAAATCTATAAAGTTTACTTTGGAATGATTAAAAAAGAAAAGGGTAAAATATATAATTCGTCTTTGTATAAACGATTTTTGTTTTTTGTCCCTATAAAAATTTTCTTATTTAAGTCATACTTACAAAATATTTTATTCTGAAAATAATCCTTAAACGTAATTAAAGCTTCTAATTTGTTGAAATAAAACATTTATATAATTATCAATATCCTAGTCTTGCATTTCCAGTTACCTCAGACACAACTCTTATAATCTAAATTGTTTGGTTCATGGAATTACTTCCTCAATTTCAAAATTTTATTACACTCTCCATCTCAAACTATAATGCATGTTTACAATTCACATGGTAAAGTTCTATCATTTTTTAAAAATCATTTGTGCTACTTATTTGGTAAAATAGTAAATTTCATAATTATTCCTTTTTAACATGGTTGGTTCTCTATATCAAATATTACTCCCATAGTTCTTTCATGGATACCTTTCCACAAATAGTCTTTTTTGACCTTCTGTCACGTTGTTGTAAATTTGAGCTCTAAAAGTATAATTTGACATAAATCATATGTCCAGTGCGTAATTTAATGTCGGTTAGACAAAAAATACAACAATAATGACTATGGCCGTAGACTCGAATTCTAATGAAAGACCAAATCTGAGACTATGATCAATTGTGTATGATAAGAAAGATATATGATCATTATAAATTTACACTTTTTGCCTTCAAATTAACACTCACATGACAGGAGATCAAAAAACATCTATTTGTGGAAATGTACTCATTAAAAAGGATCAGATGCGTAGTTTTTTTGAAAGAAGCGTAATATTTAATAATAGATGACTAAATACATATGGAAAAAGAGTCATAATATTCCCAAGAGTTTGAGAATTAGAGATGCACCCCCTCCGTCCCATTTTAAATCGTCCATTTTAACTTTGGGGCATATTTAAGGAAGGGAAAAAATAGAGTTGATAAATGAGGGGTGATGATAAATGAGAAGATGAGGTGGAGAAGAGTGACTTATTTTAGGGATAGTTTAGGTATTTTAATTTACTCTTAAAAGTTTACGATAACAAGAAACAGATAACTTACTTTGGGACGGAGAAAAAAGGAAAGCAGACAATTTAAAATGGGATAGAGGGGGTAACATATATAAGGATAAAAATTATTACATCCGTCTCTGAGTATTTGTCTAATTTTAACTTTTTTCGGTCAACTATTTTCAGAATTTGACCTATAATCAAATAAAATAAATATTATATATCAATTAGATAAAGTAATATTTTGAAAATATTTGATACAATAAATCTAATATATTATTTTGGTATCAATATTTAATATCGTTTTTATTTAATTTGAGGTCAAAGCTTACCAATTTTGATCGGAAAAAGTCAAAAGTTGACAAATACTCAGGGACGGAGGGAGTAGTAGGGATGGGAAGAATCCCGAAACAATTTTCCCGAACTGAAATATCTCAGTCGTCTCTATAATGTTCGATTTTGTTGGGGGGTGGCATTATAAATGAGACATGACTGGGACACAAATATTTTTCATTCCATCCCGTATATATGTATATATCTATTTATTTATTTACATAATGATATAACACAATTTTTTGGGAATTACGAGGAAAATTCTCACGACTTTTTAAATAATTTTATTTACAAATTGTTACATAAATGAAAAATAAAAATTACATATTAAAAACTACGTCAAAAGTTCTACAAAACAAAAGATGACAATAGTATTTTATTTTATCAAAAAATCAATGAAAGCATGCAAATAAACAAAAGTTATCGAGAGGATAGAAAAAATAAAATTGTAATCTAAATTGGGACGGAGGGAGTATATCATTTTTTAATTACTTTGCAAGTCAAATTAAAGTAGGTTGTCTATATTTTTAGATCAAATTCCAGATAATGACAAAGTAAGACAACCCAAACCTATTCCATATTATCCCGATCCCAAATATTAAGAGACAAAGAGGGATAAGCTTAAGGCCCGAACCGTTTGAAAAAAAACGGGACAAAACGCGGGATGGTATAAAACCCGAACCGTCTAACTTGGGCCCAACCTTACAAATTAGGACATGAGAATTGTTTTGGAAGTAATTTGAAATGCAAAAGCAAGATGTTGAGTATGAAGTAAATGTACTCTCTCAACTAATTAGACATGCTAATTACATCCAAGAACTATTTTAAAAAAATTGTAACCATGACTTAAACAATTCTTTTACATGGGCCAAAATAAATATATACACACTACAAAAAAAGTGGGCATTACCGACAGATGCTTAGTGACAGAAACCTTATTTGTCGCTAAAAATAGAATATTACTGACAGATAAAATTATTTGAAGGTAAAAACTATTTGACCCACAGAAAGAGTAATATCTGTCGCTATTGGTTATAGTTTTAGCAACAAACTTTTATCTATCGGTATTGCTTGTAGTTTTAACGACAAAACTTTATCTGTCAGTATTGTTTATAGTATTAGAAACAAAAAATTTATCTGTCGGTATTGTTTATAGTACTAACAACAAATATTTATTTGTCGGTATTGTTTATAGTTTTAGCAACAATGTTTTATCTGTCGGTATTGATTTTATTGACATTTAATTTAAATATCTTAATTATAAAAAACAATAAAATTAGGCATCATTTAGTATACGAAATTGAGTTAATGAAATTGGAAATAAAAAAAAACCTCAATTTGAATTTTATTGTTTGATCGCGCAAATATATATGATATTAAAAATGAATTCTAAATTTAAAAGATAAAAACTAAAAATTAAGGATTAAAATAATTTTTTTACATTGAATATTTACAAACTAGAAATTATAATTTTTAATTTTAAAATTTTAAGTTATAAGTTAAAATTAAAGGACTAAACTCACTAAAGTATCTAAATAGAATCAAGACATATGATATAAACACAAATCAACAAATTAAAAATGAGAGGGATGAAAACGCTAGAACTATTAATATTATTGATGTAGAATAATAAGGTAGAGATTCTTAACCATTTTCAATGCGGTTAAAAGCTATGCAGGTCAATCGCAAATCGAAAATCAAAAACCAGGGATTGGCTGTAAACCAGAAACCAAAAATTGAAGTAATAGCCATACCAAGTCTGCATAAAACTGCAGGGCATTTATAGTTAAAAACACTATAAACAAGTAGGAAAAAGACTCAAAAAAGCCAAAACTGTAAAATTTACGGTCTAAACAGTAGGATTTTTGGTCAAAGATGGATACCGATGGGTCTTTGACGGATCAAGCCACTATGCGTCTCGTCGAGATCTTTCCGGAAAGGGATAAACTACTGAAATCGGATACCTAAAGTCAAAGTTATGGCCCAAACAGTGTGGCAGCCCAAAATGTTTCAATTCCATGTTAACCTTGTGTTTATTTTGTGGTTCATGGTAAAAAAGTGATAAGTCTATTATTTGTGCATGTGTTGTTATATTTTGTTAGACTTATTGACTTTGTTTTTATATTAAATTGCATTATCTTGGTTATTATTATTATTTTAGATTAATTTGTGTTTTGGTTTGATTTTAGAGTCTAATTATAAGGAAAGGATTAATTAGCAAACATATTAGAAAAATGGGGGCTAATTTACAATATTGAGAAATTTTAATGTTGATAGAGGAGGATAAGAGGCGGAAGACGGATTGGGATTGGGAAGAAGGGGTTGGAGAACTTCGATCGGATCTGATACAAGAACGGAGCAGGACGA
>OOIL02000370.1:444958-495476 GCA_900332095.2 Cuscuta campestris | reverse complement strand
ACTAGTACTGTTGCTATTAAGAATACTAAGCAAAATAGAATACGACTACTAGTAAGAAACCATGATTAATTACTAAAAACAACAATAATAATAGTGATATTAATAGTAATAGTATCACTTATTTATTGAAATTTAAATGGGCTCTCTTTCTAGATTATGATGTCTTTGTTTCAGATATTCAACATGAACCATGGTTTGGATCACGGTATATTGAAGAAGATATCTCACTCTCTCTGTTGGAATTATGGAAGGATCCTCCAGAGATTTATGAGTCATTACATTTACCTTATAAGAATGAATTTATGGCATCTGATTTTTCAATTCGTGCTGACGTAACATCGTGTGATGGATGGAATGTATCTGCTCCCAAGTGCATTCTTGATGCACCCTTGATGAAATTTTGGTACAAGCTGGACAGTAGTTTTAAGATTCCCCGTACTAATACTTCTGCATTACACTTAAAGGAGCTTACAGTAATTTGAAATGTACTCTACTGACTGAATTGTTTGTCCTCCTTCTAAAAGACAAACTGAATGAGATTATCTATAAGGTTAGTTGCATGCCTTTCACCTTCAATCAGATAGTATTAAACCTTAAGCTTTGGAGTCTACTGATAATAGCAGGGATATAGTGTCATTTATGATTTTATATGTTCATATATTATATTGCAGGCTAGTGTGGCAAAGTTGGAAACATCTGTTTCCTTGTATAGTGACAAGTTGGAGTTGAAAGTGCATGGTTTTAATGACAAACTCCCAGATCTTCTACCAAAAGTTTCGGCAGCAACCAAGTCCTCACCCGAAGATGACCGCTTTTTGGTATATTTAAAAGCTAAAAATTGCAGATTTCTATCAGTACATGTCTTTAAGCATCTTATTTCAACATGGTACTATAGGTTATATCAAGGAAGATATGGAAAGAACTTTGAAGAACACTAACATGAAGCCCTTGAATCATTCGTCATACTTGAGACTCCAAGTTTTGTGTCAGCATTTCTGGGATGTGGAAGAGAAACAATGCCTATTACATAACTTATGTATCGCAGATCTGAAGGCTTTTCTTCTAGATCTTCTTTCCCAGGTGTGGAAATTAATAATTCATTAAAAAGTCATTTGATTTTTGTTTAGTTCACTATATAGTTTAAAGTTATGCCACCTAGCATGGGTAAATTTGGTGCAAAATTTGTAATTACATTATCATGTGCTTATATTTTTTTTGCATAGGATTCAATGGCTAATCAATCTAAAATCGATGACCTTACAATTGATGGTAATACAACCACTAAGAAAAGTCACGATGAGGATCGACAGAACAAAGATGATGAAGCTGAGAGCGATGGACTTCAAGATGTAGACAGTGATGAGCATTAAAGCTTTGGGCTATATCTTTCATATCAATGCGTATATACATTTAGTTAACTTTGATTGTTTATACTTTAGCTTGAAACGCACGCAAATGATGAACTAATTTTGAGATGTTGGTTTACTTTCTAGTAAATGGGTTAGTTACGTTGTTAATCTTTGAAATGTTATTGTATTATGTATTGATGTTTATACAAGTATGAGTATTATTTTTTATTTATCAATGAAATTCTTTGATATCATTTAAATTGAGCATATTGGTGTGAAATATGATATTAGTAATAGTTATAATAAATATTAATGTTGGTCAAAATAAACTATTACCGACAGAAAAATGTTTTACTCATCCAAATTTTTTTGGGTATTTCAATTTTTAACGACAGTTATAATAAATGGTAATGTCGGTAAAAATAAAGTATTACCGACAGAAAAGAAGGATTTACCCACACTATTTTTTGTCGGTAATCCATGTATTAGCGACATATATGTTTTGTCGGTACTTCTCTCTTTTTTTAGCGACATCTTTGATCTGTCGCTATTACACTATTTTAGTGACAGTATATTTTATCTGTCGGTAATACTTTTACTGACGAAGTTTTTAGCGACAACGCAGCGACAAACAATTATCTGTCGGTAAAAGTGAGTAGCGACAGATATTTAACCTTTAGCGACATATTGGCCCCTGTCGGTATTGCCTCCTTTTTTTGTAGTGACAGAGTAATTTTTTGTTTCTAATAGAAAACAAGATATTATTATTTATTTCTTTTCTAATTCTATTACTTCTAAAATTATTAATCCACTATGATTAAAATTCTCACTTCTATTTCCTATATATAGGGTTGGAACATTCATTATTCAATAAGATAAATTATTAACAAATTATATCATGGTACTGGAGAAAAATATCTAAAAACCCTAGCCTGTTTTGTATGACAAACACCGAACCTTCGATGGTTGATTGCCATGAGCCCATGACATCCCTGTCTTTAACGTTTGTCAATGAAAAGTTCTAAAATGCCTTGACTTTGAGAAGAATGACATATTACACACTTCAAATAGCATAAAACATTATTCAATACAATTTGAATATTTATTGAAATAATCAATCATTATCCAAAATTTGTTACTAATAACCACATTTGTATAACTAGTCATTTGTATAATCAGTTATTATACAATACGGAGTACTTGTTATTAATGAGGGCATGTATGACATACTCTCTCCGTTCTCAAAAACACTCTATCTTTCATTTTTTTCACTTTTAAACAAACACTTCCACTTTTTATTAAAAAATCACTTTTACCCTTACTTTTTCATACCCTACCTATGACATCATATTTTTTCTAGTTATCCATCCATCACATCTTACTTTTACCCATCACATCAAGAACAAAATTGAAAGTCAAATACAAATTAACACTTTCTTATTTTTACACTTTGTCAAAGTAGGAACTCTTTTTGAATATTGTGTACTAATAATCTACCTCTTTCTTTCTCCAAATCTCCCAACTTTTACTATCATCAAACCCTCCCGTGGTGTCCAAAGCGTCTCATTTTTAGTAACACATGCATCACTATAATATGTTAGATCGAGAGGATATCTTTAGCTTAACGTATCTTAGTAGTTTCTCCGGGCTGGCCGGGTTATGTATATAAAAAACGCACGGCCGGATTCATTAATAATAATAATAATAATAATAATAATAATAATAATAATAATAATAATAATAATAATAATAATAATAATAATAATAATAATAATAATAGTAGTAGTAGACAATAAACGATGGAGGGCGGGACAGTGGATTTTCCTCGTAATAACGTGATAAAGATGCAATGTTTGTAGAGCATAAAAGAGGGTTGAGGGGAGGCGTGGGTTTGAGGTTGTGTCCCTACAACTAAAGTTGCATATATATATGGCAACAAATTCATTGTTATTAGGATGATGCAAGGCTAGCTAGCTGAATGGAAGTGGCATGCATTGAGACATGATGGATGTGCATGAGGACAGGGTGGGAGTGGGGTTATATATACTCTTTTTTGTTTTTGTTCTCAAGCCTTTTGTTTTTGTACCTTCTCAACCTTTGTGCTAAAGTTTTTTTGGCCGGTGGTGATCGACTGTGGTTGTGTTTGGGAAACAGCTTTCGGGCGACTCTTCTAATAATGAAAGATAATCAATCTTGTTAATTATTCTGAATTTGTATTGCATATCGATACAACAAATTAAATATTTAATAGTTCTCAACAATATAAATTTGTTTGAAATAATTTTTGCACCAAAAAACATTATCATTTTTATTTAATTGAGACTAAAAGTTTCGTTTAGTTTTGACTAAAAAAAATCAAAGTGGACAAATATTTTGGGACCGTGATAATAGTTTTTAATTTTTGTAAAGGTTCTATATAGTATGTGTGTGTGTGATTGATAATGAGACCCTTTGTTCCTTTGCGAAAACAAATCGGCAAAAAAAAATGATTTGTTTTTGTAGCTATTGCGTGCTTACATCCCAAATAATGAAGGGCAGACGTGGTGGAATGAGATCAAAACTTTAGCTAAGCTTCCTTTTAATGACAAAAACCATTTTCTCTTTAAAGTATACTATTGAATATTGATATATCTCAAAGTCCATTATATATAGAGTAAATCTAAAATGACCGCACTAGTATCATTTGTTTACACCAGTTCGTTTGGGTACCTATATATGGTGCCCCGTTTGTAAAAATGACGGTTCATACCCCCACCCCAGCCCACCCTTTCCCCCCACCCAGCCCCACCCCCTCCCTACCCTGGCAGTAATACTGCAAGCAGTATACTACCAGGGTAGGGAGGGGGGTGGGAGGGGAGGCAGGGTGGGGGGCAAGGGTGGGACTGGGGTAGGGGGTTTAGGAGGAGGGTTAGGGGGGCGTAGGAACCGTCATTTTTACAAATGGGGCACCGTAGTCAGATGAAGTATTCCAAAAAATAATTTGCAAAATGCTCCATAGAGTATAATTTAAGTTACTATAGTATAAAAGAAACTAATATTTTTAAGAAAATATTTTTTGCCTACTAAAGAACGGAAAATAAGATTAGAAAATAAATTTTCATGGAAATCATTTTTCTCTAGAAAATATTTCCCTTTAACCAAACACACTCTCAATTATCACAAATTTTCTCTTTCACAAGGTCCCATCACTTCTTTTACTCCATTCGTCCCATTTTATAACGCCTGTTTCAGTTTACGATGTTTGACTGAAGTTATTTTCAAATCATTTTATATGACAAATGGTATAGAATTAAAAATAAAAATTACATATCAAAATATTACATCAAAAGATCTACAAAACTAGTAGTGACAACAATATTTTATTTTATCAATTTGCTAACGAGAATAGAGAAAAAAAATGAATGAAAATTTGACCATGTGAATAGTGAACATGCATTATAATTTATAACGGAGGGAGTAATACGGAGTAATTTGTTTAATAAAACATCTTCCTTTCATATCCTAAAAAGCATTAACAATAGCCACATTAATTTCTCGAAGAAAGGATATAACGTGCGAATGTGCGATACTGCGATTCCATCCCACATCGTATTCATAGCAATACTAGCTCTTTTTTGCGTTAACAAGTGTTAGTACTTAGTACAGCTATTCTTATAACATGTGTTAGTAAATTTAATTTACTATTCTCCGTTCTTAAAAAGAGTTCATGTTTTGGCCAAGTGTAGAAATAAGGAAATGTTAAATTGAAGTTGACTTCCAATTTTGTTCCTAATGTGATGGGTAAAAGTAAGATGTGATGGATATATTATTATAAAAAAGTATGATGTTAGGTAGGACATAAAAAAGTAAGGGTAAAAATGATTTTTTAATAGAAAGTAGAAGTATTTTGTTCGAAGTAGAAAAAATGAAAAAGAAAGTATTTTTGAGAACGGAGGAAGTACATGTTATTAGAGGTGGCAATCGGATCAACCGGATCTGTTTCGGGTTGGATTTTTTCGGTTCGGATATCTTTCGGTTATATGTTATAATCGGTTCGGATCGGTTAAATTTCGGTTCGGATTTGATTTCGGTTCTATACATTTTTCGGTTCGGTTCGGTTTCGAGTCGGTTCAGATACGGTTCGGTTATAAATCGGTTCGGATAGATTTCGGTTCGGATACAATTTGAGTCGGATATATTTCGGTTTCGGGTCTAGTTCGGTTCGGATATATTTCGGTTTCGGATCAAATATATTTTGGATATATATTATTTTCTAATTAAAATTTAACTATCCGTGTTTCTTTTTATGTTTTATCACATTTATCAATCTATCATCAATTCAATACCTTATATTATTTTATAGTTTTTTCTAGTTATATTATCTCTACCCTAAATAATCTTCCCTTTTTGACTTTTTAGTCATATTTTACAAATTTGGACTACAAATTATGAAAAGATATATATTTAATTATGATATAAATTTAATATAATTAAATTGATTTTAAAATTTAGTTTTGAAATATAAAATTTTTCTCACATATACTAATATACTCATTTATATAAATGAAAAGATAAAAGATAAATTCAAATAGTCTTATGTTCCATTTGAATACAGTTTGGTAAAAATTGAGTAAAATTGGGTGAAATTAAGTGAATTTTATTCAATTGAGTGCAAAATTTGTAAATTTTTGAGTATATTTGGTTGAAAATAGAGAAAATTAAATTTAATAGAGTCAAATATAATTAATTTTACACCTAAATGTAATGGTGTAGATCAAATTTGAAAATGATAACAGTAAAGGCTGCCGCTAGAGAGTCTTTTCAAAATGCTAACACTAGCATCTAATTTTATTGACTAATATTGAATGAATTGGTTTGAAACTAGTCAAATTAACTCTCAAATCAATAAAATTTATTGTAATGAGATGAAATTAGGATAAAATCTAGTTATTCCATACAATTCATCATATATTTCTTTCGTCCCAAAAAGAATATCACACTTCACTATTTAAAAATTACAGAAATTTTATTTGTTTGTGCGTTATCATTTATATGTATAACTTATCTTTAATTTCTACATATAATAAATTTAAGGCATAAAACTTTGTACTTTTTTTCAAGAAGATAATCCATTTTAATTTATGAGCGAATGAGCAAATAATGTAAGTAGTTCAAATTGTAAAATAAAAGTAAAAATTTAAAAATATAATATGCTTATTGAAAGGCAAACATAGTTCTGAATTTATCGATTTTAGTTCTAATCGGGTTCGGATATTATCTGTTTCAGATCTAATCGGTTTTGGATTTATCGGTTTCGGGTATTATCGGGTTCGGATCTAATCGGTTTCGGGTTTAATCGGTTCGGATATTATCGGTTTCGGATCTAATCGGTTTCGGATTTAAATCGGATATGAATTATTTAGTTCGGTTTTGGTTCGATTCGGATCATTTCGGATTTTCGGTTATAGATCGGATCTTCATTTTTCGGGTCATTCCGGTTTTGGTTTCGGATATTTCGGTTCGGGTAATCGATTCCGGTTCTGTTTTGCCAGGTCTACATGTTATACATGGCATATCTTGAAACTATCGAGAGTTACTAGCTAATTTCTACTCCCTCCGTTTGCAAAAAAGGTTCATACTTTGACTTGGAGCCAAAATAAAGAAGTATCAAATTATAGTTGACTTCTAATTTTGCCCCGGATGTGATGGGTAAAAGTAAGATATGATGAGTAGATTATTAGCAAAAAATTATGATGTGATAGGTAGGGTATGAAAAAGTAAGGGTAAAAGTGATTTTTAAATAGAAAGTGGAAGTGTTTTCTTGAAAATGAAAAAAATGAAAGAGAAAGTGTTTTTGAGAACGGAAGGAGTATAAGATTATAACATGTAGTACATGATCGACTTGGATTCGTTGAAATCTTTTTATTACTTTCGAACTGAGTTTATTGTACCATGACTCCTTGTCGTTTGGTAAATATGTATTGTTACTCTCTATGGCTCTAAAACTCGCGTCATTGACCCTTATTGTTCTAATATTGTTACGCCAATGTCCCTCTAGTCCAAAATATTCTTCAAATATTATATGAATAGCTGCACTGCCCCATATGGTTTTGGAAATTGGCACAAGCACCCCCTCTTTTCTTTGTTGTTTTTCTTTTTTCTACTATGTTTTTAATAAATGTTTTTTAATTTCTTTTTCAAAATTTATTTTTTATAATGTTATAATAATCAATTTTTTTGTGTTTGCAATAAAAATCAAATGAATAATAAGAATTAACATGCACTTCATTTATCTCAAATTAAACATTTTCGTTTTTTGTCTAAAAGATGTCTTTATTGGTTCATTTTCTTGATATGAAAATTAATGAAATGTTCTCTTTTTTTACTAAAGCTCATTTCTCATTTTCTGTTCATTAATTTATACTTTTTCTTTTATTGTGATCAAAATTAAAATAAAAGCAAAAAATAGAAAAGAAAATAAAGAAAGTGGAATAAACTCCTCCCAAGCTCTTTTTTCTATTTTAGCATATAACTAAAAACGGAATATATATACGGAGTATTAGAAAAAATACGGAGTACTAAGAGCATGAACAATGGTGAGGCAAAAATGGAATGCCACACGCTGACGTGGAGCATGTCAACCAACAAAAAACAGTCCAGTTAACGAGTGGCACGTGAGTGGAGCGGCATGCCTTGTAGTGGCAAGTCATTGTTTTCATCACTTCTTTTTATATTTTTTCCATATTTGAATTATTAAAAATAATTTTACTTGTATATTTTTATCATGAAAATATTTCTATTTACTCAAATAAATAAATTTTTTAATATTTTAATTATTAAAAATGTTTTTTATCTACTCCATATTTGTATTTATTCATTCATCTCAAATTAGATTATTATTTTAGAATTTCGATGCAAAACTCTCTGTTTTTAAAAATCATTTTATTTAAAAATTGGTATAAGAATTAAAAATAAAACTTATACATTTAAAAATTACATCAAAAGTTCTACAAAAAAAGATGTGACGAATTTTTTTTTAATTAAATAATCAATAAAAATAATAATAAACAAAAGTTATCAAGGAATGAAAAAAATTTAAATCTATTAAGAGACAAAGAGAGTAAAAAGTAGTTCTACTTCCTTCTAGAAAACATTTTTTCTCTTTTTTTCTTTTTTTGAGGAATTCTCTCTTAAAAAAAAGGAAAAAAAAAAGAAAAAATAGGCTTAGAGTGCCTCGCATCAGCCTTGCTTACCGTGGAGAAAAGATGTTGCCACGCGAGTAAGGATAGCTTTCAATCCGATGTGGCAGAGCGTGGCAAATACGGGTGGAACGCCAACCCGGGGTACAACCATATTCTATGTTCAGAATTAGCAAAAAATTGCTGCTGGGTACCCCTTATTTTGTACTAAGAACTCGCAGGTCCCATTGTTTTTCAAAATATACTCCAAGGTACCTTAAGATATTCGAAAACTGACTCTGGGGTGACAATCCGTCATTCTCTCCGTTAATATTCCTTCTCCGTTATCCTCTTCTTCTTCTTCTTCTTCTTCTTTTCTTCGTTTCTTCGTTTCTTCTTCTTCTTCTTTTCTTCGTTTCTTCTTCTTCTTCTTTTCTTCTTCTTCTTCTTCTTCTTTTCTTCTTTTCTTCTTTTCTTCTTCTTCTTCTTTTCTTCTTTTCTTCTGCCTTCCAGTGACCTCCATTCCTCCCCCCCCCCACCCCCGTTTTTTTTCTTCTTTTACCTTTTGTTTTGTTTTTTTCTTCTTCTTCTATTATACTCCCTCTGTTCCACAAAACTCTTCCTCTTTCGTTTTTTTTTTGCTTTCCACAAAACACTTCCACTTTCTATTAAAAAACCACTTTTACCCATACTTTTTCATACCCTACCTATCACATCATACTTTTTCACTAATAACCAAACTATCACATCTTACTTTTTCCCATCACATCAGGGGTAAAATTGGAAAGTCAACCAAAATTACACTTTCCTTATTTTTCTCCAAAGTCAAAACCGGAAAGGTTTTGTGGAACGGAGGGAGTAATTATTATTATTTGTTATTAATTATTATAATTACTTCATAATTATTATTTTCTTATTCTATTATTATTATTAATTTTTTAATTTATTATTATTACTATTATTATTAAAAATTAATTGTTAGTTTTACCACTCTTTTCTATAAAAACACTAATTGTTATTTAGAAAAATAGCACTTATTATAACATAACACTTATTATTAATACTATTATTTATTTTAAGCAATTAATTAGTAATTTTACTTCTGTACTTTTTTATAAAAATACCACTAGTTATTATTATTACTTCATATTAATTACTCCTCTGTTCTAGAGTATTTGTCTACTTTTGTTTTTTCGGTCAAAATTGATAAAATTTAACCCTAAATTTTAAAAAATAATATTAAATATTTATACAAAAATAGTTTTATTAGATTTAATATATAAAATATTTTCAAAATATTACTTTATCGAATTAATATATAATATATGTTTTATTTAATTATAGGTCAAAAATTAAAAACAGTTGATTGAAAAAAGTCAAAACCTGACATATGCTCTAAGATAGAGATAATATTATGTATTTCCTATTATTTTCTTAATTATTATTAAAAATTAGGGTGATAATAGTCACACCTTACTCAAATGCTAAATTTACTCCATTAACTTCTAAATTGTTTGTAATTCATAATCTAATTATAGAACATTTTACCATTATAAACATTTTGATAAGTATATTTTGAATCAAAATATAATTTTATGAGCATTTTTTAGTTTTCAAATATATATACTTTTAAATTAATAGATATGCTATCTTTTTAAAATAAAAATTATAGTTTTAATAATAATATAATGCACGCACATTTATTAATATTTATATATATTTTTGTTCTCTAAAAGTAGTGAAAGAAAATAATAGTGAATAGTTTTAAAAGTTATACTCCGTATAAAGTTTTTTTAAAGTAAAACTTGTTTAACCTTCTTTTCAAAATAATTAACTACGAAGTATATACATAAAATTGGTGAAATGCATATTGGTACAATATATAGAAAAAAGAGTAAATTCAATAAAAAGTCTACAGTTATAGGTCGTTTTACATATTTAGTCTCTACATATCAAATAACAATAATTTAGTTCCCAATTATTATACTCCGTATTGTTTTCCACAAATAGTCATTTGTTAACATTTCCGTACAGAACATGGATACAATTTTATATTCACACTCCTCTCTCTCTTCAATTAAGCTTCATCCATTATACAGTACTCATTCCCAAATCTTCTGGTGACTTTGAAGCTCTAAACCTAAAACTGAAACGATCACTCCTTTCTCAATTGTTCATTTTCCTAGTGGAATCCAAAATCGAAATCAATAATCTTCATGGATGAGTTTTATGGCTTAGTTTCAAGAAATTGCAAAAAAATAAACGTGAATACTCATCCATGAATGTTACTGGTTTTGATTTTGGATTCCACGAGGAAGACGAACAATTGAAAGAGGAATGATGATTTCGGTTTTGGATTCTAAGCTTCAAATTAAACTCATTGACGGGTTTTGAGAAAGGAGTGCGAGAAAAGGGATGAAGCTTGACTGAGGAGAGAGAGGAGTGTGAATTTACAATTTTATTCTTGTTTTTAACGAACACATTACCAAAAGATCATTCGTGGAAAATAATTTAATAATTGAGGACTAAATTGTTGATATTTGATATATAGGTACTAAATATGTAAAACAAACTATCACTGATGATATTTTATGAAATTTACTCTAGAAAAAAGAAGGTTTTAAACAAAATTTAATAGTCATTCAATGTATTAATAATTAAAGTTATTTTTAATTAACGAAAAACTAAAACTAGAGATGTCAAAGATGTAGAATTTCAATTACAATTAAAATTTATATTATTATTTTTAAATGTAATAAAATGAAATAAGTGTATAACTTTAATATTTATGCAGAATATTATTTTAACTTAATAAAGTTTGTCGCTTCAAAAAAACTTAGGGGCTGTTTGTTTCAGCCTCTTAATGGTTCAGATGTCTGAATGGTTCAACACTTAATGGTTCAGACTGTTTGTTTCGTGAGTAGATGTCTGAATGGTTCAGACATTTGCCTCTCAATGGGTAAGTATTATACATAGTCTGAATGGTTAATCAGACATTTGCCTCTGAATAGTTAAGCAATATGCTAGCTCTTAATTGTTCAGACCTCTTACTGGTTCAGCACTAAATGGTTCAGACCTCTTACTGGTTCAGCACTTACCTATTCAGAAATTGTCAAACAACCCCTTAATAAAATTTCGAGAACGGGTGTATTTAATATTTTAGCGGGTATAACTCTTACTAGTAGTTAGATTAACCTTTTCATCCGTATCTTTTGAACCACCCATGTGAGCAGTAAACGAATACCGAGTAAAGAAATTTTCTTTTTTAATTTTCCAAAAAAAAAAGTCTCCCTTGCGAATTATGAGTGACTGTGATGTGAATGGAACACACTCCTTTTCTACTTCTAGTGGTAGTATGTATCAATCAAAAACCCCACCTGCGTCAAAATAATGATGATAAACAATCATCTCTATATCCCTACCAGAAGAATAAGTCATGTTTTTTTAATCGAGAGTTTGACTAATTATCACTCCATTTATTTAAAAAAATATTTGCGTATAGGGAAAGTTCAAGTGATATTGGACATCAATATTATGGGATGACCCGGGAACGAACCGGTGTCCCGTTCATAAAATTAACGGTTCCTAAACCTCTGACCCGGCCCCGACCCGAACACACCCCTCTACCCCTTTCAATTGCACCCCACAAGTTGATTTCGACTTTAGGATCCAATTTTGACTTCAAAGTCAAGATCAACTTGTGGGGTGCAATTGAAGGGGGTGGAGAGGTGTGTTAGGGTCGGGGCCGGGTTGGAGGGGGTTTGTCGGGGGCTTAAGGAGGGTAGGAACCGTCAATTTTATGAAAGGGACACCGGAGCGCCCCCAGGTCATCCCATGACATTGAGGTCCAATGTCACTTAGCTTGAACCTTGGTGTTGCGTATATTCCATAAGGCGAATTATTACATGTATCTAAAGTCTACGATAAACCTTCGTATATGTTAAATAAGCATTTTCAAGTACTTAAATAAATAATTTTAAAATTTAAAAAATATGTGAGAAGATTTATGTGGACTTCAATTCATTTTAGAAATCATATACTCCCTTCCTCTTTTAAAATGACTCTTTGATTCAGTGTTGCTATATTTTAAAAAGTTTATAGTTAGAACTTGTTTAGAGGAAAAGAGAATTGTTGGTACTTGGTAGTCACAAATTTATTACCAAAATAGAATACTCCGTATAAATTAAGTCTAAAAACTTTAATGATGCCCGAAAAAGAAAAGTGTAATTTTCTTTATAAGAAACACTGACAGGGAGTATATTCCAAGCATTTAAAAAAAATCTTAGTTTCGTTTTTCTGAGGGCCATCTCCGAGAAATTAGGAGCCCTGGACGATACAGAGAAAATAGGTTATTGTGCCATAATGAAATAACATTTATCAATTAATTCATTTAACAATAAATAATATTAAAAGAATAAAAATAATAAAATATGAAATTCATAGTCTTATAAATTTATAATTGCATACTTTAATAGCCAACTAAGAATTTGTGAAGTTTTTGTAACCCAGCATTCTTGAGAGCATTATAGTAATGAAAATAGTAAAATGTCAAGTTCATAACTTCAAATAATCAAATCCACACAAAATTATATTAGTAATCTTAAATCAAATAAATTCTAAATAAAAAGCAATCTAATTTTTAATCCTCCGACCTTAGTGTTCTTTTTTTAGAGTTTATATAAATAAATAAATACATATACATATTTTTATATATATAAATAAATGGGGCCCCCTCTAAAATGGGACCCTGTACATATGACCACCCTGCCCATGGGTATAGCCGGCCCTGATTTTTCTTCATCCCAGTGCGACAAAGAAAGACGTAGGCAGGCTGGCAGACGCCCGCGTGCTTGCCAGCCTGCTTGCCCGCCAATCATTTCATGTAGGGGTGTTCATTGGGTCAAACCCGGACCGGACCGGGACCAAATAAGAGAGATCTTGTGGACTGAGGACCGGACCGATTTAGATAAGGACCGGCCCGGGACCGGACCGGTAAAACCCAGACCGGTAAAACCCAGACCGGACCGGGACCGGACCGAATTAATATGGTTTTTTAATTTGATTTTGTTTATTTAATTTAAACTATTCAATTGTATACAAATATTACTACAATTAATTTTTAATGTATAACATACACTAAACATTTTCAAATATTGATGTTTTTAATTTTTTTAAAAACTTAAAAAAATATAAATATCCTCTATTCGAATTGCATAAAATTCGTTTATAATTTTTATTTTAAAATCGAATATTCTTCTTCTTATTGTTTTTTACTTTTTATAATTTTTTTTTTGTGTTTTCGGTTTATTTTGGCAAAGGATACATTTTTTACTATTTTTATTCATGATGTTGTTTACAATGTTTTTTATTAGAGTTTTATTAGTGATAAAGTACAAACATAAGTTATAGTATTGGTACATAAATTTGAAATGCATTAGATCGCTAATACAAAGGTAATGTTTACTTTTTCATACTTTTAATGTTAAAATATTTAAATATCATTAGAATTGGTATCTTATTTTGAATTGGAATATTTATAAAAAAAATTATATTGCATAATAAAATCAAAACATTTGAAAAACCTTTAGTATTAAAGTAAAAGTAATTTTAAGTATAAGAAAAAAACTTTAAAAAACTATATTACAAACCTTTATAGAAACTAATATTTAAAAAAATGTAACCAGTTCACCAGTCCGGACCGAAACCTGGTGGACTGGACCGGACCGGACCGGAACCCAAATAAGGGAAATGTGAGGACTGAAGACTGGTCCGGTCCGGTTTTGACCGGGTTTCGGGTCGGTCCGGATTCGGACCGAATAATGCACAGCCCTAATTTCATGGGTATTAATACCCCTTTTTGGCATTTGCGAGAACCATCCAAAAATGAAAAAACTATCCAACAATCTTCATTCTTTCTCCATTATAGTGTGAAATTTCCCTCCCTTAGAGCTTTTGAGAGTTGGCTTGAAGAATTGTAAGATTTGTGTTCAAATCCTTGATACATGTAAACTTTCATTTGTACTCTTTTTTTATCCATAAAATCATTTCTTACAGTAAATGTTATGTTGATTGATATTATGGCTTTTTGTGCCTAAATTAACATTAGGATATGAATTGAATTAGAGTTATGGGCTAATATAATTAACTAAATTAAGTTAGTGATTTGATTAATTAGATTATATGTCTAAAATAAGATTAACTAATTAATAGATTTGGCCAATTTATTAGTTAAACTTTTGAGATTATTAATCCGGTTTGTCAAATTAGGAAAAATAATCTAGTCAACTATATTTAGACACATTAATGAGGCCTAGAAATAGGATAAGTTAATGATTAAAATATAATTAATCAAAGTAGCTAATGTAATCTAGAGTATTAGCTTAGCCCATATACTTGTTCAGTTCAATTAAAATATCAAGTTATTTAACAAATACTTCCCTTCTCCAATCCTTGAGAGACAACCCGAGTTCAACTCGATTAATTTATTGACTACCGGCTACACTTTAGATTCATAATTTTGATAAATCCAAGAACCTTGTGTAATGCAAGATGGTAAGGTAGGATGTTAAGCCTTAATGCTAGGCTGCTCTTTGTTATGAAATATTAGGATGTTGTTATTGATTATTGATTATGATGATTGAATTATGATTAAAAACACAAATATCCTGATTAAAATGATTAAAATGATGTTGAATATTAAGGCTATCTAGAAGAACTCTAAGATAGACTCATGTGACTCAATTAGTTAGACCTTGCGGGTCGTTTTGAATCTAACCGGTTGACCACTTGCAAATGAATTCTCATTCCTTTGACTTTTTTAGCGCCAACACCTAAAGGACCACGAGCCGCTGGGCATGGACTTCCAGACGAGTAATCATGTTAAACGGGCCACAAGCTGTTGGACACATACTCCATATGGACAACTAGGCTAAAGGCAAACGGGCCGCTACGAATGAATGCCTAGGCAGACACCTTGACAAATGAAGTGGGCCAAAACCTGCTCCGATACCATCATAGTGTTTAGGATTGGGTAGAGATAAATTGATTTGGCTATAAGACGCTTGAGTTGAACCACATTAAAAGATTAAATCCAATCTATTAGTTACTTTAACTCAAGAGCTTATATATCGGTTCTTTTTTACTCACACTTTTCCAATGTGGGATGCTCTTTAAGGGTCTTCAGACGAAATCACTACTTCATGATAGGTTTGTGGCTCATTTTCTAATAAACATGTTAGAATATCGGGTTCACTTTCTATGAGAAATGATATAGAGTATTACATCTAGAATGAAAACATTGGAATTTAAATTAAAATGGTATTCTAAGACACTAGGAAATAGTTGTTTGGTTTAGTTCCTCACAATTGATTTAAAACAGAGGTTTGTTAGTCTATCACACTACTTCTCTGAAGACTACTATAATCAGCACTATGAGACTACTAAAAAACAGTTGTCTGATTAAAATTCTGGCGTAGTGATTGTTCATGAGGAACCTTCAATTATTGTTGGTTTTTAGCTTTAAAGCTAAAAGCCAAGTGAAATTTAATTGTTCATATAGAAAACTTGATTTTTGTCTGGATAGTTTTGAAAATCAAAAATCATTTAACAATCAATTGTTTATATTGAACAGTCGTTTGTTCTATTTTCCTACTAAGTAAAATTGGGGTTAGGGTCAGTTATGAAAAGGGGTCTTTGTGGAAGACAAAAAATATGCTTTTGTGTAGAAAGATATTTAGAAAATACTTTTCTACAAGTGTAAAAGAGACCTATGTTTGGCAAATAGATAACATAATGTTCTTATTACTCTTACATGAGTTCTAGCTAACACCTAAGTCTTCAGGTCTTTGGTCTTGAACTCTTAAACAGTTCTTTGCTCGTCTAGGCATGTTTGGCACACTTCATAGCACATTGTTTATCATCAAGTTACACTTCAAAATATCTTCACACGTTGTTAGTTATTCATCAAAAGCTATATTTGGAAATCATGCTAATAAAACTAAAACACATCAATAATTTTACCCAAGGTCTAACAATTTCCCTTTTTTATAACGATAAAATATGGAGATATGCATAAAAGAGTCCTTCAGAGATCATATTATACCTCAACACATAAAAGCATATAGATATTCTCCCTCATAAAATACACGCAAACAAGTAAAATGTTTCTCATTACTAAATATAAATCACATAACCACAAGTACGTGAGACGTTCCTTCTTACTATATACTTAATTATTTCTGTCCTTTGAAATTATATATGAAAAAGATTATACCTATACAAAGCTACCAAAACATGCCAGAAAATTAGAAAGAGAGATGGAGGAGAAACACAGTCATGCACATACCAATTGTTGAGAAAGAAAAAAAACTCTATATGTATACATCTAATTGAACCTTTCTTTTGATGCAATTTACTTGATTTAATAATGCAAGAAGCATCCACAATAATTTTGTACAATTTGCCTCGAAATTTACTCAATTTATTCACAATTAACTGGTCATTATTATTTTTATAATGCATCAAAAATTTAATTTTATTTTTGATGTATCTCAAAAATTATAAATAATTATATATGATAAGATACATTCCATTCGATTGATACTAGACCTGGCAGATAATGACCCGGCCTGTTTTTGACCCGAGATCCGATTTGAAAATACTGGGTTTGGAACAAAGGTTTTGCTGACCAAACCCGAGATTAACCGAACCCAAAATTACCCGTTAAAATGGGTCAAACCCGACCAAACCCGAATCGACCTGACCGACCGGCTAATGTGAGAATTTTTCAAAAATCATATGCTTTAATATGTAATAAAATGTTATTAAAATAAGATTTTAATTATATTTGTTTTCTTTCTACTCATTTTTAATGTATAAATTTATATTTTCATATTATCTTACTTTTTCAATTGTTTTTTGCATATTCAATTTTAATATTGATAATCGGTCATAAAAATTACTTAAAATTTCAAAAAAAAAATGAAAGTCATAACCCGTTGGATCGATCCAAACCCAGTTACATGTAGCTCTTAACCCGAACCCGAACTTACCCGAACTCGAAATAACCTGAACCCAAAATGATCGAACTTGAACTCGACCCGACCGACCATTTTGCCAACTCTAATTGATACTAAGGCACGAATTAGTGAACGTTAAATCTCATGGACCCATGACTTCATTGTGGTTAGTTAATCAATAATTTGGTCGTTTGTTTGTCCCCCAATAGATATTTGCACCACACAAATCCAATATTTTCTAATTAGATTTGTCATTTGTCGTATTGAACTCCCTAAGCCTCAATTAATTAAATTGGTAATTGATGACAAAATTTCAAAACAAATAACAAATCAAATATCCATTATGTTGGCCTATCAAATATTGGTTGTCCTTAATTATATTGGATTGGGTGATCGTGTGAATATGTGATAGCAATTGATGTGGAGACATTCATGGACCGGAGGTACTTTGTGATCGACATGGATCAATTTAGTGCACACTTTGTTCACGTCCAATCTCTTGCACATACGCAATACAAATCAGCATATTGAAACCTTTTTATGGCTAATGTAATGAAAGGGCTTATAATTTGACAAAAAGACTACAATAACACTAAAACATTATTTCGAGAAAGAAAACTAACGGAGACATAATCAATTTGGAAAGTATAATAACTTTATTTTGAGATGGATGAAAAGAATGTAAACATTAATTTGAAACGAACAATAAAAAAGTAGAACATTAATTTGAGACGAATGGAGTAAAATACATCAGATGATAGTAATTCGATGAGATATTATCTGATTTTATTAAAGTCTTGTCTTATTTGGTTGTAGTTAAATTTAAAATATTTTTTGATTTGATTTTGCTCGTCTAAATCAGTCTAATTTAATCTACTTCCCATAGAAATAAGTAATAACTTGAAGATAACAATCTCCACTTGTAGAGGGTAAAAATTTTAAATTAAAGGATTTGAAATTTTTAAAAGCTCCCCTAGGACACTCTTTTTGTTATTTTAGCTTTCAAACCCTTTATATTGTACATATAGCATCTCTTCTTGAGATGCTCTAAGAAATTAGTCAAATGGAAAAACTATTTGCAAAGTACGAAGAATTTTTTTATTTTAAGTTTATGATATTGAAAATTTGTGATAAAAATATAATCATACTTAAAATTACAACGGGGCGTGAGCTTTAGTTTTCTAATACAAAAACACTAAGAAGTATCAATTACGAAATACGAAGTGTATATATTTTACAGTAAAAAGGAACAAACCATCAAATTATGTAAAATAAAGTTACCAAAAAAATTAAAAAAAAAACATAAGTAATTTTGAGCGCAACGGTTCTTTTGACCTTAGGCTCTCGGGTCATATTATGACCCGAGGCCCCTACGATGCTCCGCTCGCAAAATTGACGGTTCCTACCCCACCTAACCCCCCTAAACCCTACCTCCCTATCTGCCCACCCAGCCCCAGCACCCCCCTCCCCAATTCGCCGATTGGCTGCGGGAGGGGGGCAGGTGCTGAGGTGGGGTGGGAGGTAGGGCATGGAGGGTAGGGTTTAGGGGGGGTCAGGGGGTAGGAACCATCAATTTTGCGAACGAAGCATCGTACGGGCCAGGTCATAATATGACCAGGGTTCCAAGGTCAAAAGATCCTCGTGGAATTTTTAGATATATAGAGCAATATTACAAATAATGTAAATAATTTAAATATGTCAATTATTTTTTAGAGGTGATATAACAATACAATACCATTAAAAACTTGTCTCGAAAGAAAAATTTATACACTAAAAAAATAAGGAAAATTAATATCACAATATTATTTTTATCATATTATACGGAGTATTTCATATTAAATAAGGGATATACGATCGATTTTAAAAAATTAATACTTTAGCAAGTCAATCTGGTCGTGTTTACGTTCAGTCGGGTTACGTTCAACTAGTTCAATCGGATTTGACCCATTTTTAGAGGGTCATTTTGGGTTCAATCGTCTTATGGTTTGATCAATCAAAATAATTAGCTCGGGACTCAGAGTCAAAAACATGTTAGTTCAATTTTTGAAAGGTTTAATTGTTATGTTATTTTCTAGAAAATAAATACTTTTTTCATTTGGCCAAAAAATAACATTTATCCTCTAAAGTACTTATTACTCCTTTTAATTGGGCCATTTCTAATGTTATTTTTCGGGCCGTTTCTAGTGAAAAGAGTATGTGTTTTCTAATTGTATTTATGTTGTATATTTGTTATAGCCATTTCTAATGTTATTTTTTGGGCTCATAATCAAGAAGAATATGGAAATTAACAAAATTAACAAATTAAAGCTCATTGGAAGCAAGCGTATGAATCCAAATGTAGGTACACGTACTAAATCACTCTTATTATGCATGCTTATTAATGTTTGGTATGTGTTGATTGACCATAGAGATTTCACATATAGTTTTTAAATTATGAAAATTTGCGAATAATAAAAAAAAGCATTATAGAATTTATGAAAATGATATATTAACTTTGAAAACATTAAACGTCGTTCTTCATATTAACAAACATGTTATAAGAAACGTATGGTGTAAAAAAATAAAAAATCCTATTCACAAATAATTGATAGTGTAGGATTTGTATGTATCCCTCTATAACTGTGAACTCTCAATGCATACATGATCAAAGTTTTTAGAACAATAAACAAAGATTATTACTTCAATTTTTATGAAATTAAAACAGTAGTATTATTCTAACACAAAGGGAGTACCAAGCATTAGTGAAAAACTAGTACCTCACCCGTGCATTGCACGGGAATATATTAGCTATGTTATTTGAGATGAACATAAAAATATAAATTATTCTTTGTTTAACTTTAAAATGAATAATATCTATAAATATATTATAATTTAAGTATAGCCAATATATGATATCTTTCAAAGAAAAAAAAAAATCCGCAAACGTAAATATATTCCTTTTTATTTTCTAAATTTATTTAGTATTACACACAATAAAAGAATACAATTTTAAAGAATGAGTATTGGTTCATGCCCTACAGCAAGGTGAACATTTTGACTGCTGCCTCATATCTAGGATCCATTATTGAAGAATGTCTTTTGATGGGCACATTTCACGCATAGGGTGTGAGGCTTATTTCTCCTCTTACTAATACTCCTTGTTCTCTTTCCATGTGTGTTTCATCATCTTAACAATATATGGAGTATCTATTAGCAGACCTGGCATTGCATGTGACTATGCATACATTAACATCATTGATAGTACAGAAAGAAAGAGATTAGGCAAATTACCATTTTTGATCCTACACTACCATACATATGTATTAAATTTCAATATGTTTCACAATGCAAACACATCATGAGCACCTTTTAGGACAGACTTATAAATGATCATTTTGTGTATAAAATAAAGACCATCATTCCATTGTAAACTTTCACGCACCTTTTGTTCTTTGTAATTCAGTTTTAAAGATCATAAGGGGGAGTAAAGAAAGGGTAAATGATTGCGTGAGACAACATCGGTGTAAAAAAATGACCATCCACTTTAAATGTGAGTAGAGAAAAAAATAGGAAAAGAGTGCAATCACGTACCTTGTATTGTATATAGAAACATGGGTGTTTTGAAACTCAGTGGTGAATCAGAGTTGATTTCAGGGGCAGAGATCTTGCACAAATGACTACTACTGTTGGATTTATAATATGATCGTGTTCCTGTATGGCTCAAAGAGGAATGTAGGGATAGGAATAGAACAATGATTTAAATTTACCGGGTCTGTTATTAATGTTCATAGGGAGGTTCATAAAAAAACCAGGAGTATCATCACCACAAAAGCGGATCCATGTAGTAGTGATTACCCATTTCTCTTCAATGGTAAATGGTATTGAGTTTGTTAGTTCAGGAAATTAGGTTATACTATGAGCTTTTTCATTCTTTTTTTGTAGCCTTGGCCAAGATGAAAGAACAAATACTTAAAACTTTTAACCCGCAGCTAGGTCGTAAGCCAAATGCAAAGTGTAGAATACACCCGGGGCTCCAACTCAACCCTATGACCCAAAAGGCATTAGCAAATGCAAAGCATACACTATGAAAAAGAAATATCAATAATCATTGTCCAAAACCATGCTTTGACCTGACCAGACATCAAGAGCCAAAAAAACCATGTGAACCAAGTCTTGATGGGCAGCAAGCAAAGCATTACCTGCTCAGACACTAACAGTTCAAAAAACCATGTCAACCAAGTGAAGATGAGAACTTTTACAACGAAATAAAACATCATTTCAATTCAACCAAGTGCAGATGAGACCGACAACCCCACTATTTGCTGATACGGGAGCAAGCTGTTGTGTGTCTGGAAACTTGGGGTATTTCACTCAAGATTTGTTGGCAAAATTGGTAAAGTTGAAGAAGATTGAGCTCTAAATGCACCAAAGCTACTAAGTTTTCTAGTCCCCACCCTTTAAGTGGATAAAGCAAGATGACCCTTCATTTATGCTTCTTTGTGTAAAACATAGGTAAGTATGAGCTTGTTCTTTATTTTCAGTCAACTACGAAAAAGCTTCTTCATATCTAACTCAAGAAGGAAATAGAACCTTAATACACAAATAGGCATCAACCTGATAGCGGTCTTAGAAACAGCTATAAGAGAACACAAAAAATAATGTGCAGCATTACAGAGAAACGAAAGCAAGAAGCCATGTCTAATATCACACCTTTAGATATAAAGTAAGCAAAAATGTCTCTATTGTCTCTCTACCGATGAAGCATAAAGGACAATACTTGAGAGATGGGGCTTTAACCACATATAAATATAGAAATGCCCAAATTTAAAAAAAGGTACCCCAGCCTTAAATCTTATACAAAGCAACAGAGACAAAATCTAGCCCCATTAAGAATAGGGTATAATGAGTGTCATGCATTGTGCATTATTAACATGAATTTATATCATTCATTTCTTACAGTATGTATACCCAGATTAATTCATGCAAGGAGATTAATGTGTTACTTCAGTAAACAAATACGGAGTACATAGATTAGTATGTTTTTTTCTGTGGTGAATACATTGTCAAAGGCTGTTGTGCATATATGTAGTGTGTGATGTGTAATAAGGTAGGTTTTGTTTTGTTTTACATTAGAAAAACTAAATGTTAAGGATTATTAAGAATGGCAGCAACCTAAACTCATTTTGAGCAGCTCTGTTTTATAGGGGCCTGTTTTATAGGGGCCTGATATCATTTAGAAGAGACGTATAAATTATGCGCATTATTATACTCCGTACTAAATTGGCTGCACACAAGTTTTGAAAATAAATTTGTAGATGATCATGGAGTTCTTTCAAATATGTCACAGTTTTTTTTAAAGTTAAAGCATTTCATATCAATTTTCTTACAAATTCAGCATCTAAAACTCAAAAAACAGATCCTATTTTCTACAGAGTTGTGAAGAATTAATCAGCATAGGTCAGATTTTATCACATTTTTTTTAAAATGTGGAGGCCCAAAAGACCAAGAACCAATATCAAATTTTAACAACAATTTATGAAATGCTAATCAGATGAAACTTTAAAAGGGGACATTTACCTAGACCTTTAAAATGTGTAGACCCACAAGACCAAGAAGGACTCCGTAATATGATTTATCAAATTTAATACGATAAAATTCTTGATTTTAAAATTATTTAGTGTTGGATACTCTGATCTATCATTCTGGAAATCAAAATATCAAAAATACGAAATCTTTATTTGAAGGGAAAAAAAATTAATAAAAAAAGTAATACCTTAATACCTTGAGACCTGAGTCTTCTTCTCTGCGCCATGTTCGAATAAACATTCGGCCAACGTTGTTCACGCCCTCAGTCGTTGTCTTCAACTGGGCCTAGGGTTTAGGGCCCTAGTCTGGTGACGGTCGTTCCGATGTCCATCCATTCAATCGGTCACGATCATCAGTCATCACTGTTCGGGTGTTCGTGGAAGACGTGGATGAGGGGAGGAAAGACTGAAAATATGATGAGAACTTGTCATTGGGGGTGGATGCGTATCCCCAAATCAAACTGTGTCGTCGCCGGATTGCATGAGTCTCTCACCGAGACATGGGTCACCATTGCCGGACTTGCATGAGCCTCTTGCCGAGATATGGGTCGCCATCGCCGGACGTCTTATGCGAGATAGCGCGTGTCCCCGATATGCTTTCTAGTTTTCGGATTGGAAGTTTCAAACGGTGTCTGCAGTGGCGGACGTGAGAGTGGGTTTATTTCCAAAATATTTTACATTTTATGTAAAATCAAACAAAATTTCAATATTTTTAGTGTTCATCTTTGATAAAGAAATTAAAAATAAAACATATTTAAAAGTTAAAAGTTCTACAAAACAAGAAATAATGAAAATATTTAATTTTTTCAAATAATCAATCAAAATACCTAAATTTTAAATAAAGGCTACTCTGTTGAAAACTAAAGCAGTACTTTGAACCAAAAAAATATATACTCTATAAAAGTTACGGAGTACTACGTATCTAGTGAAAAATATGAGTGTATAAAAGTAAAATAAGTACTGTAGCTAGCATTTGAAAAAAAAATATTAGTGGGTGCACTTGACTCCACTTGGACCATTGTAGGTCCGCCCCTGGGTGTCTGTGATAGCCGTGTCCCCTCGGAATTTTTTAAAGAATGAAACTGCAAATGTCTTTTGTAAAGAATCTCAATCTAATTCTGACCGCAATTGGCATTCACAATTGACGGCTAGATTTCGCAATTGCAAATGAAATTGGACAGTAGGATTGGAGCGAGAAATTAGATCGAATTTTACTCAATTTTGATTCTGTTAATAGATACAGTATATAATAGATACTCCTTCGTCCTAATTCTTTTTTCCCAGTTTGACTTTTTTCCATTTTTAATTTTTGGCTTTGACTTCAAATTTTACCCTCCTTAAAAAAGATTTTTTGAAACTTTTTTTACAATCATTCAAAGTATAGAGTTAGAAGATAATTGGTGTAAATAAATGAGGATATTAATGTCAGTTGTCATCTTTTTTTCTAATGGGAAGGTAGTTTTAGGACGGAGAAAAAAAGGGAAAGTGAGAAGAAAGTTTTAGGACAGAGGGAGTAATAGAAATTAAAAATTGTAAAAAGATCAAAAAATATTAATAAGAATCTGTAAAAATATATGAAAAAATTAAGCATGAGCTAGAATAATACCAACGGTAGAAAAATCTGTAAAAATGTGATGAGGGATCCTTTTTTTTATTTTCGGAAAGAAAAAAGTCGATTAAACCAACGGTAGAGATAGTTCCACACCCAAATCCATCACGTTCCCGGTTCCTACTCAACTTCTCGCGGCCCCTAAGAAAATAATACCCCGTCGTCATATAAACGAATTTCTTTTCGGAATTCCCTTCGCGGTTGTCAGATTCAGAGTTCGACCACGCTGAGCCTCTGCAAATCTCCATCTCAGTCGATCTCGTCGCCCTGAGGAAAAAATGAGTACCGGACCTGGTCTCTTCTCCGGTATTGGCAGGAAGGCCAAAGGTAATTCCATCGCAGATCCTGCTGTAGTTTTCGCCGTTAACGATCGTGTACGCTTTGTGTGTGAATTCATAGATTCCGAAATTTGACTCTGATTCTCATCGTTTACGAAACATATAGATCTGCTAACGAAGGATTTCATCTCGGATCAGAAGATATCTGTGTCGACCTACAGTGAGAGCGGAGTGGTACGATTTCATTGAATTCCGTTACTTTAATCGTTTTGAATCGTGTATTTTATGGCGATGCCTTTTTTCGCTTTCTGAATTTGGTGACTTGCTATTTAGGCTTTTATTACAGTTTAACAGCCTGTGGTCTGGGATTGTTGGATGCATGTTTCAGTTTGGAATTGCACTTTGAAAATAGGGATTTAGTCTACTGTATGTACCTCTTTCTCCACTGTTAGGCTTTACACTTGATAAATGTCAAAGTCATTGTGTTGTCCTTGTGCATTTGAATTTATGAATTGGCTTCTCACAATGGCACTTTTCTCTGTTGATTTATGCGATGAAGGTGGAGTAAATAAATGTAATACTTGAGCAACATTTGCATACACTGGCTATGGTCTTGTATACTTCTATTTGATTTGCTAACTTGACAATAAATTATTGTAGGGATAAAAAGTTTGAATCCATTTCTAAATTTGTCTAGTCAGTAGTCTTTTAGAGTCTTCGTTACATCATCGTATGGTACTATGGTCCAATTTATATCTCCACATGTATGTATCATTGGAGCCACCACCTCTAGAGTCCACATTTTCCCACAAGGCCACAAGAACAAAGATGTGTTCCTTTAAGGTCTGGCGATTCTGTTGACTTGAAATCTAACATTTGTTGTTCCAAAACTGTTTAGGGAACCATTTGGAGCTACTGTGGTTCAAACAATTAGTGAAGCTCATAATTTTTAATTTCATATTTCCCTTCCTCTAACAATTTTTTTATTCAAGTCACACATAGCTCCATGTACACAAATATCATTATCAGGCCCATAATTGCTGTAAAATAATATCCATTTATGTTTGTGAAGTATTGTTAGCAGTTCACAGAAGGATGACAGGATGCACAGTGACAATACAACTACATTAGTTTATGAATAGGGATATGAGAAGTAATAAAAATGCTCATGTTCTTAGCAGCGTTTCATAACTCCATAAGGGTTGATGGGCAACAACTACAACACATGAGTTACTTGAAACTTGAAAGTACAGCTTAGGCAAATTGGAAATTCAAAGATCAAATTTCTAGTTTGATATAACTAAAAGATCAAAGTTTCTATTTCCTCTTAATAATAACTGGGAGAACACCTAATAGGTAGTCAAAATGGAACGACTTTTTTTGTTTGAATCTTTTTCTCTTCATTTGATAACCAATGAATGGTCATGCCTATCAAGGCATTGCCAGATGGGGACTTGGCGCCGACTTGACGCATATCAGATGACTATGTCAAACCAGAAGTTATTTTTCTTTGAAAAACGAATACAACCCACATTGTGTACGCAAGCGAAACACAAAAAAAGTTTGGGAGTTAGATCTGAATCGGTCTTACCTCTTCTCTACCAATTGGGATTATGGAGATTTGAGTAGATCCGAATATGACTCATGCTGCTGAGGATTGCAGAGCATTATTTACATGATGTGCGTGTGTGTATTTTAACTGTATAGTTGAATTATATGATCAAAGTTTACAAATTTTGAATATACAAAGTAATCTTTTTTGAAACCCATGGAGTATAATTCTAATTTATGACTTGTCTTCTAGGTGGTCGGTTAGTTGACTATGCCCCCTGGTAGTACATTGGCGCCATGCCTCACTTTGGTGTCTTGATAACTATGTGAATGGTGTAGCTTCTCATACATTTCACACTCTTATTGTTTGGTGTAGGCCCTAACATCCACTGCTGTAAAGAAAGGAGCTCTGTCGACTGGAGATGTGGCAGCACAATACAAATATAACAACACTACATTTGACGTCAAAGTTGATACAGAGTCAAATGTGGGTAATTAAGATGTTGTATCATACCAGCATGAGACTTGGTTTTCCAAAATATTGACAATAAATCTCGCTATCATTTGTTGCAGATCTTAACAACTCTGACAATCACCAACATTGTCCCATCAACAAAGGCCATTGCTTCTATAAAATTTCCTGACTATAATTCTGGCAAGGTAAAAAGCCCATATCTCATATACTGCTGTCCAATCAAGAAAAGGCATGTTTCAAAATCCAAACACCTCCCCCCCTCCCCCCTTCCTAAAAAAAACTAGTTTGTTCCCATGAAGATAATGTTTCATTTAATATACTTACCAGTTGATAAAAAATGAGATATAGATAAATTTCATGTGATAAATATGGAGCCTGTTTGGTAAAAATATTTGGTCAATATGGCGGAGTTTATTGAATACTCATTATCGAAGAGCATTTGGTAAAATCCATTTCAGCCTAATAAGTCAAAGGGTATACGTTTTGCTTCTAAAACCAACAACAACAAAATCCATTGTAATCCCACAAAACTAAGGTCTGGGTTTGCTCATAACTCATAAGAAGCCATAAACAGAAAATGCTCGGTTTTATTACCAAACAGCTAACGAGTTAAACCAACAATAAATTTTAAAATTTTTGTAAGATTCATAATTTATGATAATTGTACATCCCCAAAATTTAATGGTTTTACATTTGTTAAAAACATGATTTTTATGGTTGTATAAAAACATGTTTTTTTTGTTAAAAACGTGGTTAGTTGCCCAGTATACTTCTTAATACTCACCTTTTTCTGTGGTTTTGTGGGATGCATGTAGCTGGAGTTGGAGTATTTCCACCACCATGCGACCCTCACAGCAGCTGTTTCTGCACCAAATCAGTCCCCCAATGTTGATCTTTCCATGACACTTGGCACCCCAACATTTGCTGTTGGTGCTGAAACGAGCTATGAAACTGCTTCTGGCAAACTAACCAAGTACAATGCTGGTATCTGTGTAACAAGACCTGATTCTTGTGCTGCAATAATCTTGTGAGTCAATGACTGCTAATCCATTGGTTATGCCCAACGATGAAAATATCCCAATATTTTCCAAAATTTCCTTAATCATCAATATTGGGGGAATATTCCAGATCAATATTTGGGTGACACAATGATATGGAGGGAGTATCAGAGAAATTTTGGAAAATGACAAGAAATATTAAAATGTCATGAAAAATATCAGGATGTATAAAAAATATGAAGTGAATATTGATATTTTCATCATCTTTTCTCTTCTCAAAAAGTTGCAAAATGCAATTCTTTGTCCCCAAAAAATAGAAAAAGATTCGCTGATATCTAAATGCCAAGCGGTTTTGCATAAGAACTGATGGTGTATTACCACATTTATTCTTGGTTGTTCCCATGAAGCTCAAAGCTTGTTTTCTCATACGTTTTTGCTCTTTCCTTCTGGCACAGGGGAGACAAGGGGGATACAATAAAGGCGTCTTATACTCACCATCTGGATGAGTCAAAGAGGACTGCCGCGGTAGGAGAGATCATCAGAAGATTTTCCACCAATGAGAACACATTCACAGTTGGGGGGTCATGTGCCATTGATGAGCTGACTAATGTGAAGGTGAAGCTCAACAATCATGGAAAACTAGGCGCTCTCTTGCAGCACGAAGTGATACCGAAATCGATTTTGAGCATCTCAAGTGAGTTCGACACCAAGGCCCTGGAGAAGACTCCCAGGTTTGGTGTTGCCCTCGCTCTCAAGCCGTGATGATATTCTTTTGACACCACAGAGCCTTATCAATCATTGATTGGCCAGTTTTTTTCATCTTTGATAACATTGAAGAAGAGCAGAATAAGGCCTGCAAATACTTTGCAACAGACTTTTGGGATGTGCATTCCATTGTCTTTCTGAGACTCTATTTGAGTTTTAATGTTTCCCCCTTTTTTAGAGAACAGTATTTGATAACAATCTATTCATTGATACGTTCTCTTAGCATCCCTTTTCTTGAAGCACATGAGCTCTGAAGGCAATTCAGTAGCCGATAACCGTTTTATTACTCCCACTATTCCAAATTAAGTTGTCTGTTTACTATTTACGAGTTCAACATTCAGAAATTCAGTACTAATTAACCCTTGTTGTCGATTCAATGTGACAAACAAGAAACTTGCACCCATTTCCTTCCAGCTGAAATATTGTACAAAAAAATCTCATAACCCTTAAACATTGATTATTTCAAGGTAATTAATGTTTTTTTCTTCATAACCTAAGACATGCCACTAGCATTTTTTTCCTAATATAGCCATTCAATCATTTCCAATCAGTAAAACAATTTTTGTGGGTAATATTCCCACTCCATTCAGAGTGGCTACGCCAACACAACTGAAATAAAGTATGAACTTTTCTTTATTTATTTATCACGAAGTAGGGACTTGTAGTATTACAAAAAGGTTTTGCAAGTCCAGTTTAATGTACAACCAGCAATGCACCAAGTACAAGGGTCATTCACACAATTAAGCCAATGCGCTACGTACTATACCAAAGCAAACACCACTTCTATCAGGCTGCAACCTCTTCATGTAATATTTTGAGAGGTTAATTCGTTTTCTTCTCTCCGCCGGTATCTTATCAATGGAACATTCTGAAAAGCCGCGCCTTATAAACCTGTCGAGGAAAACCGTACAATGAATGAATTAATGTTAATCGTACACCGGTACACGCACAGAATACTTATATTTGACAATGTTATAGCCTCGAGTAATAAATGAACTAAATCAAAATGACACGTAAAACTTCTCTGAAGTTTCGGATAGTAAGTGAACCGACTTTTTTATGGGCTTTTGTCTTTTGTTGTTGTTGTTTGCACTCAAACCACATATTATACATACAAACATTTTCGACAGCCACTTATTTTCCAGCAACCAAACAGAGCTTAAGAGAAGAAGAAAATCCATTGTGTATGAAGCCATACCAGTCTGCACTGCGAGTTGTGAAGAGAAAAAGCATTTGTATCCCAAGGGTAGATGCCTTCCTTTCAATGTAATCTGCACATATACATATATGCATTTCATACATGGTCTATATAATTACAGTAACCAAATGATCAGTACTCCCTCTCTACCAAATTAATCTTCCTGTTTTCCTTTTCGGGACGTCCCAAAAAAAAACTTCATGTTTCCTATTTTTGGAAAGTTTTTTGTGGCTCCCAATCTTTCTCTCCCATTTGCATCACTTTCAACCGCCCAATTTCACTTTTCTCAAAGTTTGTGCCAAACCCAATCAAGAAAATTAATTTAGGACGGAGGGAGTATACAAGAATACGAATAAATCATCTCACTGTCAATTGATTTTGGGATGAATTGAAATCTAAAAATTCTATACTAACTTAACATTAAATTACTCCTTCCATACCAAGTAATTTGTCTCCTTGTCCTTGGCAACGACAATCGGGAGAAACAACAAGAGAAGCAACCTCCGCGCATTTGTCTTTCAAGAAGGGAAAGAGAGCACCACAAGCTATGATTTGACCCTCTCTTTCCACGACGATGAAGGAACCCAATGCCTCACGAAGCTGGAACTCGAAGGTCATTGCGTAATTTAAAAGAGATTATATGAGAAAAGATGAAGTGAACCAAATTCAAATGGCAACTAAAAAAAAGGTAAGAATTTTACAATCAGCCTTGACTTACATCCTCCTCTGTCCTCGCGGCCAATTCCCCATCCTCTTCTAAAGTTTGCAATAGTTTTTCTATCCCAGGAACATCTGTTTCCTTTGCCATTCGAGTTCCTTGATAAAGATCACTGCCAGAAACGTGAAATGTGTAAGTATGTAACTAGCTAGCCAAAGGAAACAAGATTCATCTAATGACTCCATACCTAGCCACCATTGTACCAATCCCATCCCTTTGAAACAATTCCTTCAATAAAACCCCACCAATGGTCCCATCTAAGAGATGAACTCTTTGAACACCTCCCTGTAGAGAAAATACATAGATAACAAGATCATCAAGGTCAGGATGCACTCTGATAGAATTAGAAGAATATTTGGGAAATATTTTTTTTGAATCCATCATATGAACAAAGTCACGCGATATATATATATAGGTTCGCACTCTACAAACAAAAGCTGCTGCGGCTAACTCTGAAAGGTAACCATACAATCGACTTAGCCTCTCTTGTCCACCGATTGCAAAACCTTTTTCCCCACACAAAAGTCCGTTCCCGTTGTCAAAGCCAACCCCATTCTGGAATGATCCATTCCCATATAGGGAAAACACTGATCGATCTGAAGGTTCATAGTCCAATAGGCCTTCATGACCGACTGCTTTCACATAAGTTGCTGCAGTTTCACTTTGATAAGCTCTTCTGCGCACCAGCAAGTCTGCATCCTCAAGGGTTAAGAAACGAATGAGACGACCGGATTCATCTAATATCGGACCGTCCATAATGCAAATAAGTTTCTCTGCACCAAGGGCCAATGCGCAGGCTGTAGCAACTTCATATGTGCTGCAATACCAAACAAAATTAGGTTCTTAATATAATGTTAAGGAACCAACTCAACCAAAAGCGCAAGCTTGGGGTTGAAGGTTGAAATAGTGTTTTTATACTCCAATGGGCAACAAAGATTCATATTTAAGGCCTATAGCCATAATGCATACTTGCAATTTAAAACTTGGCCAGAACTCGAATAACCAACATTGCTGATTAACACAATGGAGTCTTGATCAAGCCTCTCGCGTATTCGAGAAACATCAATCTTCTTCACTTCACCGGTTGATCCGTAATCAATTCCCTCAACAACTCCCCTTCTCTGCGAAAGAGTATATCGAAAAGGTTTTAGCCTGAAAGTCATTATCCAATCAACCCCATGAATCAATTTATCTAGGGAGAAGTACTTTACTATGATTAAAAAATGTATCTTTACCAAAATAGGACTTTCAATGTTTTTATACCAAAATAGGACTTATAATGCCATAGAGTGTCAATATATAACGACATGAAACGCCAACATGTAAAGCCAAGATGTGGTATCGCGCAGTGTGAAAGCTCATATTTAGCACATAAAACACACGATGTCATATTTTGGTAGAAGTTTAATGTTTTAGTCTTATTTAGGTAAATTTTGTACTAATCAATGGTATGCACTTATAAACAGACTCAAAAGATGCAACGAAATGCATAAGGTAAAAGTAAAGTTTCATACCTTAGCAGCTAAGAAGTTACCACTGGCAACACTGACACTGTCATGCCAGCGACTATTGTCTCCGTGTCGGCGGATGCCAGTGAGGGAAGGTCCAGGGGACAACTTTGTCTCTAAAAGCATTCGAATTCTTCCAGCGGCATCCACTGCCGCCTCTAGGGAATCAGGGTCTGTGATTCTGTAGCGACCTACATACTCTGGTTCCCTTCCTGCTATGACAAATAAGCTATTAAAAAAACACTTCACATTACAAAAAAGGATGAACCGCATCCCTAAGGATCCCTCAGAACCGGCCAGACGGTGACGTGAGATGAGGTAAATTGGGCTTTTAGCGCAGATGGTGTCAAATGGTGGAGGCTGCACCGCTCTATCCTTATCATAGTTGCCTCCTAGCGCAATTGCCAAGAATCAAAAGCAAGTATTACCTGGATACCACTTGTCTGGCCAACTGTGCAACGCCCACGGCAAAACACTTCATAGTACAAGTTTAAGAGCAGGAACAACACTAAAAGCTTGTTCTCTTCGTCTGATCTAATTTTATTAAATATATGGACTTTGTATTACCTATTTTCCCTTTCTTTTGTAGGGAGTACTAAAAATGTGCTTAGTTTTTAAAAACTAAAACCTACTGGGAGAATTTTATTCGCCAGCAGGGTGAATAAACCTCAAATCAGTAGGAAGAAACCTCCGATGCATAATGCATATGAACTATGGGTGAAGAAAGTGCATGAAGAGAGAATGAAACTCACCACGCTGAGACAAAAGCCTATCAATCTGCACATGCGTCCCTGGCACAAGAACAAATTTGACACCCAATCCATGAAGAAGAGATATATCCTGTGAACGCATCCATCTTTAATCCGTGTGAAATTAAATCAATAATTCTTTTAATAAAAAGAGTAGTTTCATAAATAGTAGCCAATTATATGTTCTTTTTCATATTTGTTCCCAATTATTAAATATTTTATACTCCCTCCGTCCCAATTTATTTGCAACACTTTGAACGACGTGCAAAATATCATCTCTTTTAAAATCACTTTAATTTTAAATTGGTAGAGTAATAAAAATTAAAAATTATATCATTCAAAAGTATATGAAAAGTTCTACAAAACAAGATGCGACAAGAATATTTTATTTTATCAAATGGTCAACCAAAACGAGTAAACAAACAAAAGTTATCGAGAGGCCAGAATAGTAACCGTGACATTCTTTCCGGGACGGAGGAAGTAAATAGTCTTCAATTATTGAAAATTATTCACAAATACTACCTCCGTCCTAACAATTATTTTTTCATCAAATATAACAATTATTTTGAGTAATTCTCAAAATGGTCCTTTCTAATAAAAGTTTTTTCAAAGTAATCTTCAATAAACAAAAATTACTAATGTGATCCTTTATACGTAGTAATTGAGATTTGTTTCGTAAATAGTTCTTTATCAAAAATGCACTTTAAGTGACACTTAAATAGAAGGTTTTTTAATGCACTTTATTATCTAAACTATCATTAAGTCCTCAAAATATTTTTTTTAATTAAGTGGAAGGCTACTAATAAACAATAATTACTAGTATGGTTCTTTATAATTTAGATTTATTCTCTAAATAATCATTTGCCTAAAATGTCTATTAAATGTCAGTTAATTAGAAGCTATTTTAATATTTTCTATCATTTAGGTTTAAAGTATGTTCTCTAAATGCTCCTATAATTAAGTATTTTTTCAAACTAATAAGTTTTAAGTAAACATTTTTTGAAATTGAGTAGGACATGAACCAACTCAGGGTGGGTCCCTTCTTCTAGTAGCCTCCCACTTCATTTAAAAATAATCATTTTGAAGACTTATTCATAGTTTAAATAATAAAGAGAATCAAAATACATTTTATTTAATTATCATTTAATAGATATTTTTGATAAAAGACTATTTGGGATACATATCTCAATTATAAAGAATCGCGTTAGTAATTCTTGCTTATTGTGGATTTCTTTGAGAAAAAAACTTTATTAGAAAGGTCCATTTTGAGAGTTTACTCAAAATATTTTCTCATATTTGGTGAAAAGGACTATTTCTAAAATAATTTTCAAAAATTAATAAGGATGATTTATGGAATATCTTATAATTGGGGACTAAATATGAAAAACTCTATATTATTGAGGACCATTTATGGAATTTACTCTAATAAAAATTTGTTTCATATGGAGTATTAATAATCAAATTGGTATTGAAAAAAATAAAAAAATACAAATTCAGATGTTTTGTTATTCAACTCAAAATAAAAATTACCCCGGAGTACATATTTATATCTCAAAAATAGAAGTTTGTACTGTAATATTATGGTGACCTATTGATGACCAAGTAATTGGTAAATAGATTGTTAGTGAAAATATCGTACAAGTTCAAGTATTTATTTGAAAGATTTCAAACTTTAGGTACTAAATCGAGATTTTTGTAAAAGTTCAGATATCATTTTTGAAATTTACCTATTAAACATGATGTCTAATTGGTGGAATTTCTACTATAGATTTAAAGTCCTTAGTATAATATTTAAACTTTTTTACAGAAGCAAAATGGTAAAAATTACGGAGTAAAATAAAAAAAATGTTCTTTACAAAGGTACCCCAACTTTAAGTTTGTACTTGACATCTATAAGGTCAAATTTTAATTTTTAAAAAATTATGTTTTATTTATACAATATCATTTTTTTCTTTTTTTGTTTTAACTCTATGCTTTCTAGAAGTTTTTTAAAAATTTTAGTATTTTGAATTTTTTTTATAACTTAAAAATATTTTAAACCAAACTAGCATTCACTTTCTAAAATAATTGTGGATATTATAATTTAAAGGGAAAAGTTTCTTATTTATTTCAACTTCAAAATATTTATAATTTTTTGGAGTTAGAGTTTAAATAGATAAATAAACACGATGTTGCATGAAAGTCTCCTTAAAAAAATACTTAATTGACTTATAAAAACTCATTACACGTATCAATAATTCTGAATAACGATGATGATGATAGTTGTAAAAGTAGTAGTAATAATAATAATAATAATAATAATAATAATAATAATAATAATAATAATAATAATAATAATAATAATAATAATAATAACAACAACAACAACAACACACATTCTTTAAATTTTAAAATTTAAAAAATTCGAAATAAATGTTTAAAATTAAATTATAGACAATTATTAAAATGATATCGCTACTTAAGTTTAAAATATGAAGTATATTGTAAATTATAAAATTTTTCAAAAATCTAAACTTAAAAAAATTATAGAAAGAACAAGTTAAAATAAAATTAGAATATACTCTGTAAAATATACTTTCATTAGATTAAAATTGAATTATATAAATATTTAAAAAAGATCAACTTTATATGTGTCAAGTATAAAGTTAATCAAGTATTAGATAAACTACAAATTAGTTTGGAAGTCATATGGAATACCACTTGTACATTAGGAAGCTAAGTAGAACGGCACATGTGTACACACCGGCCGGATTATCAACATTCTGGCAAGAGTTTTCCTTTGTTGCATTTTTTAAAGTTGGCATACATTTTTGTTATAGTAACTCAAAGATAAAGTAACTTTTTGTTACAAAATTCAAAGTTGGAGTACCTCTCAAATAACAAAACTATAAAAATATTTAAGGAAATCCCCCTATATAGGAGTAAAACATTGAAAATTATCAAAATAAGAGTTCCATTTTTTTATTCTCTATATAAGAGTTCGCATTGTGATAACGCGACACTGTACATGAGCATTTTACTATTCTTTTTGGTAATATATATGATCATGATTGATAATGTAAATGCATTTTAACTTCTATTTTAATAATAAAAAATGCAACTCCTATTTAGTATTCCCTTCGTCCCGGAGTATTCGTCCCATTTTGACTTTTGGAACTGTTCATCTAAACACTTTGACTCATCAAATTCTCTCAATGTGTAAGCCTAAATATAGTCATGTGTGATCTTGTTTGATTTGTCTTAACATATGGATTATTACGTAATATATAATTTCTATAATTTTTTAATATACAAATTACAAGATAAAATGAATTAAAGAAGTGTATTAGATGATGTGTAAAAATGAAAGTGGACAAATACTCTAGAACGGAGGTAGTATATTTTTAATATTTTATTCTTACTTTAGTCTTTTTTCCAAATACTCAAATTTTCGACAAAAAAGTGTAAATTCACCAATTTACAAAGTTTGGTCACAACATTCTACAAGCTATAATTCAATGGTGAATAAAAAACAATAATTCGAAGGAAAAGAGTCGGTACAAAGAGAACAAGTGGAATTGCCAAAAGCCCAAAACATAGCACTAAGACAAAAGAGTGACAGTTGCGTTGATTGGACTTAAACGGTGGAGAATAACAAAATGAGGTATGGACTATTTGGAACTTCTATTTCGCCTACCGTGTTGTTTGACAACCATTTCTGAGTAGGTAAGGAACTATGGAAGTTTCTACCCGATCTCAGGGATAACCGATATATTCGACCAGATTTAATGGATAAAAATATGAAGGAAAAAATATGATGGATTGACTAACGATGAATCGGGTCCAATGCAGATAAAGATTTTTCTCATCCGTTACTCGATAATATTAGTTTTATTTTATTGAGTACATAAATTTGTTCTATTTTAATTTTTGATGTACTCCAATTCACTTTATAAAAACCTTTATTTGCATATTACTATGTAGAAAATTGTTTCTTTGTAGGATTCCACCACAAATATCATTAATCTCTTATTTTTTTTAACGATTTTTTCTATGTTATATGCTTCATACGTTGTTCATTTCCTAAAAATAATGATTGAAATTTTTTTACCTATATTACTCATGGGGAAAGATCGGATCGTGGGTGAGGCATATAAAAGATGATTGATAGATTAAGTGATGGATATAGGGTTAATGGATGAATGTGGATGAAATTTCACTATATCAAAACTTCACCCATTACTATCACATTTACAACAATGCTTTCTATGTACAACAACAACAACAGCCAGTTAAATCCCACAAGAGTAGGGTCTGTGGAGGGTGTGTGTACGCAGACCTTGCCCCTACTCGAAAGTAGAAAGGCTGTTTCCAAAGAGACCCCCGGCTCAACGTTGAAAGTTGCATTGCTTGACTAACTGATACTTCATTAATTAAAGAAGCGCAAATAGTTTAGATATCCATTTTGATTTATTCCATCACATCCAAAGCCAAAAACAGGTGAAATTTTGGCTCCATCGGAGATGATGGAAAAAACAATGCTTTCTATGTGTACTCCAAAATACTTGGTAGAAACTACTCTGTATATGTATATTAACCATAAATGAGCTACCCTCTGAGTTTGTAGATTTTGACTAAGATATGCAAAAAAAAAATAGAATGTATTTCGATATAAATGTAATATAAATAATTTATTTTAAACATAAATTTGGAATACTAAGTTTTTGTAAAATATATCTATATGTAACTAGAAGATTTATATTGGAAAGAATAATGAAAAGTCAAATGAGAAGATTTTTGTCGGACAGAGGGAGTAATAGTTATACTCACGCTAATAAAAATAGAGTAATTGTTCTCTAACTAGCACTAAATGCATGTATTTTGGTCATCAATTAAATAAATATAAACAACAGCGGAGTCATAAATCGGAAAAGCCTACGAGCAAACAAGCAATGAAATAATTAATGATATTTTTAGAGCAAATTCTATAATTGGTCCTTTATAACATGAGGAATTAATGATTTCTTTAGAATAAATTCTATAAGTGATCCTTCTTTTATAGGTATCTTCCCACAAATAATCCTTTTTAATATTCTACCATACTTGTGTTAATTTGGGGCTAAAAGTGTAATTTCACAATGATAATAATATATTTTTTTTGTCATACATAATTCTAAAGGCCGTTCCTTTTGCGTCCTTTGTGAATTACAGTCGCTTTCTACTATAACCATAGTTTACAAATGTCGTCTTTCGTCGGAATCCTAGCCCACAATCATAGTCATTATTTTCGTGTTATCCGTCTAACCATGCCAATATCAGAATACGTCATTAGACATAAGATTGATGTCAAATTATACTTTTAGCATTTAAATTAACACCAACATGACACAATATAAAAAAAGACCATTTGTGAAAAGGCACTTATAAAAGAAGGACTACTGGGATAATATTTAATAATAGAGGACTAAATATAAAAACTCCTCTTATAAAAGACCAATTATGAAATAACTCTTTTTTTAATACTCCATTTAAATTTACGTTCTCTTGTGAATTTTACTTTTAAATTACTTATATTCTAGTAATTTCAATTATTACACATTTAAATTTTATTATTTTAAAGTTAAATATTTCATTTGTCAACATGAAATTTTCTTTTTTATTGGGGGCAAATATTTTTTACCTTTTAGGGTAATATAAACTTTTAATGGCGAAAAGAATTTCATTTTTTTACTTTTAGGATAATTTAAGGATATTAATTGAATGAATTAAAAGTTTTGATTGGGGACAAGTTCCCCCATTGTTAAAGAAGTGGCTATGCCACTCAATATATATTGCATCTTTTTATATACAATGGTAAGATGAGTTTAGGAACAGTATTCCCGCCCATTTCATCAGCTACAGTAGCCGCTAGATTTAGACCGCACATTCGGATAGAAAAATCCGGGGAAGCTTCTTGCATACTCTTTTAGATGTACGGATAGATAGCGTATACTGGACAGCAGATCACTCCCGTGATAAGAGAAAGAGTATGGGAGAAGCTAAGCCGCTGGGTTTTTCCGTCAGATCCATCTGATAAAAGAGACTTCCTGCGTACACATCTAGAGAGAGAGAGAGAGTATGGAGAAAGCTTTCTGTCAGATCCACCTGTTCTTGCTTCTCTTTCTCCGCAGCAGCTTCACCGTCTCTGACCAGACAACCGGTAAGCCATGCGCTGTCTCACTTCTCAAGCTGGAGGTCGATGATCACCGTCAAATTCAATTTGCACATCGCCGTAGCGGTAGAGAGCACACCGCCGCGGGTAAGTAGCCAGGCTTCTGATTGATTTTTTTCTTTCTAATTTTGAAGTTCCGACGTTAATGGTTTTACCATTATCCATCTAATTGTAATTAGCAATTCTTTTTTTCATCTTCCAGGTGCAGATCTGACACCCATTACAATTGAATGCCCTAATTAGAAGATGGTGGGTGAAGTTTACAGAAGATGGGGAATATTCATGGTGGCTTTCAAATTTATTCCTTTGGACAAAGGTTTTCAGCTCCCTTTTCTTCTCTATTTTCACCCTTAAATTTTATATTTTTCAATTTTGTTCAATACTTGAAATCAAATGAAGTTAATTTATTATAGATTTATATATTAATGTAATGTGTCTATTATAATTCCAAAACCTAATATATTGATGGAAAGTCCAACTGCTTTGGGTTTGTTAATTTTGAGAATACTGATGCTGTTGCTAAAGCTATTGAAGCTATAAGTGAAAAGAATTTGATGATAAAGAGTAGTATGTTGGGAAAGCTCAGACAAAATCTAAAAGAAAGCAAGAGCTGAAAAGTAAGTTTGATTAGAGTATAAAGGGAACTGTGTATAAACATCAAGGATTAAATTTATATGTCAAGAATGTTGATGATAGTATTGATGATGACAAGCTAAGGGAATTGTTTGTAGGGTTTGGTATAATAAGATCTTGCAACATATATTCCAATCAACAATAAGTTCTGCTAAGATACTTTTGTGTTACTCGAATCTTGACATAACATTTCAGTATTTGTTCCTGAGTTTGAGTTATGCATAATTCAAGTGGAATTAGCAAAGGGTCTATATTTGTATTATTCTCAACTCCTTTATAAGCGTCTAGAGCTGTATGTTACTATTATTTTTTATATAATACTAATTGACTCTCTTTGTTTAGCTATTCTTCATCATAGAGAGTAGGATCTGATCCATGCATTTCGATTATTATAGCTTTTTGATTTGAATGGGAAAGTGGTGGTGTCCAAACTACTCTATGTTGCTCTTGCTTAACGAAAAGAGGAGAGGCAAGCAAGATTGCAGGTAAGATTATTTTTTAAAAAAAAATTCATGTGTAAACAATTTGTGATACCTGTTCTTCACCATATATTTTTAGAAAATGACTGTTTGGACATTTGTACTTTTCAGCAAAAATATGCACCTGTAGTTGGTGAAAACTTCCTTCATGGTCCCCAAAATCAGCAGACTTTGCAATATATCTCCTCTCAGATTCATAATGGGATAAGGTTGGATCCTAATGAACAAAAGAATGGGTTTCGGGTATTCTCTTTGAAATAAAGAACCTGAAAATTTTCAGTTTTTGTAGGATTTTTGGATCCTGTTGCTACCTATGTTCTATGTACCATTTTTTAAATACCCTTTGTGACTTATATGTAGGTGAATGCTGTAAACTCTTCATCAGGGATCGAATCCCAAGGATTGATGATAGGGGAAATTACTTCTCCTGCTGAGTATTCACCTTTGAACATTCTAGAGCAGGCGAGCAACTCAAATGAGAAGGTAACAAACTCCAGTGCTAATACTACTTTACCCGAATCCATGATTTCTATGGGCCAGAAAAATGCATATCCTGTTAACCATGCTGAACCTATTCTATCTTTCTATATATAATGCAGCTATAGTTGCTTAATATGTAGCAAAAATATGCAGCTGTAGTTGCTTATTTGGAGTGATAGATCTATCAAAATCGTTGCACCAATGCTCTTTCCATCGCTCCTCCATGGCTTCTTAGTCAGTTTTTGTGCTCGGTAAGCTTCTCATTTCTCATCGGCTTCTTCATAGCATTTCATTCTGCCTGGGTTTTTTTTATTTTATTACCACTTCGTTCTCAAGTGATTTTTGGTAATTTTGTTCTTATAAGTGAAAGGGTACTTATCCTATTGAGTTTAGGAATTTATTTTTGTAATAGTGATGCAGAGCAAATCAGTAAAACCACTAAAAATGGTATTTTTGTTCTTACAAGTGAAAGGATACTTATCCTATTGATAGAAACTACATGGTATTTTTGCTCTTAGAGGTGAAAGGGTACTTACACACAGCTATAAGTTCCTTGACCAATCTGCGAGAACAAAAACTACCATCTCACAACCATTAGAGAGATGATTTCATACGAAACCAATCATTTAGCCAAAATAATGTTTTTTTGCTTATAATCAACAATAACATTATCCACTCATTCTTTTTTGTTAAGGTTAGTCCACAATTTTCCCATTTACATACTTTTTATACATGTTTAGAGTTTTGTTTGTTTGTATGTTTCAACCTTTTAAATGTCAGAAAATATAACCTCTTCAGGGCAATGAAGGTGCCCTTCAAATTCTTTCAAAGGATAATGAACTTTTGAAGGAGTGATGATAAGTGTGTTTTTTTTGTTTTATCAACATTTTTTTAGATGCTTTGAATTTGGATGTTGATCATTTTTCGAGTGCTTTGGCTAAAGGCTATGTGTTGGACATTGACGTGGTCAGGAAGGGCCACAAGAAAATCTACACAGATGGTCGAGACCAAATTTTGGCAAATTCAAATCGGTGAGATGAAGAAGCGGAGTAAATGTTAGACCTTATGGGGCATAGGGGCAACAAGGTAGTTTTCTTCATGTACTACACTAGAATTTGAATAAATGTTAGACCTTTGTCATTGTACTTATAATCAAGTTTTCTTTATGTACTACACTAGAAGTTGAATAAAAGTTTGAAAATTTTTTTATGCATTGAATTGGTTCTACATTATTGATATATTGTATCTAGATTATACCTCTGTGCATGTCTACATATGATGAATAACTTCATACTTCCACCGTCCCAGAGTATTTGTCCACTTTCATTTTTACACACCATCCAATGCACTTCTTTTATCCATTTTATCTTATAATTTGTATATTAAAAAATTATAGAAATTATATATTAATAACCTATAGTTCGTAATCATTATTTTTATTTTCATAAATCTTTTATATGTAGTAATAACATTTTTACATAAATTTATTATTAAATTTTTGGCCGTGCATCGCACAGGTACGAATCTAGTTTATATCAATAAAAAATAATTTTTTCAAATTTATTTTGTAAATGTTTCTAAAAATACTACGGAGTATATGTGCTCTAAAATGGATATCACGTCTCAAAAAAGGTGTAAAATCTCACCAATTTTAAAATTAATTTAATTAAAATTGGTATCAAAATAAAAAAAAGTACGTACAAATTGCACTCTCCAAAAATATAATTTATCAAAAATTCTACTCGATACAAAACAAGGGAACAATAAAAATATTTTGTTTTATTAATCCCATCCATGTATACATACAAGCAAAAAAAAATCAACTTATTTTGTTTACTACGTATTAATTAGTGTAATAAAAAACATTCAATATAGTGAAATAAACAAAACAAAAAAAAGAGTAAAAAAGACAAATAATAGAACGATGATGATCACTGGTACTATTACTTACTTGGAGTAAAGAGGAAAGGTGATGATGACTGTCGACGATCTCCGCCGACAGAACAACCACAAAAGTACTTCCCCGGTGCGCCGCAATGTACGGCTCCGCCTCCCTCATCGCCCTCACAAACAGCTCCTCCTCCGCTTCTTCATCAACAGCTGATATCTGTTCCGGCGCCGTGCCACCGCCGCCGCTCCCCCTGATTTTGTCACGACGACAGAGCCTCAACTTCAACAAGAGAGATCCCGCCCTCCGGCCAGTTCTCGTCCAGGGTAAAGAGAAGGATTTCGAGAAATATGGGACTCGGTGGCGGCCTTCCGACCGTACGGAAAGCCGCCACCATATTTGTTCCACCATGGTCTCCATATGTCGTCGCCGCCGCCGACGCAGGAAAATCGGAGAATGGCAGAGGACAGACTGAATTGAAGTTGGCGAATTTGTTAAGCCCGTACGTCTGATTTTATTTGTGTCGCGTCGGGTTGCTTTTTTGGACTGGTAGAAATACTAACTAAAAACTACGCATTACTTGCACTAGCTACCTCACTCCCAAGGGTGAACCCCACTCCGAGAGTTTTTCACTCAAACGATAATTAGAGGTAGAGAAAGTAAATTGAACCTAGTTTTATTTACAAATTGGCTACGAGCAATGTAACATCTAACATGTACTTGGAAATCACATAAGCCTTATTTTAACGTAATTGTCTCTTACTAGAATTGTCAGAAATCAAATTCTATCGGGTGTTACTCCAAACTTTCATGATTTTAAAGTGAAGAGTACTAGGGAGTAATTCTTTGTGACCATAAAACAAAAAGCAAATTAATTGGGAAGTGGTGTGGTGGATTTGACTTTAGAGATTGATTTATGAACTCATAGCCACTCCACTATTTGTTGGAGGCACTCCACCTATCTCTTGGACAAAGTTCTTGGTTTACTCGAGAAAGTTCTACGGGGACAAATTGAATTTTATGAAGGCGTGTGTGCCGTTGAAGATTCCGTGGATGAAATTATAAAGAAACTTCAGGCATTCCGTCCAATTGAAGGTCAACCAAAATTTGATTCTAAGGTATATGCGTTCTCCGTAGAGGCCTTTTGCTCAATACAAGATTTAGTTCGTGGTCTCCCAATTATGCCAAGCCTGATTCCTATAGAGTTATACATTTTCAAAACAACCATGATGCGCTTTATTAAGAAACTCATCGGGACTCCAGGAGATTCAGCCCTTCCTGTACCTGTGCAAAACACAACTTTGCAGGACCAGGAATTTAAAAAGGAAATTTTTATTGATCCTGTTGGTGTTCCTGAAGATGATCTTATGATAGATCCCATAGATGTTGTTCCTGTTGCCGTTGTTGATGTTGTTGTTGATGTTTCTGGTGACGATGAACGAGACCACACTATCCAAGCAAAATATTCAAGCGATGGTATTATTTTTTATGGATGCACGAAAACATTTGGGATGTCAGAAAGCGACGTTGTTGCCCTTTATGATTCTAGGGATGTCACGCGTGCTGGCAAGATTTTCTTCTCATTGGTTCTCTGGAGTTGTTTGCTAGGAGTTGTGAATGCTTTGAGCTTGGCCGTTCACAACGCATGATTCCTCGTTTTTTCTGGATTTCCAACTTGAGGACAAATTGGTTTTCGAGGCGGGGGGAGTGTTACGGGACTTATTATTATTATTATTATTATTATTATTATTATTATTATTATTATTATTATTATTATTATTATGGTAAGGAATTATTTATAGTTAGTTAATTATTGTTAGGGAATAATATATTTGTTAGGTGATTATTTAGTTTTCTAGTTTATTTAGTTACCTTTTATAATTAGGATTCTTAATTTATTTAGTTACCATTTATTATTGAGATTCTCTAGAGTTAGAGCCTATAAATGTATCCATCACCATAGTATTATCAATCAATGAATAAAGAAAATACTTTCTCCTAAACCTTAATATCTCTCTTTCTCGCCTCTTTTGTTCTTGGAGCTCGAAGGTGCTCGAAATCCTTCCCTATCCCGATACGATACCGTATCAAAATCCAACTTCTCTCACGCAAGATATAAACTTATTTGGTGTTGCCTCTTTTTACAGATTAACTCTCACATATAGCCTCTGTGAATCTCTCTTGTAAAATCAGTGAGCTAAGCTAATCTGTGAGAAGAGGCGCAGGTTATATGGTTAAAGACATAACCCCTTTTATTTTGGAGTACAAAATGGAATCCGTTCTACACCGAACTTAACTTTTAATACTTGCCCCGTTCGCCATAGACCTTCTCAAATTGACTTTTTGTAGTTTTTAAGTGGAACTGAAAAAATGTGAAAATTTACTAAAATACTCTTAATGAAAGTAGTAACACCTTAATTTGTCTAGGTCTGCAGCCCCTTTCGAACTAAAGTATTAACTTCGTAACGTCGAAATTTCAAAACTTTTAAAACTTTATCTAACACAACTGTACAAAAATTTTGGAATAGCATCGGTCCTCCAAAGACGAAAATGACGAAGGTTTGTCTTGTTCCTTTGTCTTCCTCATTTGACAAGCATCTTCCGAGTGCTGACCTTTGTTTTATTACAGGCTTAATGGATTTTATCCATACTCTGAGGAAGAGGAAGACTCGAGGCATGTCCAAAAATCAAAGCGAAGGTGAAAATGCCCAATCGCCGAGTGGGACTTAAGAACTCAGCGAGTTTGCTCCGGTTACTATTCACATCCCAATCTTGGCTCTGAGCGGCGCGCTGAAAAGGAGAAGGGTCATTGGGGGTAGAGGACGAGGAAGAAGCTCCCAGTTCTGACTTTCCAGAGCCAGAAACAATTCTGGCCGAGTGCACAGCCAAATCTAAGGACAAGAAGTCTGCCATCCAAGAAACCATCGACGTGGAGGGTGGTGATCACGCAGAGGCCGAGGCTGGGTTCTTGATGTTTGCGTTGTAGGATGAGGACGAAGGTCTTTTGTCCTTGTGAAAGATTTTGGCGTCCATTCATATGGCCAAGGTGGAGGTAAGAAATAATACTGATCAATTAATGGCGTCTTAGTGTTTGTTGGCTCACTTACCTTCTGTCTCTGCAGGCAACAACCAAGTTGGATGCAATGAGTGCCCGTCGCTCCAGTACGGGGTTTATCTCAGTGGCCAGTTTCCTGTCTTCTTTGGAGGTAGAGCTTGGCCGCCTGAAAAAGGTTTCTAAGGTCCATGGTGAACAAGTGTCCGAGCTTTAGCTCCAGGCCGTGTCTAAGTCAGAGCGGGTGATCAAGCTGCAGGGGGTGGTGAAAGAGGCGGAGGAGTCCATCTCCCAACTCACCAGCTCGATGGATGCACAGGAGCGGGATACCAATGAAAAGGTGGCTGCCCTTGAGGAAAAACTCCAACTGTCAAAGGAGAGAGGGCTGAGCTGGACATCGAGCTTGCGGAGGCTATCTCTCGTCAGAAATCAGCCAAGCTCATGAAGGAACATGTCGTCACTAAGTTTGTTGAGTCCCCTGCGTTCAAGGAGGTGTTGATGGAAAATTTTCCCAAGTATTTCAAAGAGTGGTCAAAGACCGAGGCCGGCTTGCAAATGACTGCTGATGACAGTGAGAGATGGTTCGCGGGTGGCGTTTATCATGCAATTGAGCTTGTCCTTTGGCGCGTTAGGAGAGTGGATCCTTCCTTTCCCCCCTTTAGGAGTTGATATCCCGAGGATGCATGATCTGGATTTGAACAATGAGCTTGGCCCCAACCTTGACTGCATGGGTACTGTGACGTCCGATGAAGATCCTCAAGCTGAGGGTGCTCAAACTACAGATGCTCCTCTGGCCTAAGCCAACCAACCCGATTTGACTTGTCATAAATGTCTCTGACTACTTTAACCGATCATTTACCTTGCTTTTCACCTTCACCCCCTATAAATTGTCAAAAGACTTTGCACTTCCTCATTGCTTTGCTACTGCTTACTTCTTATTTGCTTGAATATTTCCCTTGCTCGTGATGGCTTCCAGCGGCCAAGGCAGTGGTGCGAGACTTTCATCCGGCCCAAAGGATGGTAGATCCCCTCCGCCCAAACCTAATGGGGAAAATCCATCTAGTGAAAGTCCTTGGAGAGTTCGCTATAAGAACTTGGAGCCCATATCCACAGACCTTCTATTGGACTCTCTCGACATTTTAATATATTTTTATTTTGATAAAAAAGGACTATATTAAATATTTAAAATATTAATTATATATTGAATTTCGAAATTATAATAATAATTTATAACAAATTAATAATATAATATATTAGTAAGTAGTAATATATGATTATATGAATAATGAATGTATGACTAAAAATTTAATATTATATGAGTGTATATCTATATATTACGGAGTATATAATAGATTAATATATATTTATATTATTATATGAATATAAAATGTACTCCCTCCGTCCCTTAATAATGTTCTGTTTTTAACTTTTGGAGGAATTAAGGGAGGGATATTTGTGCTTTGACTTTCCCTTTTTACCCCCCAACCCTAAAATAAAGTAGAGAAAAGCAAAAATATGAATAGTGTAAAGTGGGATTAAATAATTAAATGGAGTACACATGCAATCAAATCGGCAGTACATTGATGAGAGGAAAACATGAAGCATCACATACTTCCTGTACGGCTGAACAAATACACTATACTACAATTACAGCCACCAATTTTTTTTGGGGAAATTTGAACTTCCCTCCAACCAAAACCCTCCAAAACGAAAATGGAAATACATCAAAATCAGAATTCTATTTAAGGAATGCATTGAATGCATTCACTTATTCTTTCTTCTCTTCTTAAGCTTCTTCATGGTCCCTCCTGAATCTTCTTTAGATTCATCCACTTCCTTTTCCTTTTCAGACGATGAGTCATCCTCGTTTGACAATCTTCCCCAAGTGATTGACGTGCCTTTTCCTAACCTCGACACTCTTGCAACAGAAAGCGAAAACAACGGGAAAGGTTGTTTACACAATGAAAAACGAAAAAGGGTGGTCGATGTGTTACTGCAACAGTCCAAAAACGGCAAACTTCAGTACGGTGTCATTAAGAAGGTAGCTGAGGAATTCAGCTTTTCAGTGAAAACAGTCAGCAAGATTTGGGCAGTAGCTACAAGTCAACTCGAGGGTGGTCTACCCGTTAATGTTGAATGCAAAAGGAAAGGGAATAGTGGTAGAAAAAGGCTCCCTCTAGACATGGAAAAAATGGCAGCAGTGCCTTTTAATAGGAGAAAGAACATGCGTGCACTTGCCCATGCTATGGATGTGTCAAAATCCACAGTCCATAGATGGCTTAATAGGAAACACATCAGGAGGCATTCAAATGCCATCAAGCCACTACTATCTAAAAAAGGTATGTTTAATAGACTGAAGTTCTGTTTGGATCATGTAACTGCCCCCTCTGTCCCCATTAGCCCAAAATTCCATGACTTTTATGACCATATTCATATTGATGAGAAATGGTTTGACATAACAAAACAAACCTCAACATACTATGCACTGCCAGATGAGGCAGACCCATACAGGACCATCCAAAGCAAGAGTTTCATACCAAAAATAATGTTTCTAGCTGGTGTTGGTAGGCCTAGGTATGGGGAGGATGGGGAGCTTCTATGGGATGGGAAAATAGGCATTTTCCCACTCACTTATGAAGCTCCAGCTCAAAGGTCTAGTAAGAACAGGCCTGCAGGAACAATGGAAGTAAAGCCCATCCCAATCATAAATAGAGAAGTGATGAAGATGATGTTGCTTACTAAGTTACTGCCAGCCATTAAAGAAAAATGGCCAGGACCATCAAGGAATATAATAGTACAGCAAGATAATGCTAAGCCTCATGTGGATGGCAGTGACCCTGATCTTATAGAAGCTGCTCAAGAAGATAATTGGAACATCCAACTGAAGTTCCAGCCACCCAACAGCCCGGACTTAAACGTACTTGATCTTGGATTCTTTAGGTTCATTGACTCTCTGCAAGACCAAACAGCAGCTAGGTCCTTGACAAAGTTGATTCAAGCTGTTACAACAGCTTATGAAGAACTATCACTAGAGAAACTTAATAATGTATTTTTGACTCTTCAAGGGGTCATGGGTGAGGTTCTAAGTCACAAAGGAGGTAACCAATTCAAAATCCCTCACATTGGAAAAACAAGGTTGGCCAGAGAAGGGACACTGCCCCAAAACTTGGGGGTTACCAGACAGGTCTATGAAACTGCAAAACTGTTCTTAGAGGAACAAATATCAGTACCTTGATTTAGTGTACTTTTTGATACATGTGCAAACATGGCCAAGGAAAGATACAATGTTTCTATGTACTTCCAGATACTTTTTGCACAATTATTGGATGTGAACAAGTGTTGCAGGGACATTTGAAAGCAAGAGAAGAACTTTTGAACATGCAAATTTTAGGCAATGGGATATTTTTTATTTTTGTGGTATTACAGTAATTAGATTGTAATGAAAGTATACATTATATTGTACTGCAAGTATACCTTATCTTTGGTCATGTATGTAAAAGTACCCTTATATTGTAATCAGGTTTAGTAAATGGTTTACCAAGCATAGAATCTGTTTTACTAATTTAATAGGCACCCATAGGATCTGTTTTACCTAATCAAAAGCCAAGCATAGCATCTGTTTTACCAAATCATAAGCCAAGCATAACATCTGTTTTACCAAAGCATAAGCCAAGCATAGCATCTGTTTTACCAAATCATAAGTCAAGCATAGCATCTGTTTTACCAAGTCATAAGCCAAGCATAGCATCTGTTTTACTAATTTTAAAGGCAACCATAGGATCTGTTTTACCAAATCAAAAAGCCAAGCATAGCATCTCTTTTACCAAATCAAAATGTACTTGTTGGCACAAAACAGAAAGGGTAGACCAGAAAAATTGATTTTTGTAAGTCTCCAACCAATAAGGGGTGACATTACAATATAGCTACAATGCCGAATATACCTCATACCTTTAAATCAGTCAGGGTAATGGTTGTTTGCATCATAAGTTTGCCAAAAAAACTTAAAATTGGACATGCAAAGCAGAACCAAAGACTGAAAATTAAGACAAGGGAGATAGTACTCTTTCTGGAGCGTAGTATTTTCTCGTCATCATCTAAAGGCTCATGGAAGAAAATTTCAATATCAGACATGTCCAATATCTGTTCTGAAGTAACTGATTCCTCCTCTTCCCCATCTTCTTCGTCACAGCCCCCTTCATCCTCTGAGGGAAAATGGCCTCCACCAAGGTACTTTTTCCGATACCACCATGTCGGATCTGTATCGGATGTACCAGATCCGCTGTCACCAGAGTCGTATTTAGGGATAACAGGTTTGAGAGAATTTGGGGTAGGTAAACGAGAAAGCCTTTCTTCGTCACTATCGCTTAATAGCTTGAAGCTGGGCATCGAAGAGTCACGAATCACCATTGGTGGTGATTCAATTTCTCAAGAAGAAGGGAAGATAGATCGGAACAGAGGAGGAGAGGAGAGGGGGTACAGTGCGGCGATGGGGAAGTGGAATGGGCAGGAGAGAGAAGGTGGGATTATTAGGGTAGGATTGGGGTGGGTTGGGTAGTATTTAGGTTAAAGGGCATAAATGTCCGGTTTTGGGAAAAAAGAACTTTATTTAGGGACGGAGAAAAAACGAAAGTGGAACTTTATTTAGGGACGGAGGGAGTATAAAGATTAAAGAGAGATAATAGGGATTAATAAAGAATTAGAGAGGAAATGAGGAATAGATTGAGAAATGAGAGATTGAGATTTGAGAGTTGAGTGTGGTTTGTGAATGGTGTGATATTTTAAAAAAATTGAGTGTATATTTAAAATGTATTAGTAACCTGTAACCCCCTCCCCTAGTCCTACCCCCTACCCCCCTACCCC
>OOIL02000370.1:433894-444708 GCA_900332095.2 Cuscuta campestris | reverse complement strand
GGAAAAAAACTAAATGGGTACTGGAACCGGTACTGGTATCGCCAGTGCCGGTACCGAAAAACTGGCACCGGAACCGGTACCGTGGGTGGCGGTGCCGGTACCGATTCCCTGGAACCGGAGCAGCGGGACGGTCACCGGTGACGGTGGGGGTACCGGCGGTACCGTCGCCGGTAAGGTACCGTACCGGTACCGAGTCCAGCCCTACACTACGGTCATGTTTACCTCACCAGATTTGATCTGAATGTACTTATATTTAATATTCATCTGTCCTAAATCTATCTTTCCGTTTGTGTTTACGAGGGTTGCCCTACACTACGGTCATGTTTACCTCACCTGATCTGATTTGATTTGATTTAGTTTGATGTGATGTGATTCTAATATAAATAAGTAATAAGGAAAAAATAAGTTACTAGAATATATCCAACTTCTACCTCTCTCTCTCAATTTCCACCGTCATTATCTCACTGTATCTTCTGCTCCAACTGCTAGTTGCCCAGCCATCCAACGACGGACACCGGCGGAAGAGCTTCAGCCACCCATCGGCACACAGCGTGATTGAGGCAGCAGCTTCACCATTATTTTCCGGCTTCAGGACCCAGCGGCAGCGGTTTTAGCACCCAGGGACCGGAAGGTATTTGTTTTCACATTATTCAATTTCTGAATGCTTATTGTGTAATTTTCAAATTATTTTTGAGCACCCAGCGGTTTAAGATTATTGTATTGAAATAGATGATGTAATTTTTCAAAGAGGTTCTGTAAATTTTCCAGATTGTTGTATTCAAACAGATTCTGTAATTTTTCACTTTATTTGCTTCTAATTTATTCAAACAGATACTTCGTACTTCCATATTTTCAAATAGAATTTACTTCTATGAAAATACGAGTATTATTTAAGATTTGCTTCAAACTGTTGCGTTCCAGATTTTCCAGATTCTGTAATAAGTATTTTCTCCAATAAGCATATCATTTTTTTAAATGGCATTTGCTCTAATATCATTTTTTCCTTATTATTAAAAATCAGCATGCATTTTGGAAAAAAGTATGCAATTTGGAATAGTAATTTGAATTCTACCAAAATTATAAGCTCAAATGCTCAACACTATGTATTTATATTTTTTGTAGACAAATGGCGTAACGGTTAGATAGGACCAGATCAAAGCAAAGTAGATTATTCATTGTTTTGAACTGTTACAGGATTCATTGTGTTCTCCAAATATAAATAAAGAACAAACAAACACAACTTTTACTAACCAACAAAACTATTACAAACCAACACACCTATTAACATTAGAAACTATCCATAACTGCTTTTAGAAACTACCTAAGTGTCTTCTTTTTTAAATTAATTAAATATGTAAAACACACTAACCGACACCATACTAACTGACCCGAACATTGACTTATTACCGATTCGGTTATATGTGAACGAACCCGATTAAATCTAACAATCATGCTCCTAATCGTTGCTTGTTCACACTGATCTTCACAGCAACGTTGGTTCATCATCATCTTCAATCAAATTTGCAATGTGTTCCTTTTGATCCCATTTTGGACATTCGTTCAGAAAATGCCCTAGCTCATTGCACTTGAAACACTTAATGTGACTCTTATCCTGCTGAAACCGACCACCATCCTGACCATTCCCGGACCCCTGACCTCTACCTCGACCACGCCCAAAGTCTTCTTGGTTTGAGCTCCCGCAACCACAATGCTCACATTTGTGCTCATTAACCTTCTCTTTTCCATCACCTTTAGTGAACCGTAGTTTACCTTGTATATCTCCTTCCTCGGTTGGCTTTTTGATGCATTCCTCGAATGCTTTCAATCTTTCAATTGCTTCTTGAAACGGTATTGTGTTAATGTTGGCAAACTGTTCAATTGCAGCAATGATCTGTATGAACTTTTGAATAGACCGAAAAGCTTTCAAGCCAATCTTTTGTTTTCAAATGCAGACCCAAGGTTGCTTGCTTGTGTTGCAAGTTGACTAATTTTACCAGCAAAATCATCAAGTGACTCATTGTTCTTCATCTTTAGAGTCTCAAAATCTAATTCGAGTGTCTGTAATCGTGCCGCTTTAACCTTGTCAACACCAACAAAGTGAGAGCATCCCAAATTTCTTTCGCTTTGATAAACTGAGCAACTTGTAACACGATCTCTTCCGGGAAAGCTTGAAGCAGATATGCTATTGCCATATTGTTCTTCTTTGGATCGATTTCTGTTCCTGGTTCGATAACCTCCCAGATCCCATTAACATTAAAAATTGCTTTGATCTTCACGGCCCAAATAGTGTAGTTTGTAGAAAATAAAACTGGAACCTTATAAGATAGTGAACTATTCTCCCTTGTAGTCACAATCTGTCTTTTGTCTTCCATTGCACCACTTTAATTCCTTCGACAATTTTCACAAAATTCTTAGACTTTGATTTCTTCCTAGGTCGTAAACCACCTGGAATCGACCATCAACCAGAAGACAGGCCCTTGCTTTTCCGACTTCCAAGCCACTAAACGAAAGCTACCCCGCTCATTTTTTTTCCCGCGCTGTTTGGTTGAAATGCTTGTGCCAAAGGAAAAAACTAGCCACTTGCTATTTGTGCCCTAGGCGAGGAAGAATCTTGTCGAAGATTCTTGATCTGTTGTCGAGGAAGTCTCTAACACTTTGCTTTATAATCTGGCAGCCCTTTTGCTCCCGATCACACACCTCCTGATCACAAGACGGACCGCTCCCTTTGATCGATGGGTCCTGATTGTCGCTCTGATACCAATTGTTAGATAGGATCAGATCAAAGCAAAGTAGATTATTTATTGTTTTGAACTGTTACAGGATTCATTGTGTTCTCCAAATATAAATAGAGAACAAACCAACACAACTTTTACTAACCAACACAACTATTACAAACCAACACACCTATTAACATTAGAAACTACCCATAGCTGCTTTTAGAAACTACCTAACTGTTTTCTTTAAATTAATTAAAATGTAAAACACACTAACTGACACCATACTAACTGACTAGAACATTGACTTATTACCGATTCGGTTATATGTGAACAAACCCGATTAAATCTAACGGTAACAAACTCAACAAAGCATGGATGAATGATGTGCTGTGTAAACATTCAGGATGTAATCTTTACTTGTTTGGTTAGTAATTTACCTTTTTGTTTTAGATTTGTTTTTGTTATGAGGATCTGATGTTTTTCTATTGCGGATTAGCTGTGGACTCGGAAATATGGTTAGGGATTTAGATTTTTTTTGGTTATGTTAAGATGTTTTTAGATTATAGATTTGAATATTCGGATACAGATTTGGATTTTTGTTACAAATTCGGATGTTGAATCGGATGCAGATACATCTGAATCCAAAAAAATCCGGCAGATTCGGATTCAGCAGACCAATTATAACGTCGGATACGGATGCAGATTCGGATACCGGTTTCCCTAAAAGGATTCGGATTTGGTTAGATCACATCCAAAACGGATATTATCCGTTTACACCCTTAATATTCTCTTTCCTTCATTAAATTTTTTCTCTCCTAAGTTCTATCCACATAGTGTCATTACTACGTCACCTCAGCTCGTCTCCTTCCATCTCTGAAATTTCATTCCTCCTGCAGAAATTTGCCCTTAAAGTCTGAAGTTCACCCAGATCTTAATCACTGGCACGAATCTGGTAGGTTCGAAATTTGCTTCCTCACAGTTCTCTTCATACATTTTTTTCTGTCTCCTTCTTGACCTCTCTCACTTACTTACTCTCCCTCTGAAAATTATTTGGAGGGGACAGAACAATGATTTTCATTTAGTATATCTATTGAATTTTGGTCACTTTTAGTTTCTGGAGTAGTAGTTCATTCGAGTGGTTGACCATTGCTTCTGCTTGCTGACTGTTTCTTGCTTAATCAATTTGTAAATTTTTTTATTCTATATTTGGAATCAATTTATTTACTTTATGTATTTGAGTTCACAGGGTTTTCCCAGATTTTGTTTTGTGTTGAGTCGTAGTTTATTTGATATAATATACTGAAATGTACCTTGCAATTTATCTAATTTTTATTGTTGGTATGCTTTTCAATTTCATTGCGCAGGCATTAATGTGATAGGATCTGAACTCCAATTTCAATGGAAGCCACCGGTCAAAGGACAATTTGCTTTCCTTCACCTGGCCAGAATCAGAGAACTTTCTCTAGGACAACTATTTGTACATCTGGGTTTCGAAGCTATATTGATTTCAGAAATCCACAACTTCAACTTCGCTTAAGCAATCATTCATTTTCAAATAGTTGTCTGTCGGAAAATGGATTGGCTAATTCCAATGCATTTGGTGTAACGGAAGGCGAGAGTGTTGAATCCTACAGTTCACTCAAGGATGAGCTTTTTGTTCGGTTTTTTCGAGAAGCATGGCCTTATTTTCATGCATTCCGGGGTAGCACTTTTGTTGTGCTCATATCTGCTGAGATTGTTGATAGCTCTCATTTGGATCCTCTTTTGATGGTACATTTATGCATCTTACGCTGTGTGGCTATCTCTCCATTTCTATTTTTTTGTTTTAGCACATGGAGTTTATTTGAGTTCATTTCTGTTGTTCCTTTATGATTAGACTTTTTGGTGATGACAATTAATGATATCATTATGACATTCTCTTAAGATTTTTCAGCAGTTCATGTTGAATTTTGTGGCTTAATTAAAGAATTTCACATCGGTGGGTATTGTTCTATTACTTCCCACATCAGAAGTTTGTAGTCTTAGGGCAGGATCTATGAGCTATAAATGAACTCTTCCTCCATTGTTTTTCATCCCAAAATTTGTACATCTTCCACATAAATAAGAGCAACTGCTTTCCTTAAGTAAAGGAAAGCAACTTCTTGAGCGGTGCTCAAAGATTAATCTCATTTGGTCAAACTTTGTTTTCAAATTTTTGCGTGTGTTGACTTTTGTGTCTCTAATGGAGCCAAAGATTCACTATTTTTTGGCTTTGGGGCATGATTGAATAAAGCGAAATGGCTATTTAAACTGTTTGCGCTTTTTTTAATCGTGAAGTAGCAGTTAGTCAATGCAACTTTCAATGCTCATCATGGGTCATCCGAAAACAGCCACTCTATGTTTTAAACATAGGAGTTACAATATTATTTGTTGATTATATATGTTAGTGTTGTGTTTAGTTCATTTGTTTTGAACAAGGTCATTTCACTAGTTGTCTTGTCTTAGTGGGAATTTACCTGGTTTCCCAAGTGCTTACCTGATTGAAATATATTGCTTTCACAGGATATTTCTCTCCTTCATGGCTTGGGAATTAAATTTGTTCTTGTGCCAGGAACACATGTGCAGATTGATAGGCTTCTAGCTGAGCGCGGTGAGTTTCATCACGTCATTGTCTTTTCAAGTGCTCTCTTCGCCCTTATATTAAAAGATCTAATCTCCAGCCATCTATAGTGGCCTCTCGATGTAAAGATGGAAATTCAAAACTTCCCACTATACCCGCCCTGCCTCGCTCAGTTTGGGTTGCCTCACCCCATAACCCGCAATGAGACAAGGCAAGTTTTAGTATCATGGTCACCATGTTCTAGCACTTCCTGTGCTAAAAAAGTATTCACTTAAATGTAATTATTATATGCATTTTAATTATTACTCCCTCCGCCCTAAATTTGATTACAAATTGGGATTTACGAGGTAAAACCCCATATCTTTTGAAATCATTTTATTTACAACATAGTTGTGAAAAGCGTGCCTCCCGCGATGCACACGAAGCGCAGTGGTCTGTGCATCAAGCTTTGTGATGTGGGCAATGTATAGGAGGCGCGCGCATAACTGTGCATCATTGCATCATGTGGTGCGATCTGAAACCCTACAGGGCGCGCATCACGTACACATCTCTAAATTTTATTTTTTTTTTAAATTTTTTATCGATTAGTGACAACTGGTTGCCGTCGGATAGATGTCGCCTAGAGTAATCAACCGCTGGTCAAAGTAGATGATGTTTTTTTCAGGACCCGACCCGATAAGACCGACCCAGATTTCATTTATTTTTTAAAAAAACCCTAGAACTCTATCACTTGTCGACTTGTACTGCGTTGAAGTCACAGTCCTGATCCAAAGCCCCTCTTTATTTATTTAATTATTATTTTTTTGTTTTTAACTTCAATTGCTTTTGATTTTGTATGCGTTTGACATTTGTGAAAAAAACTGATGTAGTAAAATATTTGAGAATTGAGTTAATATTGTACGATATTTTTTTTAATTTCAGTTTTTATTTATCTTGCAGTTATACTGTATACCCTATCATATTTTTTGTGCAGGTTGAGCCGGGGGTCTCTTGGAAACAGCCTCCCTGTTTCCAAGTAGGGGCAAGGTCTGCGTACACACACCCTCCCCAGACCCTACTGTAGTGGGATCCAACTGGGTTGTTGTTGTTGTTGTATTTATCTTGCAGTTTTGCTTTGAAATTAAATTTAATATTTATTTATCGGGCTTGAGAATAAAAATTGATGTAGTATACTAGTATTTGAGATTTGAGAATAAGGTTAGTAAGTTAGTTGCTCCTTTTATTATTTGTTTTCACAATATTTTTTCAGTTTTTTTGTGAGGTTTCCCCCCTTTTTTACCTTTTTTGTATTTATGTTTTGTACTCTTTCAAGTTTCAAGAATGTAAGAATCTCTAAATTTTGGGTACTAATGATACCGGATGGTAGTATTTTTCAAGGGTCACAAAAACAAATAGGAATGACACTATTTGCCTAATTTGTAATAAAATCCATGAAGTCTATACTTTGATTCTTGGTTGCTTTCTAAAGTTCTCGTATGCTTTCCAACATTTGATATGTACTATTACTCTTTTAGAGATGCTATGCTACTTATGCCTCAATGTGCGCATTGTGTTCGTGATGCGCGCGCATCAATAGCGCATCGCTCATCGAGGTGCTAGAGTCCCTTTTTGCATCGGTGTGCATTGCGCCTTAAATAACTATGATCTACAAATTATTACTCATCAATAAAAAATAAAAGTTACATATTAAAAAACTATGTCAAAAGTTCTACAAAATAAGAAGTGACAAGAATATTTTATTTTATCAAATAATCAATGAAAATACACAAATAAACAAAAATTATCAAGAGGTGAGAGAAAAAAAGATTGTAATAAAAATTGGGACAGAGGGAGTATGTACTAAAATTCATAGTTTGATTAAACAACTTATCATTTTGGTCAAACAACGTGTTTTATTACGGAGTATATTATACAACCTTTTATCTAATAAATGCATCCCTTCCAGAAATCGGAATGCTAAATATTACTCCCTCTGTCCCTCATAGATCTTCCCAATAGCCCTTTTTCTTTGTCCACAATAGATCTTCTCATTTCGTTTTTTAACAATTAAAATACCACAACTACCCCCACTTACTTTATTTATTACACCTCACCCACCTCATTTAATACACTCCACCCATTTTTCATTAAGGGTATTATGGTAAACTTTCACCTTTTTTCAACTCTCCTTAAAAACCACCAAAAGTCAAAATGAGAACATTTTAGGGGGANCTCTGTCCCTCATAGATCTTCCCAATAGCCCTTTTTCTTTGTCCACAATAGATCTTCTCATTTCGTTTTTTAACAATTAAAATACCACAACTACCCCCACTTACTTTATTTATTACACCTCACCCACCTCATTTAATACACTCCACCCATTTTTCATTAAGGGTATTATGGTAAACTTTCACCTTTTTTCAACTCTCCTTAAAAACCACCAAAAGTCAAAATGAGAACATTTTAGGGGGACGGAGGGAGTATATTTTAATAAAAAAAATATATGGAATTTAATAACATAGTCTATTAAGAAAAACAATTTAAGTTGACTGGTCAGTGTGATTATTTTATGGTGGCCTGGTGGCTATGCGTTGGATATTCTTCAAAAGGTTGATAAATAAGTGTTCTTCCAGATTCCTTCGTGTACTCCTGGTTTCATTGGAACCAGGGAGTTAGCATGGTTCTAATTTGGGACAACATTTAGTGGCTGCAATATGACATTGTTCCTCAATTTAAAATTGGTGTTATTGTTTATTGTTCATGCTTTTAAACTTGTACTCTCAGGAGTTTGTGACCTTTAAATCCATATACACTATCCTAGCAGGAAGTGAGCCAAAGTATGTAGGTCGCTACAGAATCACTGACGATGATTCACTTGAGGCTGCAATAGCAGCTGCCGGAAAAATTCGTATGCTGTTAGAAGCAAAATTGTCACCTGGACCTTCCTTGAGTGGTGTACGCCGACATGGAGGCAATAGTCGCTGGCATCACGGTGTCAGCGTCACCAGCGGTAATTTTCTAGCAGCTAAGGTGTGAACATTATTATCAGTTAGTGCTTTTTATTGCACTTTTTGGGTCTGCTTATAACTCTATACCATTAATTGCTTCATGATATCAACTAATAACCTCCAAGTTAAACCCTTTTTAGTGTACACGCTCTAATACAGTTTACTGGTGTTACTTTTTGGCAGAGAAGGGGAGTTGTGGATGGAATTGATTATGGGTCAACGGGTGAAGTTAAGAAGATTGATGTCTCTCAAATACGTGAGAGGCTCGACCAAGACTGTATTGTGTCAATTAGCAATGTTGGTTATTCAAGTTCTGGACAGGTTTTAAATTGCAAGTATGCTATATATTTCAATTCATTAACTCATGATATTTACCATGCATATGATGGACGGATTCTTTGAACAAGTGCCGCTTTCCGTTTGGCCGTCCTCGAAAACTTCTCATTTGGGTACTTGGAGACATCTCACCTCCCCCCCCCAAATCCTTTGCAAAATATGGAAAAGTGGGTGTTTTCCCGACCCTGTCCTCGTATGAGTAGGAGTCTCGTCTCTGTGCAACTCAGATGGAAATAACCTATGATGATGATGATGTACACCAACACAACAACAACATTACCCTCGCACTGCGGGGTAAGGAGGGGTCGGATGTACACAGCCTGACCCCTATGTTAAAACATAGAGCGGCTGTTGCCGGTGTTCCAGGTGACCCATGATCAGCGTCGAATGTTGCATTGACTAACTGTTACTCCACTATCAAAAGAAGCACAGATAGTTTAAGAACCATTTTGCTTTATTCCATCTTACTCCAAAGTATACAATTAATTGGAATTGTGAACATAATTCTATGGAGTCCAACTAAGTTGGGTTTTAGGTAATGATAGTGAATTAGTGATAATGATAATGAAGATGCTAATCATAGATTGATGTAGGTCTTTAATAGGTAGCTTTGCATGAAGTGTGATGACAAAAGATGCTAGTTAATGAGATTGAAGTCTTGCTTTGCCAGTGCATTTTATTTCCAGAGGCCATGAAATGTGATTAATACTTTCTCGATGAAAATTTCACATGCAATGCATCTCAATGCTTCATCTAAACAAAAAATGTAATTATATCATATTTCTTATAGTAGCATTATTCTAGATATTCTGGGGAACTCATGATGTTTGGCATGTCACTTTTGCAGCACATATGAAGTTGCTACAGCCTGTGCGTTGGCCCTCGGCGCAGAGAAACTAATATGCATCATCGATGGTCCAATTTTAGATGAATCTGGCCGTCTTATTCGCTTCTTAACTCTTCAGGATGCTGACTTGCTGGTCCGTAGAAGAGCTTATCAAAGTGAAACGGCAGCAACTTATGTAAAAGCTGTCGGTCATGAAGACATACCTCCTGTAGGCTATGATGCTTCAAAAGGATCTGTATTTTCCCACAATGAGAATGGATTAGCTAGCCATAAATATAATGCCACGTTCCAGAACGGAGTTGGCTTTGACAATGGGAATGGACTTTGGTCTGGTGAACAAGGTTTTGCTATCGGGGGACAAGAGAGGCTAAGTAGGTCATATGGTTACCTTTCAGAGTTAGCTGCAGCCACTTTTGTTTGCAGAGTGAGCTACTATTCTTTTTTTACCTCACTTCTTATCCCCCCTCCCAGATACTTGGGGTCCAAAACAAGGTGAAATATAACCAGTTCTTACAAATCACTTCCCTACTTGTTTGAACTCTACATTTATTGCTTAGGTGAGCCCATCAAAGATTTTATCATGAACACTAAAAGCTTAAGCCTAACCCTTGTCAAATGTATTTATGTATTTGCTTATGTATAGCAAGTATATTGTGATCTTAATTGTTAGGACGAATGTTACTATACTAAAATTGTTGATGTTCTTATTATCATTGTTTCTCTTCAGGGGGGTGTTCAAAGAGTTCATCTGCTAGATGGCACCATCGGTGGAGTATTATTGAAGGAATTGTTTCAAAGGGACGGGTTTGGTACAATGGTAGCTAGGTATGGAATCATTTAATGAATCTTTTCTTGAGGTGTACATGTGTTGTTTCTTGTTTTCCTAACATTTGCACCCTCCCTATTTTAGTGAACATCAAACTTTATTGCCATCTTCATCACTATAGGTGGATATAGTTGCTACAATTCCTTCAAAAATGCAAATCAAATGACACTCCCTTCGTCCAAGAAATAAATTCTATTTGAATTGCATACAAGTTTACATTTTTTATTGCTATGCACATCAGTATTGGAACATAACAGTTAAGAGCATACAAGAGGCTGAACTTTGGACTCCAGCTAATTTACTAAATGAACCTTTTTTTTTCTATAATTTTGTAGTGACCTTTATGAAGGAACTCGGGCAGCAAGGGCAACAGATGTTGCTGGAATAAAACAATTACTGCAACCTTTAGAAGAGCATGGAACATTAGTCAGGAGGACGGAGAAGGAGGTAAGTTTTTGTTTTACTGTCATCAGGTCACTTTCACATTTTGGGGGGGGGGGGG
>OOIL02000370.1:390844-433401 GCA_900332095.2 Cuscuta campestris | reverse complement strand
GGGGGGGGGGGGTGAGGGGCTGAAGAAAAGTTTAAAAGAGGTCCCATAAACTAACAAAAAAGACTCCCCAATTGTACGTATTGATAAATTGATTATAATTCGATTAAATACTTTAGAATTTTTATTTCCCTTTAATGCGTAGTAACATAATAAATATCTAAATAATATGTTCAATTTTTACCCATAAACAGCATAGGAGTTCAATATTTAATTGTAAAAATCATCTGTGTGATATATTTAATGTTCAAAATGGTGAAGCGGAAACCCGTTTGAAATGGTGAGGCGGAAACCCGCCATAATTGTAAAAATCATCTGTCTGATATATTTAGTGTTCAAAATGGTGAAGCGGAAACCCGTTTGAAATGGTGAGGCGGAAACCCGCCATGAGGCGTGCCTCAGAACTTTATTTTGAAAAATACGCTTTATTGCCTATTTAGCCTTATACGATAAGCTTTTATACGCTATAGTGCAAGATTACGTACGCCCCATGGCGTACGCACTGGGGCGGATATGAGGCTTACACAATTTTTGTTAATTTTTTTAAAACTTAAGGTTAAATTAGTCAATTACCAAAAATTAAATGTATATGTTACTCCGTTTATACCTTGCGCCTATGACCCTAATCTCCCTAGACTGCATCTTCGATAATCGTAACTCTTCATCTTTTTCATCTCGCCTCTTCATCTACAACGTCGTCCCTCTTCATCAGGTTCGATTTTCCTTTTTCTAGTTTCGGCTATGGCATAACAGCTATGCAATGTTTTAGATGCTTTTTTTTGCTTATTTCTAATTTGATGTCTAAAGAGGATCAGATTTATTTAAAGTAGTGCATATGTTTTTATGCATGTACTGTCACGTGTTGTTACAGGTGTTGTTTTTTAATGGTTTCCAACTTTTTTTAAATCTATTTTTTAATGTATTTTTAATGCACCACATGCTTTTTTTTAGTTTTGTTGATATTTGGATTTTTATTTGCTGTTATTTTTTGTGTTGTTTATCAATTCCGAGGAAGACGCTGAATGAACAACATCTTTTGGTCCTAATTTCAAGCCGTTAAGAACCGATGATCTTTATTTGCATTTGTCAATTTAAGTTCATTACCTTGGCCAATATTTCTATTATTTCATGTTAGACATTGTTGAGTTTGAGATCTTTACTTTGACAATATACTTTTTTAATGTTAATGGATTACTTATGTTATATATAATGTTCTATCTTCACTTGTAAAAATGTTTTATGGACATTTTTAAACTTAAAAGATGAAACTTACGCCTCGATACGCCCCGAGGCTTACGCAATATGCCATAGGAAAAAATGCCTCATATCCGCAATACGCCATTTCAAATATTGGTTATATTCTCTACACAAATATCTATCCTTTTATAACCATGAGACCCTTTATTTTAAGCGATATTTTCCTCCACTTGAAATGTTGAAATGTTGTAACATATATACATAAAATCAAAACAAATACTCCGTATAAGCATTAAGTTATCATTTAAACAATCTAAATTATCAGTAGCAGTTTGAGATGTAAAATCATTAGTAGTCTTTAAAATAACGTTTATTTCGAACGCTTATTTACAATTGTAGCCCCAAAATCTTTTTCTAGGTGTTGTTGCATGCAAGTATAATATTATCAGTTTTAGTTTCAAAATATTTATTTCCTTTGAAGCCATCGTAATTGCTATCATTAGCACAACACTATAAACAATGCAAAACATTAGGAGATTACAAGCTTATTCTTCAGAGCTGTAGAAAAAGAGTTGGACGTTAGAAGAAACTGGAAAAATTGGAATTATTGGAAAAAACTGGAAGTAATTGAAAAACACAAGAAGAAACTGGAAGAGATTGGAAAAAACATGAAAAAACTTCAAAAATTTATTTATGTATATTTTACATAGTATTCTTCTTATAATTGTTATAGTTATTATTATTATTATTATTATTCTTATTAGTTACCTATTATATTCATAATAGGTAAACAAGTGAATAAAATTTGACCACGTGAATAATATAAATGTCATTTAATTAGTAATAGAGAGAGTAGTATAATAATTATTTTTTAATCTAAAATATTGATATTTTTTTCAGGTCAATTTAGATTAATAAAATATTATAATTTTTAGAACATAGTTTAGTGTCACGTAAATTAATAAAGAACAATTTTCCCAATAAAAATGTACTACGTATTATTTATATGAAAAATAGAAGAAAAAATAATAATGAGTGTGAATTAAAAAAATAGTGACATGAGAAAAATAAAAATAAAAAAATTGAAATTATTTATAAACTATAGTTATAATAATATTACCCCTTGGTTCCCATGACATTGGGAACCAATGTCATGGGATGACCCAGGGGTGCTCCGGTGCCCCGTTTGTAAAATTGACGGTTTCTACCCCCCCTAACCCCCTGGTAAACCCCCCCACCCCGCCCCGACCCGAACACACACCCCACCCCCTTCAATTGCACCCCATGTTAATTTTGACTTTGGAGTCAAAATTTGACTCCAAGTCAAAATTAACTTGGGGGGTGCAATTGAAGGGGTGGGGGTGTTTCGGGTCGGGGCGGGGTGGGGGGGTTAGGGGGGTAGGAACTGTCAATTTTTCGAATGGGGCACCGGAGCACCCTCGGGTCCTCCCATGACATTGGTTCCCAATGTCATGGGAACCGGCCTCATAATATTAATAATAGTAATAATGATAATAATACATGAAAAATGTATTATTTTTGGAGTCATTATTTGGGATTAAAAAAGATTGAAGAAAATGGGAATAATTGGGAAAACTGGAAAAAATTGGAAGAAATGGGAAGGAATTGAAAAAAATAGAAGGAACTGAAAAAATTGAAGTTAAGAGTTTAAGCATTAAAAAATAGGGTCTGCATATACTGTTGCATATACTGTTAGACAAGGCGTGCAACTCTAGAGGGGGGGTGAATAGAGTTGTTGAGAAGGTTTACCGATTTTTGCAGGATTAATAATATAAACGAAAGTGCAGCGGAAATAAAATAGAGAAGGCAAAGAACACAGCGATGTATACTGGTTCACCACCTCGTGGCTAGTCCAGTTCCCCGAGAGACTCTCTCGAAGCTACCACTACTTCCGTTAAGCTTACGGGTGCTTAACAAACCGTTTACAACTCGAGAACTTGAATCCCACAAGCCTCGACACAACCGCTCGTAGATATGCCTCTAAGAGACTTCACAAAGACTTAAATCACATAAGTTTGAACAACAAGAAGAACAATCTTCTTCAACCTCTCAACAATAGCTCTCAAAAGAGTAGATAAGAGAAATGATTAAAGCTCTAATGGATGACAAAACACTCTCTTAAAAACAAATACTTTTCTCTCAAAATAATATAAATTTGAGGAAAGATTGATGGAGGATTAACACCTCAAGAATGGGGAGTATTGGAGTGTTTCTTGTTTTTAAAAATGACCAAAGAAGAGTGTTTATATAGAGGAAAAAGAAATAAATCCGTTGGAAGTGGGGAAGGCTGATTTTGACAGAATTGGACCGTTGGGGATCGATCTAGGGCTTAGGATCGATCACCTGGAGTAAGCCAACGAAAATAAATTTCTGTCAAAGCTTCGGGGGATCGATCCAGGGCAGGGGATCGATCTAAAGGAGCCAAGAATTCTGGAAGAGAATTTTTGCACGGCTTCGGCGGATCGATCCAAGGAAATGGATCGATCCAAATCCCTGAGCACAAAATGAAGTGATCGATCCACAAGGAAGGATCGATCCACTGACGGACATAGCCCAAACACGAGGACCCAAAACATGTGTGCGAGTGGGATGTACAAATTGGAGCTTAATGCTTTGTTTAGGACAAGATAACAACATTATAAGGCTCCCAAAAACAAACAAACCAAGAAAGTTTGAAAGAATTAATTCAAATTCAAAATTTGAATTAATTAAAGAATTTTGGTGTAGAAATTGAGTCCCAAAAATATTTTGTGTGTCAAACGATGTACACAAAAAATATTTGAATAAAATATTTTTGCTTACCAAAAGTATTTTATATTATCAAAATAAATATTTGATAAATGTTTGGCACACCTTTTGTGACTGACTCAATAAAACTATTTTGAACAGTTAAAATGATTTTTCAACTGACTCCAAAAATAAATATAATTTTTATTTTAACTCTCATAAAAATAATTTTGGAGAGAAGATATTTTTGTCATCCTTACAAAAAAATTCCTACAACTCAAATAAATAAAAAGTCTTCGGAAATCTTTTATTCCTCCGAGTCCTCCGTTAGGCGCTCCGAACGCGTCTCGGAATCCAATAAAATCCTGTGCACCTTCTTGAATACTTCAAGGAATGGCAGTTCAAGTCTTCGTGTTTGTCGTTTTAGCACTTTGATCTTGACTTGAATAAATTGTGTTTGTCAATTATCAAAACCTGTGAGTCAACACTTAACAACACAGAAAAGGTTGAACTCATGCATTCCAACATATACAACGGTAAACCCAATATAAAGAGTCATTTTTATTATGTTTTAGCTTCAGCTAAATAGTGGACTAAATTTAAATTCCCTCGCTTTTTAGTTTATTGTTTTGGGCAGTAATCGCAGCATTGCGCCAAGGGTCTATTGGAAACAACCTCTCCACGGGGTATGGTTGTGTACACCCCCCAAGATCCAATAGTATTGGGATTTTACTAGGTTTGTCGTTATGATAGGAGACTACTTGTACAGAGTACTCAAAAAGTGTTATTCTCTATCCCAATGGACTATGCCAAGTTTTTTTTCATACAAAGTTTAAGAAAATGAAATTGCGTGGTTGACATTTATATAGAAGAGAGAGAATATGAATCGTAGATTTCTTTCTTTTATGGAAAGGGGGATTTTTTGGATTGGCGAAAAAGAAACTTGACCAAGTGTTTTCATTGTTTTGGGACGAAGGGAGTATATGCCATAGTTTTCTCACCGCCGGTGCACTGCATGGATGCCTAGTCGACTAGGTGACAAGTCAAACAACAATTCACTTAGATCCCATGAAAGTAGGGTCTGGGGAGGGTATGTGGATGGTATGTGTTCGCAGACCTTGCCCGTACTCGAAAGTAAAGAGGCTGTTTCCAAGAGCCCCCGACTCAAGCTGCACAAATAAAAATATGTCGAAAGATAATAATGCATAAGAGATAATAAAGTAGAGAAAAGATCATAGGAGATAAAGTAGAAAAAGCACAAATACAGAACAGATGAAAACAAACTAAAGTTAACGAAGGAAGAATACCCCAATAAAAAAGCACCAAGCATAAAAGACATATAATGCACACACAATAAGTATAGAAGACTACCCCTAGCCTAAAGCGCCTACCCAACGACTCTAATCTTATCTCTCCAAATGCTCCTATCTAAGATCATATCCTCACTAATAAGTCTAATCACCTCTTTCCAATTCTTCTGAGGCATACCTTTTCACTTGCTCTCCCCACCAACATAAGTCTCTCACATCTATGCACTGCAAAATCAGCATTCCGCCGCCTCACATGCCCAAACCATCTCAACTTAGTTTCCCGCGGCTTATCTTCTACAAGTGTCATGCCTACTCGACTGTAACTCGTATAAAGTCCCGCCCACACATCCACCGTAACATTTGCATCTCTGCAACATTTAGACGAACATGCACTTTCTTGACTGCCCAGCACTCTGGCCGTTCAACTCCCCATCTGCCTAAATGACTTGGCCCAAATACCAAAACTTGTCCACATTGGGCACTAGGTGAAAACCAATCTTAACTTTCACCCCAGGTCTTGCCTTCCGACCATTGAAACAACATTTCATGTATTCAGTCTTGGTCCTACTTAGTCTAAATCCCTTGGATTTTAGGAAAAGGCGCTAAAGTTCCAACTTATCGTTTAGTCCCTCGCGAGTGTCGTCGATAAGCACAATATCATCCACAACAAACATGCACCACGAGACCTCTCTCTGAACTCCTCTCGTCAGGACATCCATGGGCAAACAAGAAAGGGCCAAGGGCAGACCCTTAGTGCAACCTCACCTCTACGGCGAAAGGCTTAGAGTCACCCCGATCCGATGATCTTCACCCTAGTCCTTGCCTCGCCGTACATATCCTTGATCGCGCGGATGTATGCGATCAGAACTTTACTTGACTCAAGGCACCTTCACAGGACCTCCCTTGGCACCCTATTGTACGCCTTCTCAAGGTCAACAAATACCACATCAAGATCCTTATACTCTTCCGTCAATCTCCGTACTAGATGAATGGTCTTTATTGTCGATCTGCCGGTATGAAACCAAATTGGTTTTTAGGAATGCACACCCCTTTCCCAGCCTATACGCAATGACTCGCTCCTAAACTTTCATGGTGTGGCTAAGCAATTTGATGTTTCTGTAATTCTCGCAACTCTAAATGTATAACTTTAAATAGAGGGACCAACACGCTCTCCTCCACTCGTCAGGCATCCTAGCCATCACGAAAATAACATTGAAGAATTTGGTTATCTGTACTAACCTACAGCGACCCACATGCTTCCAAAACTCCACACGAATCTCATCCGGCCCCACTACTCTCCCACTATGCATCCCTCGGATGGCCCAAGCCACCTCCTCCGTACTAATGCATCGGCAATACCCAAAGTCTCGAGGTGCCTCAGACTTCCCTAGCACACCTATTTATACTCTTGGGTCTCTTCCCACATTTCAGAGCCCACCAAAGTACTCCCCACCCCCACCGTTGAGCCACTTCTGCCATCTCGAACAACACTCTACCCCATTCTCGCATCTCACATTGTCTAAATCCCGTGCCTTAGTTAACTGGAATAGTTGCTTATCACCGTCCTTATAAAGGTGTTTAAAAAGTCGCATTCTTTGTCCTCGTGACCTCTAACTTAGTTTCTTTACGAGCAATCTTATACTCTGCTTGTAGGGCCACGTACCTTAGATACACCACCTTTTTAGCTTCCACCTTACTTCGAACCATATCACTCCCCTACCAGTCACCTTTATGCCTTCTCCCAAAACCACGATTCACACCCAGTGCTTCTCTGGTGGCTTCCCTATTACAGTTATCAGTGTGCGACCACATGTCTGTGGCCTCGCCAGAGGACTCCCACGCACCTTTCTCTTGCACACACACAATCAACTCTGATTTTTTTCCCACCCAAGCTCCTCCACCATGTACGTGTTGGGCCACCTGTACTTTGCCATTGCCTCACCCACCTGATCGTCACACCCATTACCAACAATTTGTGTTGGGTTGCAAGGTTCTCACTTGAAGGTACTTTAAAGTCTCAGCAGAGCACCCGATCACACATGCGCAGGAGGTAGTCGATCTGTGTCCTCTCCAATCTACCAGCAAATGTAGCCAAGTGGTCAACCCGTTTTGGGAAACAAGAGTTTGTGACCACCATATTACTCGCTAGGGCAAACTCCAAAAGTGAAACTCCCGCCGTGTTCCTATCACCAAAGCCAAAACCACCGAACACTTCCTCAAAGCCCTCAGCCGAGTCCCCAATATGGCCATTGAAGTCGCCTCCAATAATGACTTTCTCATTCTGTGGAAAACCCATTACCACCCCATCCAGCGAGTCCCAAAATTCCCTCTTAACTTCGTCCTGCAAGCCAAGATGAGGGGCATAGGCACTCACGACATTGATCACACATCTACCCAAGTCTAGCTTGATAGCCATCAACCGATCACTAATCATCTTCACCTGCACCACAAATTCCTGCAGCTTTATTGCCACAAAATTGCCAACTCCATTCTTTTTCCTAGCAAAGCCTGAATACCACAGCTTGAAACCGTCTACCTTTAGTAGCAATAAATAGCTCTAAAAGCACAGGAGAAGTCAATAGCACTAAAAGGAAAAAAGAAAACAGGGAGAAAAAGAGCAGGGTTGTGGCAGGGGTAGGGGTTAGGTAGGGCCAAGTGTGTCTGCGTGGGGGCTAGGTCAGGGAGAGGCTGTGCTTGGGAAGGGGTAGGGTAGAGGATTAAGGCTGGTGATATCTGGTGATAGGTTTAAGGCCGAAGGGGGAGTCAGGTGCTAGGGGTAGTAAGGGAGGACGGAAGATAAATCTAAGGTGATAGATCTAGGTGACAATTCATAATTTATAAATGAGAATTTTAGTACATTAGTAACATTAGTATAAGAGTGATGCTAGAGTCACAAACAATTGGGTCACGAACTACACAAACTTGCCATTTGTACACGAACTACACAAACAATTAGTAACTTGAGTCACAATTCAGATACTGAGCAATATATTGTATTCAATGTATTCATAAACATCAAAAACATATTAAAAAGATTTTAAAAAATAGATAACAAAAATATCTTTATAAAACATGTTTGCTTTCAAAAAAAAATAAATAAAAGTGCAACAGATTTAAAAACGGTCTTAATGAACAAATTACTACAATTAATGAACAAATTACTACAACATTTAATACAAGTTACAAATATCAAACAACAAAACTGGTAAGATAAACAATCCATATTCATAAAATCACGGGCCTCCGGAACTATGGGGTTATATGATATGTTGCACGCATTCGTCAAATAAGTGCCGCTTCCCGACCCTGAGATGTCCAGGTCGGGTATTTGGAGACGTCTTGACACCCAAATCCTTTATAAATTTTTAAAAAAATTTGCGTTTTCACACTTCCAACCCTGTCCTCCTATAAGTACATGTCCCTGTCTTGGTGCAACTTGGATTATATGTCGTCTACATTCCTGCCTATCTCTAGTGTCTGTACAGATTGTCATTGGCGCTTCAACAAGTTGTCGCTTGAGTGATTTTTTTCTCTTATAAAATCCCCCTCAAACAAAACTAACAAGTTCTGTATGTACTGATCTTTTCTATTCCAGCTTCTTGAGGCCTTGGAATCATTCGTTGTAGTTGAAAGAGAGGGTCAAATCATAGCCTGTGCTGCTCTCTTCCCCTTCTTGAAAGAAAATTGTGCTGAGGTTGCTTCTATTGCTGTTTCTCCTGAATGTCGTGGCCAAGGGCAGGGAGACAAATTACTCGGTATGTATAAGAATAATATATTAATTCTAAGGGATAGGGCAAGGATCTTTTGACCCAAGCCAATTTTGACCTTAAATGACCTTGGGATATTGGTGCACCCACGGTGCTCCGTTGGTAAAATTGATGGTTCCTAACCCCCCAACCCCCCTTGCCCACCCCAGCACCCCACCCTAGATTCCATTTGGCAGTGCCAAATTGGCGATCTAGGGTGGGGGGGGGGGGTGCTGGGGGGCAGGGGGGTTAGGGGGTGGTAAGAACCATCAGTTTTACCAACAGAGCACCGTAGAGGCCGCGGGTCATAATATGACCTTGAAAATAAAGGTCAAAAGAACTGTTGTGTACTTCTAATTGTTACTAAGAGAATGGTCTGCCACTGTATATGCACTGCAACATCTGACTGACTCCGGGTGTGTGTGCAGATTACATTGAAAAGAAGGCATCTTCTCTTGGGATACAAATGCTTTTTCTCCTCACAACTCGCACAGCAGACTGGTATGTGTTCAACTAAACAAGAATTGTTTCTTTATCTACTTGTATCATGGTCCAAAACTCAACTGCACTGTTTTTATTGTTGTTGTTGTTGATAGGTTTGTAAGGCGTGGCTTTTCGGAATGTTCCGTTGATCAGATACCAGTGGAGAGAAGGAAAAGAATCAATCTCTCGCGCGGGTCAAAATATTACATGAAGAGACTGCAGCCTGATAGAAGTGGCATTATTCGCTTTGGTACAGCATCATCATCTGCATGAGAAGACCAGAGTGCGCAATTATATGCTGCTCGTAGCAGCATCGTGTAAAATGCTAAATAAAGCTATGCCAAACCAATGTGTGCCAGCAAAAGCGTAGCAGTCCTCGAGTTATCTTCAAAACGAGTATTTTAATTGTTACAGCGTCTTAAATATCTGTATATATTTGTTATTGTTTTTCTGAACCGATGGTATGATGTATTTGAAATGACTCTTTTAACTTGTTATTCTTACTTTATAGGAGTTAAGTTTTTGGGAATAAATGTAGCAATGCAATGGTTTAACACAAACGAGCTTTGTTATTTTTTTTACGGAGCTAAGGTTGGGTACTTCCTCACCTTTAAATCCCAATAGAGTAATGTGCTATAGTGCAGATGTAGAATAGCACGTCATGTCATGTTGCTCTCCTCTTTCTTTTTTCATATGAGGACTTCACAGAAATTGTTTACTTCTAAGTCCTTCTAGCAGAAAGACTTTGATGGTTAGTATGGATGTTAGCCCACGTATTAGGGTTGTCCAGTATGTTGAGCCAGTTTGGGCCTATCTGCTAAGTGATTCGTGGGCTTTTGCGCCTTAAGTATTCGTCTCTAAATAGGCCTACTTGGGTGCATGGGGGAGGGGATTCAGGTTGATTCCTTTAGATTGGCAATACAAAATCAATGATCTTTTTCGAGTTTGCGACTGCTAGGGTTCTACGTATCTAAGCACAAATCGTTCTCCATCTCATTTGCTTCACATGAACAAGGTTGCCACTTGCCATCTCGGACCTTACTCTAGAACAAACACCTTAGACTTGTTGCTCGTGTATCGGCATTCACACTTGGACTTGCATACAAAAATCTTAAAATGAAGTATCTCAAGTCGAAGGCCTAGAAGTCCCACCAAAAGGAAGCCAAGGCACTTCACTGAAGTTGGAACAACCAAAGCTTTTGTATATTTCATGATAGTGAACAATCTTTAACTCTTTCTGTCCTGATTTAAATCACTTATTTCAGTTGTGTTTGACTAAAGTTATTTTTTAATATAATTTATATGAGAATTGTAGCAAAATATAAAAAATAAAATTTATATATTTATAAAATTTATATATTTACGGAAATAGAGAAAGAAAGTGAGCGAAGTTTGACCTTGTTAATAGTGAACAAACTATTTAATTTGAGAGAGAGGGAGAGAGAGTACACGTTTAATGCGGGTTGATGTATAGGAGCATCAATATCTACTTGTAAACTCTCCAGTTTTGTTCATATTGTTAGATGATTGTTTTTGCAAGCCATGCATTGAATTCTCTTGATGCACTCGTTTTTTTGAATTTTGACCAATAGCTCGTGGTCTAACATGGTCAAGGTTCATATGCCATTTGGTACGGAGTAATAAGCATTTATACAGAGTATATTTTTTTCTATTAAATATTGTTGAAAATTCAATATCTGAATTAATGATGATCGGAGTGAAGAATTACCTAGATATGGATCTTTCTCAAAAAGACATACATGATGGTACTCAATGGGTTTTATTAAGGGATCCCACAGAATTAGAGTGTTGATGTGTTTGAAACGACCCCTCTCCAAGAAGATTTGTTGAGTTTTGGTTTTTTTTGTAATCAAAATTGATAAATTTCTATTAATTAAGCAAAACAAATCAGAGAATAAAAAAAATTGTCGTGCCGTGGAAAATACCACTGCAATAGAAACGATTTTTTCTTCAATGTGGGCGTATCTATACAAGGTGTCGTCCCCCAAAACTAACATAGAGTCGTCCTCTGTGCGCACCCGCAGAAGGCGGAAGGAAATCATACAAATAATATGCTCAGTGTAGTGAAGGAAAGTTGTGTTAGTTCTTGTTTGATTCACTGTTGTTGTATACTTGTTGTGTTGGCATTACCCTTTGTGACAAAACTAATACTCCGTAGTAAGTTGGTTATTATTGTTCGTTTTAGTCCTTGTTGGGGTTGTAGCGTCCTGCCTGTCATTAAATGTTCTCACATAGAAAAGGACACTATGTGATTATGAGTCTGTGGCTGCTATAGTACCATGCCGAAGAAAGAGAGCATCCGTGACATCTGAGCTCATTCAGTTATGCTAGGACTCATGTTCGAACTTATCAAGTCCTATGAGGAATCCACTAGGGTTTGCACGTCTCTTCATATATACACATCCATGCAAGCTCCGAGGTGAGACATATAGTTTGAGTGAACGAGAGTGCATCATAAAATACTGTGAGAATCAAGGAAGCATGGCGCATGGCTCATTTCATTTATTCAGATGAGGTTGTGTACATGAATTTGTTTAGTAATCGTCGCTGGAAGTCTCGCCAGAATTTTCCCAAAACCTCCGTTTAAGCCCGATGTAAGCCCATAAATATATCTAGTTATTAGAATGTTCATATAGATTATTTTTACGTTCATAAACAGTCGTTTGGTTGAGTTTTGTGTTTGACATGTTTGAAGAACTAAAATCATAAACCTTGAAATTATTGTTAAAAATTTGAATTAAAGATACCAAAATGACCTATGAACTTTGGAGAACATATCTATATAGTTTAGTCGAAGTTTGATGGCTAAAAATGAAGTTCTCAAAAATTAACCCGAAGTTGAAGATGACACTGTTCACACTTAGCACAGAAACGGTATCGAGCTACGGCCCAGACGGTAACAAGGTACCGCCTGAACGGTAGGCCATACCTCCGGTAATGGTAGACAGGTACCGTCACAAGCCATATTTCTTTGGTTGTACCTAACACCGGCGGTAGTACCCCATACCGTCTGGGACGCTACTGAGGTACCGTGTATCGATACCGAGGTACCGTAACAGGAACCGTCTGATCCAGAAACTTTTCCACAAACCCAATTTTTGAACTATAAAATCCTATTTTTGATACCATTGAACTATTAATCAATACAAATTTGATTTCAAAATTAAATATGATGTATGACGGTTAGCTAGAGTGTTAACACTCGATTCTTGGCCGCAGTTTGTTATGAAATATTATGATGTTGTTATTAAATATTGAACCATTATTAAAAGCATAAATATCCTGATTAAATCATGAAAATGATGTTAAATATTAATGTTATCTAGAAGAATTCTAAGATAGGCCCATGTGACTCAACTAGTTAGGCCTTGCGGGTATGATGTCTGGTGGCCATAAACGTGCGTATGGGATCTACAAACAAAACTTCAGTCTCTTGTCTTAACCTCCGTTCAACCACTCTTTCCCATAACTCCATCTTATGAATCATAAGTTTGATCCCTATGTAGTTTCAACAAGTCTGAGTATCTCCTTTATTCTTGTAAATAGGAACCAGGATGCTCTTCCTCCATTCGATATGCATCTTCTTAGATCTTGAAATCTCGTTAAAAAGCTTAGTTAGCTATCAAATACATTTTCCTCCTAAACCTTTCCAAACTTCAATCAAAATGTTGTCTGGGCCCACTACTATGCTATTCTTCATTTGTTTTAGAACTTCCTTAACTTCTATTTTGTGAATTTTTCGATAATAATTGAAGTTTTAGTCCTCCTCTTTCATGTGTAGCCAATCGGAGCATGAGATATTTACATGCTCCTCATTAAACAAATCATTGAAGAGGCTCTTCCACCCGTCGTTTATGCTTTGATCGGAGACTAAAACTTCACCATTCTTATATTTAATACACTTAACTTGAATTGGTCAAAATCCCACATCTTTCTTTCTCGACCCTTTGCGATCTTGTAAAAACATCTTTCCCCTTCTTTTGTACCCAAAGACTAGTAAAACCGCTTTACCTCTACCTTTTCTTGCACAATAGTGTCCCACCACCATGATTCTTTGTCTCTTGCTTTAGTACCTTTAGTTTCCCCAATGATTTCTTTTGCCACCTTTCTAATAATATATGCCATATCAAACCATAACTCTACCGGAATTCCATTTCATTGAATAAGGAAGAGTAATTCTTTTTTTCAATAATAAAGTTATTCTCGTAACAGTCGTACCCAACCGTACTCTTTAGATAATCATCGTGATTTCATTCCCCTTGTCACTATCCCTACTGTTTGGGCTCTGGATGGAGAGGATCATCACCGTCGTAGGGCGGCGGCAGCCGCACGAGAGGGGAAGGCGTCTGGAGGTCCCCATGCGCGAACCCGAAATTCCTAAGGACTTGATTGTCCGCAAAATTGATCGCCCTTTCCATCCCGACCAAGCAAGAATCCCCGCCGTATTCGGGGTTGTGGTCCCCGCTGCACGGCTGACACCCCGCGAAGTGCGTCACGAAGGGCCGCCTCCACCCGCCCCTCCCATCCCCGCCCTCCGCCACGTGCGCCTCCCACGCCGCCGCGTACCTCTCGCTCTCGGCCTCCGCGTGCCTCCGCCGCAGCCGCCGCTCCCTCCTCCCGATCTCAGCGTACTTCTCCGTCACGTTCTCCAGCCTCCCCACCACCCCGACCCAGTACCCGTGCAGGGAGTACTCGTTCTCCACGTAAATCCTGGCCGTCCAATTCTTCCCCGCCGTCAGCAAGAGGTACACCAGCGCCGACTGATCGTCCGATTCCGGGAACATCTTGTCCGTCAGCGTCGACCTCTGGATCTGGCCCCACCTTTGGAACTCCGGAGTCTGTGGGCCCATCGAGGCCCATAGATCCAAAAACCCCATTGACCACTGGCAGTTTCTAATCAGGAAAATCCCGGCGTTGACCGAGACCCAGCTCTTCTTCTTCTTCACCATCTCCGGCCAACCGTGGACTACCAGGTTATGGTCTCTGTACTTATCCAGAGGAATCTTGAAATCCATGTCCGTGAAGATGGCGTCGGAGTCGATCCACAGGACCCACTCTGTTTCCGGATGGGCCACCATCGCGGCCCGGACCAAAGGTATCTTGGCCCAAAAAGAACGCATTTCCGGCTCCAAGAAGGCATTGCTGTAGAACACTTCGTAGCCGTGGATTCTGCAGTAGTCCACCTTATTCTTGAAGAGCCGGAGGAGGAGGTGATCGCCGACGGGGCTCTTGCAAGGGCCGGGCTGCGATCCGGTGAGGACGAGGATACGGTTCCTCACCCCGTGTGCGAGGGAGGGGTGGAGCTTGAGCCACTCGATCCTCTTCCTGTCCCAGTCAGCGATGGGTCTGTCTATGGTGTAACTGAGCTCTGGGTCGTCGTAGAAAGTCTTCTCCGGCGAGTCGTAGCTGCTATCGCCGGCGGGGAATCTTTGCTCGGACACCAACGTGGAGAAAGGCTTGGTGGCGAACCAAATGACAACAGCAACAAGGCCAGCGGCGATGAGAGCTTGAAAGAGCGATTGGCTGCGATAGATGGCGGTGGGAGCCATCATTTCTGAATTCTGAAATAAGAAGCCCGAGCCCAAAGAAAGGCATCTCAATGCTCTGCTTTTATATACATACCTCCTACAACTTTATTCACAATTATTACTCCCTCCTTCACTAATTGGATGCCATTATCATTATTATAGTTTTTCGATAATTTTTATTTATTTGTATATTTTTATTAAGAATTTGATAAAGTAAAATATTTTATCACATCTTCTTTTATAGAGTTTTTTATGTACTTTTAAATAGTACTCTCTCCGTCCCCCTAAGATGTTCTTATTTTGACTTTTGGTGGTTTTTAAGTTGAGTTAAAAAAAGGTGAAAGTTTACCATAATACCTTTAATGAAAAATTGGTGGAGTGTACTAAATGAGGTGGGTGAGGTGTAATAAATAAAGTAAGTGGGGGTAGTTGTGGTATTTTAATTGTTAAAAAATGAAATGAGAAGATCTATTGTGGACAAAGAAAAAGGGCTATTGGGAAGATCTATGGGGGACGGAGGGAGTATAATTTATATTTTTTATATAAATATTACTTGGTCCGTCCCTGAGTGTTTGTCCACTTTTGACTTTTAGAACTGTTCATCTAAGCACTTTGACTTATCAAATTCTCTCAATGTGTAAGCCTAAAAATAGTCATGTGTGATCTTGTTTGATTCGTCTTAACATATAGATTATTAATATATAATTTTTATAATTTTTTAATATACAAATTACAAGATAAAATGGATTAAAGAAGTGCATTAGATGGTGTGCAAAAATGAAAGTGGACAAAGACTCAGAGACGGAGGCAGTAATTCGTAATTAAAATGAAGTATTATTTACATATATATATATATATATACATACATACATACATACATACATACATACATACATACATACATACATATATATATATATACACACACATACATACAGATAGCTCACTAGACATCCGTCCCCCATGTCTAGTGTTACCTCTGAACACTAGACATCGGACAGCTCACTAGACTCCCTTCCTCCTTAGAGGGCGGAGGAACTCTAGACAGTGGACCGCGGACATCTCACTGGACTCTCTTGCTCCTTAGAGGACGGAGGAACTTTGGACAGTGGACCACGGAATCTCACTGGACTCCCTTGCTCCTTAGAGGACGGAGGAACTCTGGATATTGGATTAAGGTGTGTGTGTGTGAAAAGAAATTACTACCTCAATATTTGTCTAGTTTTATTTTTCCAACTATCAACTAATTGACTTTTGCTTATAGTTAAATGAATAATGTTACATGTTGATCAGATATTGTAAAAATATATATTTAGTTACAATGATGTAAATTTAGTTAAATTGGTTTCATTTTAGAATATAGTTTTAATATATCAAATTCTTATAATATTGAATTATTTAAAACTATACTTAATTTGTGGTAAATGTACTGTGCAGTTTCATCAAAAACGTCAAACTGTGATAATTTTTTTGGGACAGAGAGAGTATCAATAAGTTTATTTTGGAACATAGTTTGAGGGCAAAGTTTTCTATAGACTTAGGGCGCATGTTCATTTTATGTACCTTAGTACATTTAATTTGTAGCATAAAAAAGTATTCTTTTTACAAAAAAAGGTATCTACATGCAAGTCCATAAAAAATATGAGAAAGCCTACATTTTAAATGTAGACCATGACATCATGTAAGCATCACTTTAGTTTGAAATATTAAATATTTTTATATGCACATATCTAAAAATAAATATATTAGTGATCAAAATTTTACATACTTGTATTGAAGGCTATAAAAAGTCAAATAAAAAAAGTTAAATTTGTACTCCCTCCGTTTGGAAAAACCCTTCCCATTTGATTTGGGGGCAAAAATAAGGAAGTGTTAAATTATAGTTGATTTTCAATTTTGCCCCTGATGTGATGGGTAAAAGTAAGATGTGATGGATAGATTATTAGAGAAAAAGTATGATGTGATAGGTAGGGTATGAAAAAGTAAGGGTAAAAGTGGTTTTTTAATATAAAGGGGAAGTGTTTTGTTGGAAGTGGAAAAAATGAAAAAGGAAATGTTTTTGAGAACGGAGGAAGTACTAAATAGCACTAAAACATATGTCCTTTCGTAATGTAGAACTTAATCTTTTTAATTCCATAAATAGTACTTGAATAATGTCTAGTGGCGAAAACAATGTCGAGTGATAGTGGATACTTAGTTTGAACAATGTGCAGTGACAATGATTAGTGGACATTGAACAGTAGTACTACATTAGAAAATAAAAACATTTGATACTACATAAGAAAAGTGACTATGTTTTAGTACTATTTACATAAATTCCGCTACAAAAATTAAACTAGACGGAGGAAGTTAGGAGTATATAAAAATCTGATTCCACTATCGATAGCCAAAGTTAAAAAATGGCTAAATAAAGTATACACATCATTACACTATAAAAAAAGGAAATTAGATCTTCACGCAAATATGTTTATGCAAGTGGAAAAAACCACAAATTGGTAACTACATTTATGTCCTGCAGTTATAAAAGGAAACTAGGAAAGTATTGATTTAAGTGACAACAAGGGGTGAATTACCTATTTGTGTAATATGATTGCGCCTCGCCCTTCCTTTATCGGTGGGGTTCCCATGACATTAGAACTTCATGTCATGGGATGACTCGAGGGTGCTCCGGTGCCCCGTTTTTAAAATTGACGGTTCCTACCCCCTAATCCCACCGGTTAACGCCCCCACCCCGCCCCGGGCCAAATACACCTGCCACCCTCTTCAATTGCACCCCGCCAAAACATGGCTAGAATAAGATATTTTCAAAGTTATCTTTTTATATTCAAATTACTACTCGAATTGCAGGTTTTGATGAGACGAGTCCAATGTTATATTTCCTGCGTGACTGCCCAAAAGCAAAAAGGTAGTAAGTAAATGAATAAAATACATATAGACTCAAAGTAATATAATCAATATTGGTTTCATTGGGTAGGACTCGTAAAACATGACCAACGACATATTGTTTGTCATATTTTGGATATGCTAAAAAGTTATGAGTAAAATAGACGTTATACTTCAATAAATAGATACTGCGTATAAAGATTTTTATAATATAATACAGAGTTCCCACTATTTTTGTCCACTTTCCCGTTTTAGTACTCTCTCCCAATTTTGATTATCATTTTATTTTCTCTCTCTTCTCGATAGCTTTTATTTATTAGTGTATTTTCATTGATTATTTCATAATTTAAATAAAATATTCTTGTCACCTCTTGTTTTGTAGAACTTTTGGTGTAGTTTTTAAGATATAATTTTTATTCTTATTGATGTACCAATTTGTAAATAGAATGTTTTTAAAAATCGTGGGATTTTACCTCGTAATTATTACTTTGTAATCAAAATGGGGAAGGAAGAGAGTAACATTTAGGATATAATATGACAATTTGAAATTTAGGATCACTATTATTATTATTATTATTATTATTATTATTATTATTATTGTAAATTTTTTATTAGTTTTTAAATAATTTTCTGATCTAAATGGATCTGATTTGAATGGATCCGATATAATTTGATTTGACCTCATCAGAATGAATCTAATCTCATCTGAATGGATCTGATCTGATTTAATCCGATTTAATAAGAATAAACAATAAGTAGCAGAAATAAGTTGAAGAGAACACTACCTATGTTTCCTATTTGGGGAGAAAGTATTGACACACGAAGTATTGGATCTCGAAGGAGGGAGTGCGCTCGAGTAGTAGTCTTAGCCTTGGGTTGCCGTTACTGTTGTTGTTACCACGCCTATCACCGTTTCGTTATGGTCCTCTCTTGTTGATTTGATTAGTTTAGTTTGTCCAATTCGTCTAATCTGATCTTCAGGGTGATTCAAGGTTCATATATCTCTCGCTACGATTGATTCATAGATTAGTATTCGTTAATATATTCTCGTTCAACAGACATTAAATTGGTGAGTATGAATATTGGATTGATTGATTGTGTTGAATATGTTTGTATTGGAACTTATTGGTGATAAAATGTGAATAATGATTTTTGATTGAAGAATAAGCCTCTAAGTAGTATTAGGGCGATCTAAATTGAATTATAAAATTTGAATGACCATTAAGTTAAGATTTATGATTTAGGCCTGGTTGGGCGAGCTTCACATAACTCTCAGGTCTTGGGTTAGAAACGTACGCATGGGAGTCCAGCACCTATCCGGTTGTGCTAGAGAGGGGCTCCAACCTGCCTCAAAAAAGTTCTCTAATGTTTTGAGAATGGCTACACGAAAAGCTTGAATGTCCATGACTCTAGTCTATTGAAAGTGAATGAACCTTAACATGTAGGTTAAGAGTAGTGTATTTATGTGAGGATAGAATCAGACAGTTAATTAATCATACTATTGAATAATGACATTTGTTGATTATTTGAGTATTACATGATTATATATTAACGCATGTTAGTTTTCAAATTAGTTATAGCGTTAGTTATATTCTCAATCAGCTTTTCAGCTGAGCGTTTAGTGTTTGTTTTTTTTACTACACGCAGGTATGAATCAAGGATTAGACAAGAAGCCTGACAATTCATGATGCTCAGTGAAATGGATGACCCAAAGTTTTTCGATTTAAATTATTTATTCTGTGAACTTGTTTCTTTAAATTACAAGAATGTTCAAACGATATATGTTATTTTTAAAAAATGAAATATTTTCTTTTTCTCCATTTATCATTGATTAAAAATGAAATATTTTCAGGTTATTTCATTTTTTTCCCCATAGAACAGGAAAAAAATAGAACATAAAGTTGAAAAAGCAGATGGTGGTCACAACAAAAGAAAAGTAGACCATATGAATTAGGATAAAATAAGATGAGTTGTTATTGGGTTGTCCTACGGTCCACATGTGAAATGTGGACCTTTTTGCACTTCTCATAGGCCGATAGGTGGTGATATTTTTTTTTTGGCAAAATTCATAATTCTTTTGTGATATCAATACACTAAGGTCCTTAGAATAAACATTGACCTTAAGACTAGAGAAGAATTTGTCAAATAAGGAATCTTAAGCTTTTAGTTTATTGTGGCAAATTATGTTTTAAGAAATAATCTAAAATAAGAGTAAAACATAGACAAAGTAACAAAATATGAGACTCGTGCTTTTGTTCTCAAAATTATAGTTTGCACCATTTATTGGCAATCCGGCCACAGTGTTTTTGGTATTATATGTTGACATTATTGACATTGTAACTCTTATTTGGAAATAAAAATATAAAACTCCTATTTTGGTATTTTCTTTTATTTTACTCATACTTTAGTGTTTTTCTCATATTTTTTTAGAATATTATTCCCTTTGTCCTAAAATTATGTTTTCAGTTACTATTCACACACTTAAACTTTATTCAGTTTCTTTGATTATTTTCATTAATTATTTGTTAAAATAGTTTTTTTTTTTGAAATTTATACTTATGATCAAATAAAAATTACTCCCTCCGTCCTAATTTTTTCTTCCCAGTTTGACATTTCCCCATTTTTAATTTTTGGCTTTGACTTCAAATTTACCTCCTTAAAAAAGATTTTTTGAATTTTTTTTGCAATCATTCAAAATATAGAGTTAGAAGATAATTAGTGTAAATACATGAGGGTATTAATATCATTTGTCATCTTTTTTTTCTAATGGGAAGATAGTTTTAGGACGGGAAAAAGGGGAAAGTGGGAAGAACGTTTTAGGACGGAGGAAGTACTAATTTTTACGATAAAACTCAGTAGATATCAATGTTGAAAAGTATCTCTACAAAAATCAAGGACTTTAGTTATTTTAAAAGGGGGCGGTTCCCATGACATTGATTATCAATATTACAAGATGACTAGAAAGTCCTACCGTAACATGTTCGTAAAATTCACAATTCTACCCCTCCTAATCCTCCCGGCAGACCCCCATCTGCCCGGACACGAACCCACCCCACCAAACATGAAGACTTATTAATTTTTACGAGAAAACTCGCATCACTTCAAAGCTGGTCCCTGGGTTTTTGGAATTATAAATTAGAATAAATTTCATAATTGGTCATTTATAAATTGGAATTTCCCTATTTAGTCCTCTATTATTAAATATTACCCCCGTAATCCTTTTTTATAGGTATTTTTCCACAAATATATCTTTTTTATCTTTTATCACCTAAGTGTTAATTTGAATGCTAAAAGTATAATTGCATAATCATAATATATCTTTCTTGTCATACACAATTTCAAAGGCTGCTCGTAATGCGTCGATTGTGAATTACAGTCACTTTCTACTAAAACCATAGACTACAAATGTGTTCTTTCGTCAGAATCGTAGCCCACAATTATAATCATTATTTTTATGTTATCCGTCTAACAAATATCAAAATACGTCACTGGACATATGATTGACGTCAAATTATACTTTTACCCTTTAAATTAAAAATCAATATGGCAGAAGATAAAAAAGGATTATTTATAGAAAATTACTCATAAAAGAAGGAATACATGAGTAATATTTGATAATACAACACTATTTATAGAAAATTACTCATAAATTTGGAATCTTATTTGTTATAAAAGACCAATTAAAAAATTTAGTCTATAATTTATAATCCAAATAAAATAGGTGATGCTTTTTAGAAAGTCAAAATATTCCCGTATCTCCTAAATTTGGGCTCAAAGTATGACATAAGTCCAGTTCTAGTTCAGGGAAACGTGGCTAAAATTGGGGAAAAAATACAGACAAATTTCTAACGTGGTAGATTCACGATCAATCTTGAACAAAATAAAGTTGAAAACTTTATCCCTCATAATTGAAATTGTAGGTCTCTTTGTTGACTATATTACGGATAAATTTACAACCGATGGGAAACTGTCGGAGAAATAACCCGGACCCCAAGAAAGCAAAACAGGAATAGAAATGACCCTAAAAAGACTAAAACATAGAGAAAAGTACCAAAATAGGACTTTCATGTTTTTTTTCGAAATAGAACTTTACATTGTAGTAATAGAAATCATCCTAAATAGGACTAAAACATTAATAAAAATACCAAAATAAGACTTTCATGTTTTTTTTCTCGGGATAGGATTTTGCACTGTGGTAATGTGACCTTGCATTGTGGTAATGTAGCAGTGTACATGTGCAAATTACTATGTTTTTTTGGTAATGTATATGACCATGGTTCGTAATGTAAGTCCTATTTCGAGAATAAAAACATGAAGTCCTATTTTGGTATATATTCAAAGTTTTAGTCCTACTTTGGTCTTTCTCCCTAGTAGTAATTTAACTTTGCACTGTGGTAATGTGACAGTGTACATGCACATATTACTATACTTTTTCAGTAATGTATATGACCGTGTTTGGTAATGTAACTCCTATTTCGAGAATAAAAACATGGAAGTCCTATTTTGGTATAATTTTGATGTTTTAGTCCTACTTTGGTCTTTCTCCCAAAAGGGGAGAATAGACCAATTTGGAAAAGTGAAATTTGCACTAAATAGGACTAAAAATAATGACTTTTCTAATGTAGGACTTAAACTTTTTTATTCCCAAAATAGGACTTAATAATGACCTAATATGAGGAATAATATCCAGTAATGATAGATATTTAGTTGAATAATGACTACTTGATAATGACCAAAGGTCCTACATTGAGAAATAAAAACATATGGTCTTATATTGGGAAAGTCATTATGTTTTAGTCCTATTTAGGTAAATTTCTCGTGGAGAAAGGCGAGAGGCTGGGCAGGGAAGCTTGTGTGAGCGAGGGAGAGAATTGAGCCAAGGAGGGGAGAATAAAAATGGAGGGTTTTGGGAAGAGAAGGAGGGAAGAGGTGATACTTAATATTATTATAGATACCAAGCCTAAGGCTTAAGAAGCCATATTAATAGATAGACGATAGTTTGCCAAACCCTAAGATCTAATTATCTAACCTGTCGGTTTAAAAAAACATCGAGGTATGAACCGAAAAGAAAGCCTCAAAAAAGTTTATAGTTATGCTTACCTACAAAAATCTAATTACAATACTTAAAATATGATATTAAGAATTATTGGGCTTCATAATCTTTACGCCATGCCGGCGATCTTCGTTCCCGAGTGCTTGCCTGAGACCCTCATTAGTGTGTTCCATTCTGACCTCGTCGTCTTGCGTTAGGTCTTCAACAAGTTCCTCTTGCGATACCCCAACCTCATTGGTCGTAACACATTGAATCTTCTAATGATTCGTGTCTTGGATCGTAGGCAAATTAAAGAACCTTTCTTTGATATCATTATATTTATATTGAACCTTGAGACTAACTTGTCTATAAATGTATTTTAGTTCCGACCTAGAAATTTTAATGATCTATCTCTAAAGATTTTGATACCTAGCATGTAATTGGCTTCTACCAAGTCTTTCATACAAAAACTCACTAAACCTTCGCAGTAACTTGCAGAAATAAAATGACTTTATATGCACTACAAGAAAAATAGATACATAAGTTGTACCGTACCATATAATTTCAAAAAAGGAGCCTGTTGTGGGATCTTAATGATTCAATCTCATTCCCTTGCCCTCTTTGATTCTCTTCATTGCACCTTCAACGGCAATGTCAAACGCGTCCTTAACATTACCCAATCCCTTCTTCGTTCTCGCGTAGACCAATCTCGGGATGGTCTCCACCACTTTCTCCCTCATCTTCCTGATCTTCTCCTTGCTGTAATTCTTCTCCAGGATCCCTCTTATGGACGCCGACCCGTTCCTCACGCCGTCGTGGTGGATGAACACGGAGTAACTCTCCGGATCCTCCGGCAAGAACCACGGGTACTGACCGTACGCCGTCTCCGGCCAGAAAATCACCGGGACCGATCCGGCGATCATGCAGTCGAACATGGACCGCCTCGTCTCGCTGTCCCCTTCCGGCAGCAAGCAGAAATCGGAGTTGAGGAAGGCGTCTTGGACTGCAGCAGGGTGGGCGTCGCACGGCGTCAGAGAGCAATCGACAACCCGGCTGACGTTGTAGTGGTTTTGGGAGTAGCGGAAAAGCAGGGTCCTAAAGTCGCCTTCCCATTTGGGGCGTGGGGGAACCACCAAGGAGAAGAGGTGGGGCCGGTTCCGGTAGAGGACAAATTCCTGCCATTGCCGGAGCTGCGACTCGGTGCCGGGGTGGAATCCGGTGGGGTACGGCACGCCGACGTCGCGGTCGTCCCCCGACGCTCTCTCGATGGTGAAGCGCGTGACCTTCTCCATCCCGGGTATGTTGAGGAAGGCAGATCCCCATTCCTTATCTTCCACCTCCAGACGGCGGAAATCCCATGTGACTCGCCCCAGCGTGAGGAAATGATCTGAGCCGTTAGATTTCTTCCAGTAGGTCTGGTTCTGGACCCACCTGAGCATCGTCGCACACAGCCGGTCGCGTTTCTCGAACCCTTCCACAAACAGATACTTCCCCACCGCGAGTCCGGCGTAGAACGGGATGTAGAACGCCGTTGCCGATTCCGGATCCCTCGTTCGGCACCGGTAGTTCAGAATCCGGCGGTGGTAGATCACGTCCGTCGAGAACTGGTTCGTGTGATGCCACGCCGCCGCGATGTTCACCGGCAAGATCCCGGCGAGCGCCCTCGACTTTTTCCCCAACCCTTCGTTGACGTAAAGCCCGCTCTGCCGATTGTAAGGGTGCCAATCGGAGAAGTTCTCCGGGATCAAGTCCCGGTTAAACATCCGGGGAAGGTCGTACACGTAAACCCTTCCGTACTTACATCCTCCGTCCGCTTCCGCCTTCCGGCTGGTGGGGGTGGCCAGAAAAGAGACCGCCTCCGTCGGATGGACGGCGACGGGGAAGAGTGAATTGCGGGCCAGAAAGATGACAAGGATTTGGATGGAAAGGATGGTGAGTGTGAAGACCCAGAAACGAGGGTGGGCGGAGATTTGGGATTTGGGTTTTAGTGTGGTCTGAAAATCTGATGAAGAATGGGAAAGCATTTTAATGGGGTCCGAAGATTAAAAACAGAGAAAGAAGTAGAAAAAACAGAGGAAGAAGAAGAGAAAAAATGTTACGAGTACAGAGGGTTGGTTTGGGACTTTGGTCATTTGGTTTATGTAACTGTCCAGTAGACACTGTACCAGTCAAGTGTAGGTATTTGTGCAAGTATTGTGTAAATACACCGTATTTATTTACACAATGTTAACTCGTTTTCACAATCTCCTTTCTTTTAGGAAAATTCAACTTGTATCTTATATTTTTATCTCATTTTGTACTTTAAAGCTTTATCGTGACATAAATATAAGTATGAAATTGATATTATGTCCTTGTTATACCTTTATTTTATGTCAGGTTAAAGCTTTGGAATACAAAATGAGGTACAAATTAAGGTGAGGGCAGCTCCTTTCTTTTATGGACTCTTCTCTTCACATTGCTTATTCTCTTCACATTGCTTAGCCGTTTTTCATACTCCCTGGCCATTTCAATTCTTGGTATTTTTACTTTGCCTTGTTCAAAAAGTGATAATAAAATACAGAAACTCTTTCGGTAGCATTTGGAAATTGACATTTTATTTAAATTCATTCATTTCAATTCCACAACTTGAAATTTTGAATTTCAAATGATAATGGGAGAAATACAAATTTACAATTGAACTTTGTAATGAATACTGTAATTTGCCTCATATCTAAATTCAAACTTTTAAGATTTGGTTGATACCATGGTTCTGGAAGAGAGTGCAATTCAAGAAGGTGGAGTAAGTTCGGATCAAGACGAGGTGGGAGGTTTATCAGGGATAGTGGATGTGAACTGTTAATTCTACAAACGAGACACCGTATGACCCTCGGGTTATCCTATGACACTGTGTTACGAAAAATATATAAAGAAAAGGGAACTGAATCCATTTTGATATAATTATTGTTATATTAGGAATAAAATTATGGTATGAATAGCAGTTCACTCATTTGCTTTACCCTCTTCCTATATATAGAAAGGGTTGGACCTTTGTAATCTCTAAAACAATTCAATATACAAAATATTTTCTCCTTCGATTATTTTTTACATGGTATCGGAGTAGAGTTTTTCGTGACCTAAAATTTTCTGTCTTCGCTCCTGGCGGGTGGTGCCGTCCTTAGCTGCCTACCGGGTCATTGTTCTTCCTCCAATCTAAATACTTACCTCCAAACCGTCAGCACCTCAAACCTAAATCTTACCCATATTGAATCAAAAGAATCACCACCATTAATGTAATTCACCTCAAATCTAAATCCAAATTCTTAAGATTTTTTTAATATGAATCTGAGACTCTGAGTCAAATGCAAATTTAAAATCTAAATTTCACTTTGCAAACATGCGAGTAGAAAATAGAGAATTATTAACACCTACATTCTTTCAAAAAAAACCTACATATTCATTATCAATATAAGAAATAAAGTGCCTGCTTCAAGTAAATTACGGAGCTGCTCGATCGTTGTTGTTAGTCGTATCAATATTTCCATCAATAGACGTGAACGAAAACATACCGTTGTATTTTCTTAAATTTTTATTGGAAATAAGAACTCCTCACATCAATTTCATAAAATAAATTATAGAACAAAATCGGAGTTTTCCTTAGAAGAGTTAGTTAAACTTTTCCTTTCATGAAACATTTTGAAAACTCAGGATGTTCTAAATTATTTTTGTTTCCAGTTCTTTCTTCGTACCATAATAAAGCTCCACAAAAATAACACATAAATGTGGGATCCACAAAATTGATTATATCTACAAGAAAAATACTCCCTCCGTCCCGGAGTATTCGTGCAATTTTGACTTTTGGAACTGTTCATCTAAGCACTTTGATTTATCAAATTCTCTCAATGTGTAAGCCTAAATATAGTCATGTGTGATCTTGTGTGATTTGTCTTAACATATAGATTATTAATATATATTTTCTATAATTTTTTAATATACAAATTACAAGATAAAATAGATTAAAGAAGTACATTGGATGGTGTGTAAAAAATGAAAGTGGACAAATACTCTGGGACGAAGGTAGTAAAATATTATATAGCCAGTCTTTATAAATATTTAGCATTTTACACAACTTACATGTTGCATATATAATCTAAAAATTATAGTCACCAATGTTTTTTATTTAGTTATTCCAAAAATCCTAAACTTCTATGCGTTGAGTTATTTATATTTTATTTTTAATGAATTCCTTTATGAATAATACGAATCTATGTTTTTTATTTAGTTATTCCAAAAATCCTAAACTTCTATGCGTTGAGTTATTTATATTTTATTTTTAATGAATTCCTTTATGAATAATACGAATCTTAATAATAATGTACAAAGTATCTTTATTTCACAAAACTAAATCTTTATTAAAAATAAGAATTCCTTTGAATCAAGAAATTAAAATAATTGGCCCAAAAATATGTTTTTCTTCGCTGAAATACTTCCTTTCTTTGTGTTCTCGCTTCTCTTGCCATAAACCATCTTTTGTTACATTGCTCTTGCATTGTTACTATCGAAGTAGGAGAGTAGCTTTTGTTGTAGATGGTCAGATGAATAAATAAGCAAGAATATTACTTATTTATATTGTTTTGACATAGATGTCAAAATAAGCACATTTTATGTTTTTCAAGAATTTTATTTAATAGTAATTACTTTCATAAAAAAATCAATATTATATCATAAATATTTTGGTTGTGAACACCAATTAATAATTAATTTATTAAACATAAATATTACCGTACCAAGTCTTCACCATTTTACAAAGTTATTAGTAGAAAATGCTAATTTTAAAATGGAACGTAATATACTTGTTATTCGACTTAGAATGTTTTTTTTTGTGCACAAAATCACACAATTCATTACCAAATCACTAGTTCAAACACATTACAACATACCTCAGCCCTAACCATACCTACATAACAACCATATTAAAATACCTTCATATAGCTTAGGTAACATTTAATATAAAAAAATTGCTTGGTGAATAGCCTATCCAGCTTCACTCCTCCTTTGGTGGATTCTCTCGTTCCTCCATCTCCACACCTGGTATACGCAGGTAGCCCAAGCTGCTATCCACTTTTTCCTGTGCTTCGCCCCTGCCATTCCTTGTATTGCTCTCCTAAATTCCTCATCAGAGCCTATGTTATACTGCAGGTCAAGAGCATTCATTACTGCTTCAAATAGGGGAATTGACACTGCACATTCCCAGAAGAGATGTTGTCGGGTTTCTATTTCCCTTCCACACAGCTCACGGTTGGTGTTAATGTTCATATATTTATCCATCATATCCTTTGTCTGCAGCCTCCCTCTCCAAAATAGCTAGATTATAAATCTGATCTTGGGTGGGGTAAATTTATTCCACACCCAGTCTCTCCATATAGGTTTCTCCCTAGCTTCTTGAAGCCAATCATATCCCTTGCTAATAGTGTATGGATATTGTCTTGGCATGTCTGCAAATTTTTCCTTCACCCTCATCATTTCCTTCCAGTAGTGGCAAGAATCCTGCTTAGGTTTATAAGTCCAGAAGTCACACTCTTTAATATATCTGGCGTGTATCCATCTAACCCAAAGGATGTCCTTCTTTCCAGCTATGTCCCAAACAACATTCATGATGGCTGCATAATTCCAGTTCATCACATTCCTTATACGTAGCCCACCAAACTTCTTTGGTTGGCAAACCTCATTCCAGTTGACCAGGGGGACCGACTTAGAATGTTACGGTTTTTACTATATACGAAATAACATTAAAGCTTTATTAAATAAACATGCGAATAAAAATATTTTTCCATTTATATATTTGTTTCTCTTTTTCAATATTTCAAAAATCTCTCCGATTAGTATTCATTCAGAGCAAAAACAAATATTCACATACAATTCCCTTTAGTCCCGCCAATCTATATGTCCTTTAAATAAATTTATATGTTTGAATATTGTTTTCGAATATGATCTTTTTTCAATTTCAAAAAATATTATTTAAGTTTAATATTTTCCAATGATGAAGTTTAAGATATAAAAGTTTCTAAAGGTGATTATGCTGAGGAATTTGTGATAAGAAATACGAAATTTAATTTCCACAAAAAATATTTTTTGTTAATTAATTCTTTATTTAAATATTATTTTGGAGTTTAAATTAACAATATGAGGATCTTGCGCATGAAGAAGGAATTTCGCCGGCGTCAAAAAAAAAACTAATGAAAAATTTATCTGAAATAATCTTATCTTTATTATGCGCTCTTCTAAAAATAATCTCACATTTCAATATTATGCACAATAATCCAATCTTTCACTTGTGTGTAGGTTTTGGATGGATGTTAGATAGCTAATGGCAGCCCAACTATTTTGTTTTAAACAAAGCTCATTTCGCACAACAAAATGATACAGTAGGGGAGTATTTTATTTTTTGGAAAACAATAAATGTTCATCAAATAATATTCCATCCGGCCCAATTTAAATTCTTTGTTGTTGTGTACGAGGTCTGATTAGAATTACTCCGTATTTTAAACTCAATTTATTTGGGAGTTGGTATATAATTAAAAAATAAAATTTATATATTTAAAAGTTATATAAAAAGTACTCCCTAAATTTATATATTTAAAATCTATAACAAAAAATAAAAAGACTATACTCCCTCCGTCCCTAAATCTATCTCACATTTGCTTTTTTTAGTAGTCGCGGGGAGTTTTATTTATTTTACGTTTTCATTCGTTGTCTAATAAAATAAAATATTCTTGATACCTCTTATTTCTAAAAAAATTTCATGTAGTTTTTGATATGTAAATTTTATTTTTTATTTCTATACCAATATGAAAATAGAGTAAATTTCCAAAATAGTCCTTTGTAATAAGAGATTTTCCCAAATTAGTTCTCAGTAAGTTTTAATTACCTACATGGTCCTCTATAATTGAGATTTATTTCCAAAATAGTCCTTTGTAATAAGGTATTTTTCCAAATCAGTCCTCAATAAGTTTTAATTACCTAAGTGGTCCTCTATAATTGAGATTTATCCCCAAGATGGTCCTTCATACATAATGTTACTCAAATGAGGATTAATTGAGGTTATTTTTTTCTGCTAAATTTAGAATTAATTCTTAAAATAATCATTTATAATGAAATGCTTTCCCAAAATGATTTTTCTAATTAAAGATGTGTATTTGATTTGAAATTTAAAAGATTTTTTTAAGTTTTAAATAATTCATAAATTATTTATACTCAATGTATTTTTTAAATTTTACATTGAGTTGTACAGAAATGATTGTTTCAAAAATATACTTTAAATTTGGATTATCAAAATACCAAAATATCTCCCAATTAATCCTCATTTGAGGATTGTTTTGGGAAAACACCTTATTATAAAGGACCATTTTGAGAATTTACTCATAAATAATTTATGAATTATTTAAAACTTAAAAAATCTTTTAAATTTCAAATCAAATACACATCTTTAATTAGAAAAACCATTTTGAGAAAGCACTTCATTATAAATGCTTATTTTAAAAATTAATTCTAAATTTAGCAGAGAAAAAATAACCTTAATTAATCCTCATTTGAGGAACATTATTTATGAAGGACCATCTTGGGGATAAATCTCAATTATAGAGGATCACCTAGGTAATTAAAACTTATTGAAGACTGATTTGGGAAAATATCTTATTACAAAGGACTATTTTGGGAATAAATCTCAATTATAGAGGACCATGTAGGTAATTAAAACTTATTGAGGATTAATTTGGGAAAATCTCTTATTACAAAGGACTATTTTGGGAATTTACTCATGAAAATAAAATGAATTGAAAAAACTTGATATTTAACCTCATTAACAGAAATGTGAGATATATTTAGAAACGAAAAGAGTTATTATTTCATCAAATAAGTAACAAAAATGTGTAAAAAAGATTAAAATTCACGGATGAATGATATACTCGAAAAGTACTAAGAATGGAAAAATGTCTAAAAAGAAGAAGTGGCAACGTAAAAAAAGTCAAAAGATGCACAGCATTCAAAAATTAAATTGACGTAAGACACGGACGAGAAATTTTCGGACATGTGGTCAGTCACACTAGTCAAGTGCGTTTGGAGGCCTCTCTTCCGGTTATGCCTTTTAAAAATAAAGTTACTTCTTGTTTACGGAGTAATATTTGAGTTTTCAATACTTCTCTAGATTTTTATTACTCCTTAATAATTTGAAAAAAATAAATTACTTTTACTCATATCTTAAATTTTATAATTTCAAAAGTTTTAATATCTTTTCGAGATATGCAATTTGTATTATTTATTTATATGCTACTCTGTAATTTGTTAAAAATTAATTTTAAAAGAGACAAAATTTTGTACATTTTTCAAAATGATATGTTCTATTGTGGATGGAAGGACTAAAAAAATAGTCGAATCACACTTTTTACAATAAGGATAAAAGTGATATTTATAAAGTCCTAAAGTTTATATTTAAAATATGAATTTTGACAAATGACTCACTTCTTATACTCTTTCCGTCCCACTATATTTGTCCACTTTCATTTTGCACACCATCCAATGTACTTCTTTAATCCATTTTATCTTGTAATTTATATATTAAAAAATTATAGAAATTATATATTAATAATCTATATGTTAAGACAAATCAAACAATATCACACATGACTATATTTAGGCTTACACATTGAGAGAATTTGATGAGTCAAAGTGCTTAGATGAACAGTTCCAAAAGTCAAAAGTGGACAAATATAGCGGGACGGAGGTAGTATACTACAAGAGAAATTTACCTAAATAGGACTAAAACATAATGACTTTCCCAATATAGGACCATATGTTTTTATTTCCTAATGTATGACCTTTGGTCATTATCAAGTAGTCATTATTCAACTAAATGTCCATCATTACTGGACACTATTCCTCATACTAGGTCATTATTAAGTCCTATTTAGGGAATAAAAAGGTTTAAGTCCTACATTAGGAAAGTCATTATGTTTTAGTCCTATTTAGTGCAAATCCACATACTACAAATACATCAACGTCTATGGAAGAATTTCCCTAAGGATAAAGTTACATTTTCTAATGGTTACTTCCAAGATGTTAGCTAATCTTTTGGTAAAACTAAATACCATATTTGTTAAAAGTTTTACTAATTAGAAATCTCTATTTGTTTTCGTGGTGGCCGCCCACTACATTTGTCCACCGTGCCGGGTTCTATTTTTTTTGCTTTGCTCCACTTCTTCTTGCTTCCTTGGTACCGATCTATTTTTTTTCTATCTAATTTTTTTCAATTTTAAACCCTTTTTCTTAATGTATTTAATTTCGAATTTTTTTTATTTTAAATTTATTTTCTAATTTCAATAATTAATATTTAATTAATGTTAATATTTTTATATATTTTTTTTTAATTTTGAATTTATTACTTTTATTTTATTTATTATTATTTATCTATTTTTATAAATAAATAAATATTTGTATTAAACTTATATTAGTTTTGAATGAAAAATGATGAATATTATAAAAGAAATGGAGGAACAAATTTTTGGGACGATATCATTAAAAGATTTGGAATGCTAATGTAGCAGCTAGCAGGAGTTGGGGAGGGGCAGATTTGCTCCTGTTGTAAATGAAGAAATCACTCTAAATAAGACTAAAATATATAAAAAATATCAATATAAGAGTTCCATGTTTTTATTCCTTAAATAAGAGTTTGTTATGTGGCAATGTGATACTATAAATGTACATTTTACGTAATGTACATACTATGATTGATAATGTAAATATATTTTGACTCCTATTGCATGAGAATAAAAACATAAAACTTCTATTTTAATATATTTTCAATATTTCATTTCTACCGTTATAGACGAGTCTTTTTACATTCTAGATGCTGTTAGGAACAGTCTTACGCGAGGGAGTTGTAAATGTTAAGAGCAATGCTAGAGGTACACTTTAGTGTACCCCATTTGTCCCCCACATCCTTCTCCACCACTCATTATTATCTACTTTTTATTTATTTAATTTTTTTAAAAATTCTTATCCATTTATGTAGTAATGGAGAAGGTGATGGACAAATGGGGTACATCGCCTAGCATTTTTCAAATGTTAACGTAGACAGAGAATATAAAAAGTCGGATGAAATTCAAAAATGAAAAGTCAGGGAGGAGTGATTTTCGGGTAATAAACGGCTGAACAGACGAAGGTCGGCACCACAGTAAAAAAAAAAAAAGTACTATTGATGGTCAAGAAAGTCTCTGCTCCGCAATGATTCCATCCAACGGCCCAAAATGAAAGATAGCAAATTTATAAAGAGCAGAGCAGGGTTGCGGTGGCTGCCGGCGTCAGAATCCATGGCTTACACCGCCATCCTTCTCTCTCTAATCTCCGCAATCTTCACTCTCTGTGTCATTTGGTCCAGACAAACACTCCCCGTCACCAAGAAGAGCATTCACGAAGAAGTGGAGCCCCACCAATACACCGCCCCGGAAAGGCCGCCGCCGGTCGTGGAGTGGGACAAGAAGAGGGCGGAGTGGCTGAATCGCCACCCTTCATTCGCCGCGCCCGGGGCAAGGAACCGTGTCCTCGTCCTCACCGGATCGCAGCCCGACCCCTGCAAGGGCCCCGCCGGCGACCACCTGCTCCTCCGGCTCTTCAAGAATAAGGTGGACTACTGCAGAATCCACGGCTACGACGTGTTCTACGGCAACGCGTTCATGAATCCGAAGATGGGCTCCGTTTGGGCCAAGGTGCCCTTGCTCCGGGCCGCGATGCTGGCCCATCCCGAGACCGAGTGGGTCCTGTGGATGGACTCAGACGCCGTTTTCACGGACATGGATTTCAAGATTCCGCTGGATAAGTACAGAGACCACAACCTCGTGGTCCACGGCTGGCCCTACATGGTTAAGCACCGGAGCTGGCTGGGAGTGAACACCGGGATTGTGTTGATGCGGAATTGCCAATGGTCCCTGGACTTTGTGGATCTGTGGGCCAGTATGGGCCCACAATCTCCGGCCCACGAGGCGCTGCTCCGGAGAGTCATGTCGAGGCTGAAGAACGTGGTGAACCGGAGGAAGCTGGACGAGCAGTCGGCGCTACTGTACCTGCTGCTGACGTTGGATGCGAAATGGACGGCCAAGATCTACCTGGAGAACGAGTACTACCTGCACGGCTACTGGGGAGAGGTGCTGGGGATGCTCGTCGAGGGAAGCGGCGGCAGGACGCCGTTCGTGACCCACTTCACCGGATGTCAGCCGTGCAGCGGGGAGCACAACCCGAAGTACGAAGGGGATTCTTGCTGGGTTGGGATGGAGAGAGCGCTGAATTTCGCGGACAATCAGGTGCTTCGGAATTTCGGGTTTGTGCATAAGGACCTCAAAACTCTGTCTCCTCTCTTGAGCTTTCCCATTGATTATCCTGCAAACAAGACTCCCATCCTTTAATCTCTTTAATTTGTGCCAGCCAATTTTACCCTCCCACTCTTCAAATTGCTGAATTGATCTCTCCAATAGTTGTTCTGGTTGTAATATTGTATTAATGGTTAATAGAACCATATTTGGGCAAACTTAGGCCTTGTTTGGATCAGAGATTAGTTGTTCTTTTAATTAACAGTGTGCAAATATAATTTCATCAAAGAAAATGGAGTACAAAAGAATGCCATAGACATGAGAGAACACCCCTACAAACTACTATACATACATCAAACAAAAAGCAAAACTTAAGTTAACCCAGGAGTTTTAGCATTCATATAGGCGTTGGTTCCTACACGTAAGCCAAAAAACAAATTTATGTTTAGGGATGGACAGCTTGTTCGAGACCAAATCCGACCAGTTAACTTTCTCCCTATGCCCCAATAGCCATTGATATCCAATCTTTAGATTATAGAGAACAGATTTATCCATATCTACACAGTAGTTTCTAGTTTGTAGAATCTTTTTCCAATAGAAACATGCATCGCTTTTATTTTGGTAATCCCAGATGGTACTGTTTGAAAGAATTGTTTGGGAGGAAATTTTCTGTATTTCTCTCTTGTGTTTACAATTTACAATGAAGACATGTTGCCCAGTCCGAATCACACCATCCTGTGAGTTGAAGGCTACTCTCTGCTGACAGAAAAATGCCCTGGACATCCTTTCAAATAACGAACGACTCTAAGGGCCGCAGACCACTGATCCTCCATTGGTTCCTTCAAAAACTGTGCTAAAGTGTGGACGGCGTAAGAAAGTTCCGGTCGTGTAACGGAGAGATAGACCAACCTTCCTACCAACCTTCGATATGGTTCTGGATCTGCAAGAACCGGGGCTTGGGAACGAGCCAAGTGATGATTTGGCTCCATCGGGGCACCCAACGGCCTGGCACCTAACAACCCCGCCTCAGTGATGATATCTAAGGCGTACTTTCGTTGGCAGAGAAAAATCCAGACGTGCTCCTCGCTACCTCAATGCCAAGAAAATATTTTAGTGTTCCCAAGTCCTTCATATGAAAACAATCTCCGAGATAGGCTTTGAACTTGCTCACCATCTCTGTATTATCTCCAGCAATAATCAAATCGTCAACATAAACCAAAACATGTATTACTCCTTTCTTTCCAACAAAAGAAAATAAAGAGTAATCAGAGACAGATTGCACAAATCCATATCGTCTCAATGCGCTAGACAATTTTGCAAACCAACATCTTGGAGCCTGTTTCAATCCATACAGAGACTTCCTGAGTTTGCACACCATATTAGACGAACTCAAGAAACCGGGCGGCAACCTCATATATACCTCATCCTGAAGATCTCCATGCAGGAATGCATTGTGAACATCCATCTGATGCAATTCCCATCCCTTAACTGCTGCGACTGCTAAAAGGGTTCGCACAGTGGTCAACTTGACTACAGGAGCAAAGGTTTCTTTGTAGTCAATACCTTCAACTTGGTGATTACCAAGTATAACAAGCCGAGCCTTGTATCTTTCCACTTTGCCATCAGACTTGCGCTTGATTTTATACACCCACTTGCATCCAAGAGCCTTCTTATGACGTGGGGGATGAACAAGGGACCACGTGCCATTAGCTTCCAACGCATCAATTTCTTCTCGCATGGCCTTCCTCCATCGCTCATCCTAGAATGCCTATTTGAAGTTTCTAGGCTCTATTTCTTCATCAAGCGCTGTGAGGAAACACTTATGTTTGTGAGAAAACTTCTCATAAGTGACATATGAAGAGAGTGGATATCTGCACTTTTCTCCGATATGTGGACCAGCAACATGCGTAACATAATCCGCAAGCCTCACATTTGGTCGCCTTTCCCGTTGACCACGTCCCAAGGTCTCTGCTGCTTTCTGGGGAGAGGACGGTCGACCGCCATCCGTGGAACGGTCCTTGGGGTCGACCGTCTGAAAGGATTCCTGAGCGTCTTCTTTCTGCCTCAGAGACGGTCGACCGTTCTCCTCTTCACGGTCGACCGTTTCATCATCCCTCTGGAGCCTATCTTTCTGCCCTTCAGACGGTCGACCGTGGTCATCAAAACGGTCCACCACGTCGACCGTTGGTTGCACTCCCAAAGGTCCGTCTTTCTGCCTCTCGGACGGTCGACCGTGGACATCAGGACGGTCCACCAGGTCGACCGCCTGTAGCTCGCCTGCCTCACTGGTCTCCTCCGGTCGACCGTTCCTCGTGGAACGGTCCAGCTGCTCTTCCACTGGCATCTCTTCATCATCTTCGAAGTGATCGATCGAAGGGGAACTATTCGATCCACTCTCATCTGGGATTTCACCTGCGGAAATCAAGTAAGGAAAAATGTTTTCACAAAACACAACATCCCGTGACACACTGATCTTCCCAGTGTCTGGGAAATACACCCGCCAACACTTCTTTCCTTGTGGGTATCCCAAAAATATTCTAGGAATACTTCTGGGTGCAAATTTATCTCCATCTCTTTTCAAATTGTGTACATAACATCTGCAACCGAAAACACGTATGTGAGTCCTCGTAGGGACTGTTCCATAAAGCTTCTCATACGGTGTAACCCCCCCTAGCAAAGAAGAGGGTGTTCTATTGATCAAATACGCCGCAGTTTGTATACAATCTCCCCAAAATTCAATAGGAAGCCCTGCCTGAAATCTTAGAGCTCGACCCACGTTCAGAATATGACGATGTTTACGTTCTACTCTTCCATTCTGCTGTGGTGTAGACACACAAGATGTCTCATGAATAATTCCTTGTTCTAGAAAATATTCATTCAAGCATTTGAATTCTGTGTCATTGTCACTACGAACACATTTTATTTTCTTCCCAAACTGACGCTCAACCATGGCACAAAATTGTTTAAAAACGCTTCCTACTGTCCGCTTAGAATCAAGCAAATGTACCCACACGCCGCGAGAAAAGTCATCCACAATAGTAAAAAACATGGTAGAACCATTCAAACTTGGCACCCGATAAGGACCCCATAAATCACAATGCACCATATCAAATACATCCAAAGATTGATGGAAACTGATGGGAAAACTAGCACGAGTTTGTTTAACACGTAAACAAACATCACAATGACTATGGCTACTTTTATTCGGACCAACTCCGAGAACTAAGGACAAAACATGCGAAGAGGGATGTCCTAGACGCTTGTGCCAAAGATCAAAGGAATTCACCTTCTTAGCACTGCTCGCCATGCTTCTTTCATCCTTCTTTAAATAGTACAATCCTCCTTCATGTCTCCCTACACCAATCGTTGTCCTCAAATTTTTGTCCTGTAATATGCACACATCATTGGTGAACTTTGCCTCACAGTTCAAATCCCTCGTCAGCTGTGAGACAGAGATCAAATGGCACTTCAAATTTGGAACAAACAACTTACTCTGTAAAGTCAAAGTCCTTGTCAAATCAACTTTTCCAGATTGAACAGACACTACCCGTTTTCCATCGGGTAACCCAATTTCACATGGAGTCACACCCACCACATCATACAATAACGAAAAATCACGTGTCATATGATTTGATGCTCCCGTATCAATAATCCAACGTGGTGACACCGAAATACCTGTAAGTTTTGATTGATGTCTGTAGGGGATAGTGCAAGGGCGTGACGAACAGCGTTCCACTGTTCCATAGTCAGATCCTCGAAATTGGGCAACGGCGAATATCCATTTTTCTCTTCTTCCTCATTCTTGTTGAGAGTAATCTTCATGGATGCCTCTTCAGACATACCAGATGACACGGGCTAATAATGGATCGAACAACTACAGCAACTGAAGAATCTGCCGTCGGGACGGTCGACTCCTTCGACCGTTCCTCTCCAACGGTCGACCGTTCCGGTCTTTCGGCAACACCACTAAGTGACGACCGCTGGACGCGATGCCGGGCGATCGTGCACAGTAGCCGCGGAAATCCTCTAGGGTTTTGGCTCCGATACCATGAAAGAATTGTTTGGGAGGAAATTTTCTGTATTTCTCTCTTGTGTTTACAATTTACAATGAGGACCTATATATATGATCTCACGAATTGAGACTCCTAATAAGTAAAGGAAAAGGAAAAGGAAAGAATCCCTATACAAGGAAAACTACCAAAACAATATATACACAAATATCTCCAAATATTCTACCAAATATTCTCTTTTCTTTAACACTGTTCTTTATATATCTGTTATGGATCCATTTGATCCATAATACGTAGTATCTCTTTTTCCAAAGCAATGTCCCCCACCAACTTCATAATAATAGCCTTATTCTAGAGGATAAGATTTTTAAGGCCTAGACCCCCATATTTCCTAGGCAAGCAAATGTCATCCCAAACAATTAAAGAAATTCTATTGTGATCTTGAGAAGATCCCCATAGAAAATATCTACAGAGTGATTGTATCTTCATGAGCATAGCAGGAATAATAAAGAGAATAATAAAGAGTCTGCTCCAGGCAGTGATTTTGATAGTCATCTTCTCAATAAGTTTCTCACAATCTTTACAATTAATTCTAGAAGAGGTAATGAGGCCCCCAAGATATCTAAAAGGGAGAGAACCTTTCCTCATGTTGGTTAAATGCAAAACCTTGTCCTCCTGGTGCTTGTTAACCCGTCCAAAAATAACTTAAGCCTTTTCCTTCTTTGAAAAAATCAAAATTCTCACCTCCAAGCTGGATGGAATAGGTAGTAGAGGTTAGTTGATCCAATTAGAGGGAAACTTGAATAACGTCAGGAGTTGGTCAATGGCCTTCCAACTTACATTGTCATATGCTTTTTGAAGATCCAACTTTAGCAAGCATCTAGGGAGAAATATCATTTTTGTTATATCCCTTGCTAATTACTGACGAAGCAAAATATTATGGACCAACTCTCTCCCTTGTATGAAGGCTCCTTGATTTAGATTTACAATATTTGGCAGGATATTCTTATAGATGACATTATAGCATGCCATTGGAGGCCCGGAGGGTGTGCAAAGTGGCCAACCGCACAGGGCACCTTAAAATTTAGGGCACCATATTTTTAAATTTGTTAATAATTTTAAAGCAAAAGTATTCTAAAAATATAAAATAGGGCACAAAATGTAAATTTTGGACCGAACCAATTTTATTTTTTTATTTTTCGGGAACGGCCCTGTAGCATGCAATAAGCCTATGATCACTAAGACTCCTTGGGTCTTCATTTTTGGGGATGACAACAATATTAGTGGAATTGATCTGCTTAAGAGTGTTTCCTTTGTGAAAGAAATCTTGAATGGCTCGAGTAATTAGACCACCTACTTTCTTCCATTGATTTTTGAAGAAATCACTACTGTAACCATCTCGACCAGGGCTTTTGCTATTAGGAATTTCAAACAGAAAATTCTTATTCTCTTCTGGAGTGTTTGGTGAAATTAATGATAATTGCTTGTCAATGGTTAAGGTTTTGCCCATACAAGTAATATCAGCATTATCAGTGGTATAAAAACTTGAATTACTCCCTCCATCCCATAGTATTTGTCCACTTTCATTTTTACACACCATCCAATACATTTCTTTAATCAATTTTATCTTGTAATTTGTATATTAAAAAATTATAGAAATTATATATTAATAATCTATATGTTAAGACAAATCAAACAAGATCACACATGATTATATTTAGGCTTACACATTGAGAGAATTTGATGAGTCAAAGTGCTTAGATGAACAGTTTCAAAAGTCAAAAGTGGACGAATATAGCGGGACGGAGGGAGTATATATCAAAACTATATCATAATATTAACCCAAATATATTAAATATATATTATAATTAAATATATTTTTCTCACAATTTATAATTAAAGAGTGTTACTGTTTGACTAAAAAATCAAAATAGGAAAGATTTTTAAGATCGGAGGAGGCAAGAAACTACAGAGCAATTGAAGATAAAAGAGTGAAGAAAAATAAATCTGAAATAAAATTGGAAATTTTAGAGAATTTTGAAACCTAAATTTCTCCCAAACAAAAGAGGAAAAAAAATCTAAAACACATACCTATAATTTAGAATTAAAGAATTGGAAAAAATTGAAATAAATAACAAGGAGTATTCACCAAGATTGAAGAGTGGAAGAGGAGAGAGATGAAACGGAAGAGGCAAAACTGATATATTGATTAGGTTGATATCGATTGGAAAAGGCATAACTTATCTATGGGTGTGTTCCCAAATGATTTATACAATCACAAAGATGATTATGATTGGTGTATATATAAATATATGTGATTGTCATCTATCTGCGGTGACTTGTGGTGAGTTCCTAATCTAACAAATAGCCAAGGAAAACACGAGAAATAAAACGTATTATGCCCCAAGAATTTGTATCCTATTTTGTACATTGCAGGGATGCACTAACGTTTTTATGTTGGTGTAATTCTAATTTTTATTAACGCAACAACACTTTGTGTCAATGTAAATTTTTGTTAACGCATCAACACTTGGTGTCAGTGTGATTTATTAAAATGTTGGTGCATATTTTTAGGTACAAATTTAACGTACATGTAACATGCTCCATAAACATTGTCTTGGAAGTGAGTTGGAACTGATATTGAATTAATACGTATTGGGCTGACATTACAAAAAAAAATCTATGTACGGGCCAAAGTAAATAATTTAGGTTTAGACTTTAGAGTGTATTCGTGCCCGGTGCCCTTAGTTTCTAAAACACATTGCAGCCCATACGCTGATACGCCTAGCTAATCATAGAAAATTGTTTTACGACATTGAAAAAAATGAAAATATGTAATCTTTGTCCATTCTATAATGGATGTTACTCTCTCAATAGTGTATAAAGTCTCATTATATAAAAATTGGAATAGAAATATAAGTACCACGTACAAATTACACCATCCCAAAACATATAAAAAATTTTGCAAAATGTCAAAAATATTTTATTTTATCAAATGAAAACATATAAAAAAAATAAAAATTATTGAGAGGTTTCAATAATAACGGTGACATCTATTATGTGATGGAGGGAGTATCTTATATCTATTAGGGAACAAATGAAGTACGCACCTAGTAAATTCTTGCCTAATGAAGGGGTATGATGCGCCCCTAATAAATTCTTGCCATGTGGACTTTTTAATCATGCTAATAAATAAAATACTCCACATCATTTTAACTGATACGAATAACGTATCGGATAGGGAAGAACTTCGAGCGTTCTTCAAGCTCCAAGAAGATGAGGTAGAGGAAGATGGAAAACTTCGAGCGTTTTCGAGCTCCAGAAGAATAGGAAAAGGGATTGGGATTTGATTATTCTTTATTGCTTGATTAATAATGAGATGGGAGTACAATATATAGAGATATGAAAACCCTAGTTAACCTAATGGGCTCGGGCCCATACTAAAATCCTAAACATGATTAACTATTGAATATTAAATGACTACTAATTAATAAATAATATAACTAATCTACTATCCGTATCATTCCCACCCCCTTAAAATTCCACCTTGTCCTCAAGGTGGAGGCTCCCACTCGTGTTTTAAGACCGGAGAAAGAGTGTTGAACCAAAGGAGTAGTCCACTCTTTGAATCTTCAATCATCTTGGATCTTAAAGCAAACCGATGGACATGTGAGATAGAGCCAATACCCAGTGTAGGTTCTCTCGGTGAAACTTGGTGCTTTGACTTGACCGCATCAACATTGTCAAACAACTTAATGGTGTCAAATGAAAAGGGGTTATCTGCCTGCTTATTATCTGCATTTGCCACCTTGTTGGCACCTTCTAGAAGGGCAAGCTCTGCAACGACTACATTAGTTGAGGCATTGACCAGATCGGTGTCCACATTAACAATATCTTTTGAAATATTACCTTCATTAATTTCAACGGCGTTGGACCTCTCGTCATCTTCATTCATGAGTTTAGGCCTACTGTCCATAGCATCCCCAACATGTGATTCAGCGCTTGAATCATCCTTTAATTCTTTTTCATGAGACTTAGTGTTTTGTACGGTGACCACAAGAGCTAAATTTGGTGGAGAGAGTGGCGCACTAGTGAGGTTCTGGATGACCTTCATCATGTTTGTTTTGAAATTTTGTAACTCCAACGGAATCAAACTCGGCAAAATTGGAGGATCACGAACTAAATCCTGTACCGAACAAAAAATTTCGATGTCGAGCGCATCATAATCAATTTGCCCTTTAAAATTATGGATCGACCTGAGCTTCATAC
>OOIL02000370.1:346471-389837 GCA_900332095.2 Cuscuta campestris | reverse complement strand
TAATTCATTTAACATTTTAATATTTTACGTTGACTTTATAATGATAACTAATACTCCGTATATGTTTTTGGGACAAAAGAAATATTTTTATATGAAAATTATGTTATTACTTCAGTTCTGTATTTTATTTTAATTATAATTGTGATGATGATAATGACAATAGTAGTAATAGTAATAGTTATAATTATAATGAATGTAACATGAATATTATTAAAAAATAAAAACAAATTAATTTTTTAAGTTGTTATTGAAATAAACTTGAAGTGGTTGAAAAAACTATAAAGAATTGAAAAATGTTGAAAAAAAATTTCATTTAAAAGAAAAGACTCTTAGATATGAAAAAGGAAAAAATGGGGTTATTATGTAATTGTTAAGATTAAAAATGATGAGAACTTTTTATTTATTTACATGATTAAAAGGTCCACATGGCAAGAATTTACTAGAGGGGCATCCATGCGACCATGCCCCTTCATTAGAAAAGGCTTTGGAGGAAATTCCCTTCTAATATAATTACTTCCACCAACTTATTTTAAGTTGTCTTTCGTTGTTATTGCTGTTTGACTGAAATTATTTTCAAATTGATTTATATGAATGTTGTGGTAAAATTATAAAAATAAAATTTATATATGAAAAAATCACATTAAAAGTTCTTCAAAACAAAAGTGATATTTTTCCATTATTTTACTAAATGAGTAACAAAAAAGAATAAAAGAAAGTGATTAATATTTGATCAGATGAATAGTAAACATACAACCAAAATTGAGATAAAGAAAATATAAATGAATATTCCACAATCATAAAGAAAAAAATATATTTAATAAACATGTATTCCATTATACTTCCTCCACCTCAATTTAAATAGCTTGTTTTAGTTTGCGATGTACTCCCTCCGTCCCAAAAAGAATGGGACGGTTTGACTTTTTGGGAAATTAAGGGAGAGATATTTTGGTATTGACTTTCCAAAAATACCCTTAATGTGATGGGTAAAAAAGTAGGATGTGATGGGTAGATTATTAGGAAAAAACTATGATGTGATAGGTAGGGTATGAAAAAGTATGGGGTAAAAGTGGTTTTTTTAATAGAAATGTAACAGACTTTACGGGACACAGTTTTTTCTAAACGTAACAAACTTTTTGGGACGGAGGGAGTGTATGATTGAACTTATTTTGAATAGAATTTATTTAAGAATTGCATGCGATGAAATTAAAAAATAAAATTTACATATTTAAAAATTAGTATGAAATAAGAGGTGACTTTACTATATTATTTTATCAATTTAATATCAAAAATAATGTAAGAAAAATGAATCAATTTTAAATATCTGCATAATAAACAAATACTCCCTCCGTCCGGAAATGTTCTTCCCATTTGACTTTTCACGGTCTCTAATATTATACTTTGACCATTAATATCTATATTTATACATAGATATATTTTATAAAAATTTGATATTTGAAAACTACGTTTCATTATGAATATATTGATATTAAATTTACATCGTTTTTTCCACAAACCGTAGTCAAAGTTTATAAACTTTGATCAAGAAAAGTCAAATGTGAAGAATATTTTCGGACGTAAAGAGTAACTTAATTCGAAAAAAAAGGAGAGCATTTGGGCTAAATTAAGCTCAATTTTTAACTTTTTCTTCTCCCATGTCACACGCAAGGCTTGTCTTCGTCAATCCTTGCAATAGCCACGATCACAACCATGCTACGACCAGCTGGCACGGCGGCGCTCGGCAATCCTCCCCGTCCGGGAGCAGAGCGGGCCTTCAACGGCTCCAAGTGCCGCAGCCGGTCCGGTCCCACCTTTCCTCCATGACTTCTTCTAGAAGCGACCCTAACAATTAAGCTCGCTCAAGTCCTCGTCCTCGGAGCTCAACGCAGAAAAACTTCGGGGCAGTGGCGAAAGCTGGGCCGGCGCCGGACAGCCCATTAAATTCACGCCGCCGCCGGAATATGTCAACTTGTCGGAACAATCGCACAAGCTCCGGATATACAAATCTCTGGCTCTCTTAACAACTCGAAGTGGCGCCTTAATGCACAATCTGAATCCGCTCTCTGTTTTAGCCTTGATTTTCATCATCTCTCACGTAGATATTAAACTAATTGCCATAGCCCATAACTAAGAACTGCTTAAATAGTATGGTTAATCGTTAAACATTAATGACAATTGGTTCATTGAATGTGCTAACTACCATTACGAGTATTATACCATTATTATTTGTATAGAATACTGTACTACAGCTTTGATATTTTGTTTTTTAGGTTGGCAATGCGATTTGGTACTCTATTTTATTTTGTAAAATACGATCGACCAGAAGATAATTAGTACGTCTTCATTCCCAAAAATATTCTCATTTTGATTTTTAAAAAAATTAAGAAAGAATATTTTTATTAGTAAAAAGTATGATGCGATAGATAAATTTAGAATAAGTCAGAGAAAAAGCGATTATTTAATAAAAATGAAAAAGATTTTGTAGGACAATATAGGATCTTAACCTTGTATACTACTCCCTCCGTTTCTTAAAACCCTTCATCTTTCATTTTTTTTGTTTTTCTTAAAACACTTCCCTTTTCTATTAAAAACCACTTCTACCCATACTTTTTCATACTCTACCTATCACATCATACTTTTTCACTAATAACTAAACTATCACATCAGGAGCAAAATTGGAAAGTCAACTAAAATTACACTTTCCTTATTTCTACCCAAAGTCAAAATAGGAACCGTTTTGAGAAATGGAGGTAGTATTGATCAAGAGAAAAAATGAAAGAATTATTTGGGAGAAAATTCTCTGTATTTCTCTCTTGTCTTTACAATTTACAATGAGGACATATATATAGGATCTCACAAGTTGAGACTCCTAATCAGTAAAGGAAAAGGAAAAGGAAAAGGAAAGAATCCCTATAAAGGGAAAACTACCAAAACAATATATACACAAATATCTCCAAATATTCTACCAAATATTCTACCAAATATTCCCTTTCCTTTAACACCCCCCTCAAGTTAGAGTATGTAGTAACGAAATGCCCAACTTGGGAAGAAGAAACTCCAAACGTGACTTTCCGAGTGCCTTTGTATGAATGTCTGCAAATTGATGCGTAGTAGACACATGAAGTGTACGAATCTCTCCTTGCAACAGCTCATCACGAACGAAGTGACAATCTATCTCAATGTGCTTCGTGCGTTCGTGGAAAACCGGATTAGCAGCAATGTGAAGTGCTGCTGTGCTGTCACACCGGACCGTCATGGGGTCCTTATGCTCAACCCCTAAACACCGCAAAACATTGTTCAACCACTTCAACTCACATGTAAGGACAACCAAAGCTCTATACTCTGCTTCAGCAGACGAGCGACCCACCGTCGACTGCTTCTTTGTTTTCCATGAGACAGGCGAGTCTCCAAGCTGCACAAACCACCCTGTCAATGACCGCCTCGTCAAAGGACATGCTGCCCAGTCCGAATCACACCATCCTGTGAGTTGAAAGCTACTCTCTGCTGACAGAAAAATGCCCTGACCTGGACATCCTTTCAAATAACGAACGACTCTAAGGGCCGCAGACCACTGAACCTCCCTTGGTTCCTTCAAAAACTGTGCTAAAGTGTGGACGGCGTAAGAAAGTTCCGGTCGTGTAACGGAGAGATAGACCAACCTTCCTACCAACCGTCGATATGGTTCTGGATCTGCAAGTACCGGGGCTTGGGAACAAGCCAAGTGATGATTTGGTTCCATCGGGGCACCCAACGGTCTGGCACCTAACAGCCCTGCCTCAGTGATGATATCTAAGGCATACTTTCGTTGGCAGAGAAAAATCCCAAACGTGCTCCTCGCCACCTCAATGCCAAGAAAGTATTTCAGTGTTCCCAAGTCCTTCATATGAAAACAATCTCCGAGATAGGCTTTGAACTTGCTTACCATCTCTGTATTATCTCCCGCAATAATCAAATCGTCAACATAAACCAAAACATGTATGACTCCTTTCTTTCCAACAAAAGAAAATAAGGAGTAATCAGCAACAGATTGAACAAACCCATAGCGTTTTAAGGCTCTAGACAACTTGGCAAACCAACACATTGGAGCTTGCTTTAAGCCATACAGAGATTTCTTGAGTTTGCACACCACATTAGACGAATTCGAGAAACCAGGTGGCAATCTCATATACACCTCATCTTGAAGATCTCTGTGTAGAAATGCATTGTGAACATCCATCTGATGCAATTCCCACCCCTTAACTGTTGCAATTGCTAAAAGCATTCTCACAGTGGTCAACTTGACTATAGGAGCAAATGTTTCTTTATAGTCAAGTCCTTCAACCTGATGATTGCAAAGTATAACAAGTCTGGCCTTATATCTCTCCACACTTCCATCGGACTTGCGCTTGATCTTATATACCCATTTGCAACCAAGGGGCTTTTTATGGCGTGGAGGAGAGACAAGAGACCACGTCCCATTAGCCTCCAGTGCATCAATCTCCTCTCTCATAGCCTTCCTCCATCGTTCATCCTGGAATGCCTTCTTGAAACCTGTGGGCTCCACTCCAGCATCAAGTGCGCTGAGAAAACACTTGTGTCTGTCAAAGAACTTCTCGTGTGTGATATACGAGGCAAGAGGATATTTGCATTTTCACCAATATGTGAACCAGCTACATGGGTAGCATAATCGGCAAGGCGTACATTTGGACGTTTCTCACATTGACCACGTCCCAAGTTCTCCACCGCCTGCTGGGAAGAGGACGGTCGACCACCGTCCGTGGAACGGTCCACGGGGTCGACCGTCTGAAGCTGTTCCGGATCGCTAACTTTCTGCCTCGGAGACGGTCGACCGTCTTCCACTTCACGGTCGACCGTTTGATCATCTCCCAAAGAAACGTCATTCTGCCTTGCGGACGGTCGACCGTGGATATCTGAACGGTCCACCAGGTTGACCGTTTGGTCATCTCTCAGGAACCCATCATTCTGCCTCTCGGACGGTCGACCGTGGACATCCGAACGGTCCATCAGGTCAACCGTCTGTAGCATGTCTGCTTTACCGCTTTCCTCTAGCCCACCGTCCCTCTTGGAACGATCCATCTGCTCTTCCGTCCGCATTTCTTCATCTTCATCATAAGAGCTAACCTCATTTGTACTTCCTGTATCAATAGATGCACCTGTAGGAGTCAAAAAAGGGAAAATATCTTCACAAAACACAACATCCCGGGACACCTTAATTTCCCCAGTGTCCGGGTAGTAAATACGACATCCCTTCTTCCCTTGCGGATATCCAACAAATATTCTAGGATTGCTTCTTGGTGCGAATTTATCTCCATTCCTCTTTAAGTTATGAGCATAACATCTGCATCCAAAAACACGAATATGAGCCAAAGAGGGTGGCTTTTCATAGATCTTCTCGTATGGTGTGACCCCCCCTAGCAAAGATGAAGGTGTGCGATTGATCAGATGTGCGGCGGTCTGTATACACTCTCCCCAGAACTCAATCGGAAGACCAGCCTGAAATCTCAAAGCCCGACCCACATTCAAAATGTGTCGGTGCTTGCGCTCTACTCTCCCATTCTGTTGTGGAGTAGACACATAAGACGTTTCATGAATAATTCCTTGCTCCCGGAAATATTCGTTTAGACATTCAAATTCTGTGCCATTATCACCGCGAACACACTTTATTTTCTTCCCAAATTGTCGTTCTACCATAGCACAGAATTGTTTAAAAACAGTGCCAACCTTACATTTGGAATCAAGCGAATGTAAAACATTGTAAAACCATCAAAACTTGGAGTCCTATATGGTCCCCATAAATCACAGTGTATCATATCAAATTTATCAACAGATTGATAAAAACTTATAGGAAAACTCCCACGAGTCTGTTTAGCACGCAAACAAATGTCACAACAACTGTGACTACTCTTACTTGTTCCAACTCCAGGAACAAGAGACAAAACATGAGAGGAAGGATGTCCAAGTCATTTGTGCCAAAGATCAAACTTACTCTCCTGTAGTATAGATTGGTATGGCTCCTCTTGAAGTAATAAAGTCCTCCTTCCTGCTCACCCATACCAATTTCTGTCTTTAAACACAGATCTTGTAGTATACACTTATTGTTGGCAAAACGTGCCTCACAGTTCGAATCCCTTTTCAATTGTGACACAGAGATTAAATGGCAACTCAAAGTGGGAACATATAGGACATCGTGCAGAAGTAATGTTTCTGTTAATTTAATCTTTCCAGATTGTACAGAAATAATTCTTTTCCCATTGGGCAAACCAATCTCACATGGTGATATTCCCACGACGTCATGCAATAACGAAATATCACCAGTCATATGATTTGATGCCCCAGTATCTATAATCTAACGCGGTGACACAGGAATACCTGAAAGCTTCATACTAGAAACACACGATGATAGGGAGAAAAACATCTTCCTTGGTTGTTCATCGGCCATGGCGGTAGCAGAGTGGCGTACGGCGGTGGCGGAAGAATCAACAACAACATCTATCACACAATCTGCCGACGAGACGGTCGACGTGCTCGACCGTTCAAGAGCAACGGTCGACCGTTCCGTTGTCCGGCAACAACAACGAACGACTGAAACTGAGCAACGATCGATAGACGCCATGCCAGGCGATCGTGAACAGTAGTCGCTGAAAATCTCTAGGGTTTTGGCTCTGATACCATGAAAGAATTATTTGGGAGGAAATTCTTTGTATTTCTCTCTTGTCTTTACAATTTACAATGAGGACATATATATAGGATCTCACAAGTTGAGACTCCTAATCAGTAAAGGAAAACGAAAAGGAAAGAATCCCTATACAAGGAAAAATACCAAAATAATATATACACAAATATCTCCAAATATTCTACCAAATATTCTACCAAATATTCTCTTTCCTTTAACAGAAAACATATTTATACAGATAGTTTATTACAACCTCCGATAAACATAAGTTAGTGTTACGTCCTCAAATCGGCATGCACAACGGCGAGGTCAGAGGTCTGGATCCGCGGCACAAAATCGTAAGGGGGATCATGATCGAGAGATCGAGGAGGAATTGCTGAGAGTACGACGCAGCACACGGGAGAGGAGACCACCGGCTTGGTGGAAAGATTATAAAGATTAATAATATACTCCTTCGAGAGGTTAGAGGTTATGGTTTTTAAAAGGAGTATGTGTTATGGTTTATTTAATTATTGTAACGTAGTTTTTTTAGGTGAGCGAATTATAAGCTTCTTCGAGAGTTTCTTTTCGGTTCTTTAACTCGATGCTTTTCTTGAACTGACAGGTTAGAAAATTAGTTATTAAGGCCAGGGTTTGGAGACTCCTATTTAATTGGAGGAAGTGTACTTTCAATGGATGGAATGAAAAAGATCTCCTTCACCCTATTCCTTCTATCTTCCTGTCTCTCCCTCTTCGGCAGTTTGACCCTCTCTTTCTCCTTCTCTCCTTCCCCACTTCCCTATTCCGACGGCGGATAAGCTCTTCGACGAACTCGGTCGAGCCCGCTGTTTCACTAAATTGGACTTGCAAGCGGGTTATCACCAAATACGGATGAACGAAAGGGATGTTTACAAAACGGCATTTCGAACTCATGACGGCCACTTTGAGTTTCTCGTTATGCCGTTCGGCCTCACCAATGCACCGTCCACATTCGAAGCATGTATGAACAAGCTGTTTGGGCCTAATTTATGGAGATTTGTGATCTTATTCTTCAACGACATCTTGGTTTACAGTCCGTCCGTTACTACTCACGCCGACCACTTAGGGAAAGTGCTCGCTTTATTGGAGGATAATTCTTTTTATCTCAAGCACTCCAAGTGTGCATTCTGTTAGGCATCCATCGCATACTTGGGTCACATAATTTCGGCAGGCACTCTATTGGCCGATTCTTCAAAGATCGATGCTATGGTTCATTTGCCCACACCAAAGTCCCTTAAACACTTATGGGGGGTTTTGGGCCTCACCGGCTATTACTGACGACTCATTAGACAGTACTCCCATATCGCCGCTCTGTTAAAGGATCTTTTAAAACAAGATGCATTTGCATGGAATTCCACAGCCGACGTAGCCTTCACGGCCTTGAAAACCGCCATTACCACGGCCCCCGTATTGCGTTTGCGAGACTTTTCTCTACAATTTGTTATCAATACAGATGCGAGTTCCACGGGGATTGGGGCGGTTTTACTCGACAATTTGTTATCAATACAGATGCGAGTTCCACCGGTGTGCTACCTTCTTAGCCTACCATCAGGAATTATACGCTATCGTTGAGGCCGTCCAAAAATGGTGTCAATACTTGTTGGGTCGGCCATTTTTTATCCGCACGGATCAACGTAGCCTTAAGGAGCTGTGGCAACAGGTTATACTTACCCCTGATCAACAATTTTACGTTCGAAAGCTATTGGGGTTCCGTTTCCAAATTGAATACAAGGCCAGCGCATCCAATAAGGTGGCGGACGCCTTATCACGCACAGATGAACCATACCATGAGGCCCATGCATGGATGAAGATGTCACAGCCACTGCCGGAGTTACTCGAGGCCATTAGGCGGGATAATTCCTCCCAGCCTGACTTGGTGCGGCCGGCACGAGGAGTTCAGTCGCGGCGTCTTACTTAATGATTACACCGTTGTTGATGGTCTACTATATTATAGACGGCGCATATGCATTGGAGCAACTTTGCCCCTACGGGCAACCTTGGTACGTGAATACCATAACACGTCGATGGCAGGGCATGCAGGGGTTAACCGAACCCTCCGGCATTTACCATGGTGTTCTACTGACCTTCTATGCGTGAGGACGTGAAGCGCCCATTACACGATGCCTCGTTTGCCAAACCACCAAGTATTCGACTCAACCACCGGCGGGGTTACTAAAATTGTTGCCAGTACCGAACCAAGTATTGGATTACATATCTATGGACTTTATCGTGGGGTTGCCCGTTTCCCGCAGATTCAGAGTAATCTTGGTCGTGGTTGACCGGTTATCTAAGTTCATTCATTTGGGGGCCTTTTTGGGAGATTTTGACGCCCGCCGGGTCGCGTTTTTATTCGTGAACATAGTGGTCAAGCTTCATGGATCCCCAAAGACTATAGTGTCTGATTGTGAACGCATTTTATTAAGTTTTGGAGACATGTGTTTAAATTGAGTGGAACAACATTACATCATAGCACAGCGTTTCGCCCTTAGATAGACGGGCAAACCGAAGAGATGAATAAAGGATTTGAACAATACTTGCACGCTTTTACTCAAGACTCCCCTAGTCGCTGGACCGTGTTACTACCATAGGCAGAGTATGCGCTCAACACAAGCTACCACAGTGGGCTGGGCATGACTCCGTTCCAAGCACTCTACCGGCGGGATCCGCCTTCTTTATTGGCTAATGCTCCTGGTACGTGCCTCTTACCGGCAGTGGACAAACTGCTCACTGAGCGGACGGAGGTCTTATCCCAATTACGACGGCATTTGGAGTTAGCGCATCAGCGGATGAGGGCCTCAATGGGTAAACACCGGCGGGACCTCCAATTTAAGGTCGGGGATCAAGTCTTGTTGAAATTGCAGCCATACCACCAACATTTTGTGGCGAAGCGTCGGTCCCAAAAGCTCGCCCGCTGGTACTATGGGTCGTTTCCAATCATCGCGAAGATAGGGGCATCGACATATAAACTGCAACTTCCCGAGGGGTCTCGTACTCACCCCGTATTTCACGTCTCATTGCTCAAACCTTTCCTGGGTGAGGCGGCGAGGCGTCGGGTCTGAAACCGCTCCCATTGCCGACAGAGTTTCAACAGGGGGGCCTATCTCTCTACTGGTCCGCTTGGTGGAAATATTATAAAGATTAATAATATATGTGTTATGGTTGATTTACTTATTGTAACGTAGTTTTTTAGGTAAGCAAATTATAAGCTCCTTCGAGGGTTTCTTTTCGGTTCTTTACCTCGATGCATTTCTTGAACCGTCAGGTTAGAAAATTAGTCATTAAGGCTAGGGTTTGGAGACTCCGATTTTATTGGAGGAAGTGTACGTTGAATGGATGGAATGAAAAAACATCTTCTTCACCCTATTCCTTCTACCTTCCTGTCTCTCCCTCTTCAGAGCCGTTTGGCCCTCTCTTTCCTAACCTCTCTTTCTCCTTCTCTCCTTCACAACTCTTGGTTCTAGGGTCTGTAGTTTGGAGGCACTTCGAGCCCTCCCCAACGGGTACGCAAGTTCGTATTAGTTAGTTATTGTATTTACAAATATTAGAAAACTAAATGTCATTAGATAAATACAATTATTTATTATCCTTAACACGCCCCCGTAAGATTGGCGTGCCGTCAGAAACTCCAATCTTATCCTGTGGGTTCAACAAAAAGTCAAGGGAAAGAACCGAACGATTGTTGGGGTGGCCCAACGAACCCAACGATCCTTCGCGAACGTCTCACCACTGTAGGAGAGGGAGAATCTTCATGTTCATCGTCGTCTCGTCGACCGATTGCTCCTGGTCCGTATCACGGTGCACATTTATATAATCACAAGGGGTATTAGTGCAATAAAGTGGAGTGGAGGGAGAGACAAAGTTATTATAGCTAGTATGTACAAGAGAAGAAGAAAAAGCGATGAGCGGGGGGGAGGGGGGCAAATGCTGCAGGGTGGAGCGGAGTAGTACGTAAAAGAGAAAAGAAAAAGTGATTCATTCACAGATCCCTATGGAATGGGAGCGATCACAGCAGAAATCTTTGTTGCAACTCTCATTCTTTTTGCAGTGTTTAAAGCAAAGTGACGACTCATTTTTGAATGGCTTTAATTAATCTGTTCTCATTACCAATCTCAGCTCTCTTTTCACACTCAGCCCACACGACATTTGTGGGGTACAGACAGTGAGGTGATAAGATCAACAACAACATAAAGCTAAGAAAGCATGCATTCGCATACTTAATTAAATAATTCCCCCTCCTTTAAATTTTTTTTACACTTATTCTGCGGCTAGCTACCAAACAAAATACTACACCAACTTTCACCTTTCACACTAATTTTTTAATTTCTTACCTAATTATTTTGTTTTCATTGATAATTTGATAAATATAAATTGTTCTTCCATTTCTTATTTTGTAAATTTTTTGACGTAGTTTCTAATAAATGTGTAAGTTCTTTTACATGCAAATTTTTAAATAATATGAATTTTTAAAAAAACAGGACATTTCCCTTGTACTTTAATTTCCTTTATCCAATCTATTAAAAGACAGGGGAGTATAAATTAATTGTATATCAAATATTTCCTCAGTCTCTTAAAGTTCTTCACTTAATGAATTTTAGAAAATTTAAGAGAGGGATATTTTTGTATTAACTTTTCAAAAGTACTCTTGATGTGATGGGTAAAGTAGGATCTGATGGAAAAATTATTACTCCCTCCGTCCGGAAATATTCTTCCCGTGTTGACTTTGCACGCTTATTAAGAAATTGTAAAAAAAATACAAAATTTTCAAAAATACACATACTATAAACTTTTAAATATTCTTTTCTTATTAAAAAAGTACTAAAAAAGTAGATTAGTGATAAAATAGAAGGGTATTATTGAAATTTATCCTTAAAAAGTATACTAAAAAAGGAAATGGGAAGAATATTTTCGGACAGACCAAAAAGGAAAATGAGAAGAATATTTCCGGACGGAGGGAGTAATAAAAAGAATGATGTGATAAGTAGCTTTGGGCCTGTTTGGGAATAGCGTTAGCGTTTTGAAAAGGCTATCAACGGGTAGCGTTTTCAAAGTAATCTGCACCGTTAAAATTTTATCCAAAACGCTAACGCTAATCTCTAATGCTATTCCCAAACAGGCCCTTTAGAATTAGTAAAGGTAAAAGTAGTTTATTACTCCCTCCGTTTGCAAAAAAAAGTTCATACTTTGACTTGGAGCCAAAATAAGGAAGTGTTAAATTATAGTTGACTTTCAATTTTGCCCCTGATGTGATGGGTAAAGTAAAATGTGATGGATAGATTATTAGAAAAAAAGTATGATGTGATAGGTAGAATATGAAAAAGTAAGGGTAAAAGTGGTTTTTTAATAGAAAGTGGAAGCATTTTGTTGGAAGTGAAAAAAATGAAAGAGGAAGTGTTTTTGAGAACGGAGGGAGTAATAGATAAGAGAAGAAGTTTGTGAGGTAAGAAAAGAAAAGAAAAAGAGTGTAAGGGACGGAGGAAGTACTTTTTTGGTATGCATATGGATCTGCCAGTTTGATTTTACAAAAATTAAGAAATTTATTGAAAATTTAAAAAATTTGTGATTGAAATTTATAAAAAGATGTAGAATCAATTCAATAAATTATTTCCATCCGCCCCAAATTAATCTTACCACTTCGAAGAACATATAAAATCTCATCTTTTTTAAAATGATTTTATTTATAAATTAGTATGGAAATATTTTGTTTTATAAAATATTCAATGAAAACTACATCCAAGTTCTAGAAAACAAGATGTGAGAAAAATAAAGTATAAATGTCCAAAAAAGAAAAGTATAAAGTTCATTTAAAAACTAAGAGATTAATTAAATTATCAATAAGAATGAGAAAAAAATGAAAATCTCATTGAAAATATTGTTTAGCCTCTGTCAAAATTAAGTTGTACACATTTTAAAAATGCATCTTTAATTTTTTTTGTACCTATTAAAAGCATGCACACTGCACATTATACACAAGTACTCTCTCCGTTCCATATTTTTCTTCTCATTTGACTTTTCAGAGTCTTTCATACATATTTTACACTTTAACATATTTTTATCATAATTCATAGACAAATTAAAAAAGTTGATCGCAAGAGTCTAAATAAATTGGTAAAAAGATATAGGATGGTGGGAGTAATTATTATGTGTGCATTTATATGATCTACATAATTTAATACTCATTGGATATACAAGAAATTGAAAGTACATCCATATGTACCGTATAATTTACACCTCCAAATTAAAGTTAGAATAACGTTTTTTTGTTCATTGTTGTGCGGATTAATCATTAATGAATAAAGTAATGCATTTTAAAGGTGGCAAAAAATATACATTCTCATTTGTCTCATAGGTCATTCTCACTCCCACCAAAGTTTATATATATAGGAGCTGAGTATATAATAACGAGTACCATTTGATAGAGAGTAGAGGCATATAATTAATATAAAAGAAGGGGGGGAAATGGGGTCTTTGGGTAATGAGGGCAGTTTAAATAATAATAATAATGACAATTATTTTTCTAATCCTTGTGTTTCTTCAAGTTTGGCCCCTACCAACTATCCTAATAATCTCATTTGGTATGGGGTTGAAGGGGAAAATGGGTCTCTTTGTACCACGGAGTCCTTCCTAAGGTCACTCCCACAAGCTTTCGTGACGCCATCTCCGGAACGTCATGACCTCTATGAGGGACCCAACGGCCGGAGTCTTCAAGATCTCATCAGCCATCTTCAAGAAAACACCATGCAGCAGCAACAAGAGGTTCATCTGGCGCAGGACGACGGGTACCCTACAATTAGAGGGCAGGAGCTCCTACTTCATCAAGCTGGGTACGAATATTTGCAGTCCTTGAGCTTGTTGTCAATGAGCCCTGCAGCCTCACATGTGAGTGTCCCACAACAACAAACTAGTGATGAGGACATTTTGGCCATGGCCCCCAAGAAAAGGTGTTATGGTATGGTGGATAATTATCATCAGGCCCAGATTAGGAAGTCCTTTGATTCTTTTGGACAAAGAACCTCCCAATACAGAGGTGTTACCAGGTTAAATGTTACAGTTGATTATTCTTCACTTATATTGTTATGTGATTTTTAATTAATTTGTGTATTTAATTTATACTAATTATAGAAAGCTAAATAGAAATTAATTAAATAATGTATTTACATACAGGCACAGATGGACTGGTAGATATGAAGCTCATTTGTGGGACAACAGTTGCAAGAAAGAAGGCCAACGTAGGAAAGGACGGCAAGGTTTGCATTTGTTTTTCTGACCATATTCTTGTCATTTAACAAATGTGTCATGTGTAGCAAAACATTTGAGTCAAATAACATAATAAAAAAAAATATTGAATCCAATCGGTTAACCAGTTCAATTCAATATGCTTTTTTTTACCAGTTTACTTGGGAGGGTATGACAACGAAGAGAAGGCGGCGAGGTCATATGATTTGGCAGCAATCAAATATTGGGGAGCCTCTACACATATAAACTTCCCGGTACGCGGATATATATTATATTAGGGGTCGGGAGGAAGATATGTGATCGGTTTAATTTTTGATTCCAACCATTATTGTGTGTGTGTGTGCATTATTTGGTAATGCAGTTGGAGAACTATGAGCAAGAGCTTGAAGAAATGAAGAACATGAGCAGACAAGAATGTGTTGCCCACTTAAGAAGGTGAGTACCTATGAAATTAATTATGAATTCTAGTGTATCCATTAGGTAACAAAACAAAAATACTTTCTTCCATCCCAAATTAATCATTTCACCTAAATTTTCATTTTTAGTTTGTTCTAAACAATTGTTACATTTTTTACAACTCAATTTCACTTTAATTATTTTTTACTCCCTCCGTCCCAAAAAGATTTACACGTTTCAAAAAAATTGCGTCCCACAATCCCTTACTCATTTATATTAAAAACACACTTTTACCCCTTACTTTTTCAAACCCTACATATCACATCATACCTTTTTCCTAATAATCTACCCATCACATCATACTTTTACCCATCACATCAAGGGTATTTTTGGAAAGTCAACACAAAATTATCCCTCCCTTAATTTCCACTTTAGTCAAAATGTGTAAAACTTTATGGGACGGAGGAAGTAAAATTTATGAAATTAAAATGTGTCAATTAATTCGGGTTGGAGTCTAATTAAAGGGAGTATTAATTATAATCTCATTATTTATTTGGTAAATTTACTTAAATAGCACTAAAACATAATGACTTTCCTTAAATAGCATCACATATGTTTTTTTCCTAATGTAGCATTTTTAGTCATTATGCATTAATCATTATTCAAGTAAATATTTACCATCACTGGACATTATGAACATTATTAAGTGTTATTTAGGAAATAAAATAATTTAAGTGCTATTTAGGAAATGATTTAAATTTTAATTCTATTTACTGCAAATATTTCTATTTATTTAGTACTTTTGTCATGAAGTTTCTGACAAATAAATGTGCATTTTATTTTCAGAAAAAGCACTGGTTTTTCTAGAGGAGCTTCGATCTATAGAGGAGTGACCAGGTCTTGCTAATTAATGAATTTATTTGATTTTTGCAAACTTTTTAAATTTCTTTGATTCAATGAAGAATTAAAGTGCTAAAAAAAAAAGGTTATTAAGATTATTTAACTGTTTCCATTTTGATTCTTTAGCAGACATCATCAACACGGAAGATGGCAAGCTCGAATCGGCCGAGTGGCCGGAAATAAGGATCTCTACCTCGGAACATTCAGTAAGCTAAGCTAAGCTCGCTCATGAACTACTCATCATTTATAAATATACAATTGCATGCGAATAATCCTATATCGTCCGAACATCAAACATCTCTTTATTACTCCCTATTATTCTACTCCCTCCGTTTGGAAAAACTCTTCCCATTTGATTTGGGGGCAAAAATAAGGAAGTGTTAAATTATATGGAGTAGTTGATTTCCAATTTTGCCCCTGATGTGATGGGTAAAAGTGAGATGTGATGGATAGATTATTAGAGAAAAAGTATGATGTGATAGGTAGGGTATGAAAAAGTAAGGGTAAAAGTGGTTTTTTAATAGAAAGGGGAAGTGGTTTGTTGAAAGTGGAAAAAATGAAAGAGGAAGTGTTTTTGAGAACGGAGGGAGTATATACGTATGTACTTAATTACACCCTTCTCCGTCCCATACAATTAATTTTGATGAAAAAAAGGCACGTCGGTGGGTTCCAAAGACACGTCGGTGTATTCCTGAAGCAAAATATTAAGTTTTTTCAATTCATTTTATTTACATATTGGTAAAGAAATAAAAAATAAAATTTACATACAAAAAAGTACATGAAAAGTTCTTGAAAATAAGAGGTGTCAAGAATATTTTATTTTATCAAATAATCAATGAAAACGTCAAAATAAACAAAAGTTCTCGACACTGCTGAAAAAGCAAATGTTGTGAATATTTAGGGACGGAGGGAGTATATTTTTGGAAATTCAAAATCAAAACACACTCCCCTTAAATCCTTAAAAACCAAAATCTTTCATGTTTTCAGACACGGATGGAGTACTATGATAATACACATACCAAAATTGCGCGTATTATTATACTCTCTCTGTCTCACAAAATTTTTATTCTTTCTTTTTTTCATCCGTCCCTAAAAATCGTTCTCATTTCTATTTAAAAATCATTTTTACTCTTACTAATTCTTAACTTACCTATCATATCATATTTTTTTACTATTAATCTATCTATCACATCATACTTTTTACTCATCACACCCAAAGATATTTTTGAAAACTTAACACCAAAATATATTACTCGTAAATCTATTAAAAATTCGAATAAAAATATTTTGTAGGACAGATGGAGTATTTAAATATCATAATAGCTAACTTAAAAATTTAATTTATAATGTATATTTTTTAAAAATTAAAAACGTTAGACCACCGAAAAAATTGACCCTTTACCCACCCTCTGGCTGGCCCTCGCCACGCCTGAAAAATGTACTCCCTCCGTCCCTAAATAAACTTCTATTTTTGACTTTTTGAGGATTTAAGGGAGGGATATTTTGGTGTTGACTTTTCAAAAATACCTTTGATGTGATTTGTAAAAGTAAGATGTGATATATAGATTATTAGTAAAAAGGTATGATGTGATAGGTAGCTAGAGTATGAAAAAGTGAGGGGTAGAAAGGGTTTTTTAAAGGAAAAGAGAAGTTTATTTGGGGATAAAGAAAAAGCGAAAGAAGAAGTTTATTTATGGACGGAGGGAGTATATTTTTCAGATTATGTTCTAATTATGTCTTTAGTTTATACTCCGTATTTTCTAATACTCCCTGCGTCCTAAAACTTTCTTTCCAGAGCACTATTCCAACTTCACGAGAATTTATATTGATTTGTGTTTTTTCATGGCCTATATGATAAAATAAAATATTCTTGTCACCACTTGTTTTGTTGAACTTTTGATGTAGTTTTTAAATATGTATGTTTTATTTTTTATTTCTATACCAATATTTAAATAAAATAGATTGAAAAAACTTGGGATTTTTTTTCGTTTTGCGCAATGGAAAGAAAGATATAGGACGGAGGGAGTAAACCATACCAGTAATTAAAAAATAATTTCAAAATTTTTTAGAAGGTATTTTTGTCATATGGGCAGGGAAAAGTACTTTTTTTTCATTGCAACAACGCAACATTATTGTAAGTCCGTAGGGCATGTCAAGACCTACAAAGAGGCTGCTTTTGAAATTTGAAGGGGTGCATGTCTGTCAGTACGACTTATATGCTTTTGAGATCATTCTTACCCCGGAGTGTTTTTTACCGAGTACATAATGGCCTAATTATTCACTACTCGGCATTTTCGAAAGTTTAATCCAATAAACAAAAAATGGATAGACTAGGTAGATAAATACTCTATCCCCTCTATATTAGCCTTGTTTTTTAATTTACTATGCTTAACATAAATTATTTTTAATTTAATATATTTAAAAAATAGTAATTCATACTCCCTTCGTTCCTAAAAGAAGGTCTATTTTAGATTACGATAGTTGATTGATTTTATTTTAAATTCTTCAGCTTTTTAAACAATGACATAAAATTTAAAATAAAAATTACAAGCATATTATTAAAAACTACATAACATATTCTCTTAATTAAGATGTGACAAAATCATACAATATTATTTTAACAAATTAATTACTAATGATATACTCTCTTTGTCTCTTTGAATATTTCTCTACTTTTGATTTTTTGTCAAAACTGATAAATTTTGACTTCAAGTTCAATAAAAATGATACGGAATATTAGATATTTATATAAAAATAGTTTTCTTAAATTTATTATATCAAATATTTTTAAAATATTATTTTATTTAATTAATTTCAAGGAGGAGGGTAAGTAACATTTCATGTGACTATAATCTCAAACTAAGACTACAATTTTGGAATGAGAGTATATTATTAATCCATGTGAAGTATAATATACTCTCATGTCTCTAAAAATTAAGCATAATGTTAGAGTGTCATCCCGCATCGGAAGTTCAAGATCAAAATAATCGGTATATAAGCTCTTGAGTTGAACTAACTAATCGATTGGATAATAAGACACCTGAGTTGAACCACATTAAAAGATTGAATCTAATTGATTAGTTAGTTCAACTCAAGAGCTTATATACTGATTATTTTGATCTTGAACTTCCGATGTGGGATGACACTCTAACACATAAACTAAATAAATAAATATTACTTCCTCCGTCACTAAATAAACTTCCTTTTTTGACTTTTTGAATATTTAAGGGGGATATTTTTGTGTTGACTTTCCAAAAATATCCTTGATGTGATATGTAAAAGTAAGATGTGATAGGTAGATTATTAGTAAAAAGGTATGATGTGATATGTAGGGTAAGAAAAAGTAATAGGTAAAAGGGATTTTTTAAGGGAAAAGAGAAGTTTATTTGGGGACAAAGAAAAAACGAAAAGGAAAGTTTATTTAGGGACGGAGGGAGTATAAAACTTTGATATATAAAAACTAAATAAATTAAATTTATATTATAATTTAATACTCCTTATATTTTGTCACAATTTGTAGTCAATGTTATTTTTGTTACAACTCCGTAATGAGGTAAATTCAATGCAATTGTATGTTTTGCATTGGCCAGGCTCTCAAGAAGAAGCGGCTGAGGCTTATGACGTAGCGGCGATCAAGTTCAGGGGTTTGACGGCGGTGACGAATTTTGAGGTTTCCAGGTACGACGTCGACCGCATAATGGACAGCGCCACGCTTCTCACCGGTGACCAGGCAAGACGGCGAGATCTTACCACCACGAAACCTGGCGGCCACGGCGGTCTGGCGGCCGGGTTCGATTATACGATGATGTTGGCGGATGCTTCTTCTTCATTGGTGAATAGCGTCCAGAGCTCTAGAGAAGGCAGCCCGGACTTGAACGCCACCCCTCCGGCGAACTTTCGGTCGCCGGCGTCGGAGTTTTACGAGATCCCAGCGGCGATGACGGGTTGCAGTGGGGGTAATAATAATGCGAATTATTGGGTTGCGGCGCAGATGAGGTCTCACGTGCCTGTCTTTGCTGCATGGACAGATCTGATAATGCGACCTAGCTTAGCTTAGCTTATAGGGAGCAATTATAAATTTCACATGATATGAATGAAAACTCGTTTAATTCGTCGTAAATGATAATTAATTCTCTCAAGCATTATGATTATTTCCCATGAGGAACTACCGGCCGATTACTGACTAGGCTAAACTAAAAATCCATTATTGTCAAATTTTAATTTGTTTTTGAGTTTTCTAAAGTTATAAGTATTTCTTAAACTCTTGATAAAGGACATATAGTTTTGCCTCGAAATTTTAAAATTGCACCATTATTTCTTATACTCCGTACTAAACTTTTTATATACTCCCTCCGTCCCCCTAAGATGTTCTCATTTTGACTTTTGGTGGTTTTTAAGGAGAGTTGAAAAAAGGTGAAAGTTTACCATAATATCCTTAATGAAAATGGGTGGAGAATTGAATGAGGTAGGTGAGGTGTAATAAATAAAGTAAGTGGGGGTAGTTGTGGTATTTTAATTGTTAAAAAATGAAATGAAAAGATCTATTGTGGACAAAGAAAAAGGGCTATTGGAAAGATCTATGGGGACGGAGGGAGTATATTGCATGGTTTCCTACTCCAAATTTTTAAAGTGCATCATTAGTGTTACTATCTAGCTTCTTTATGTTGATCCGAAAATGATATCATCAACATATATCTGTGCTACAAGGATATCATTATTGTATCTGATGTAGAACATTGTGTTGTCAGCTCCACCTCTAGCATAGCCTTGGGCAACCAGATAAGATGTTAACCTCTCGTACCAGGCTCTTGGAGCCTGTTTTAGGCCGTAGAGTGCATTTCGCAGTTTGTACACATGTGTTGGATGCATTGTGTCTTCAAATCCCTTTGGCTGTGACACATAAACCTCCTCTTTGAGATACCCATTTAAGAAGGCTGTCCTTACATCCATCTGATATAACTTCATATTCCATGCACAAGCCATACTGATAAGTATTCGGATAGACTCCAGTCTGGCTACAGGTGCAAAAGTCTCTTCAAAATCGACCCCTTCCACTTGAGTATAGCCTTGTGCCACTAGTCTGGCTTTGTTGCGAATTACTTTGCCATCTTCATCAGTCTTGTTTCGATAAATCCATTTTGTACCAATGATGTTTACGCCCTCCGGTTTTGGCACCAATTCCCATACCTGATTTCGTTCAAACTGCCCCAGCTCTTCTTGCATGGCATTTATCCAGGCTTCATCTGTCAATGTCTCCTTCACATTTTTTGGTTCAATTGAGGAAGTATAGAACGCATTGATCATTTCAACAAAATCAATCTTCTTTTTCCGGGTGTGCATGCCTTCTTGTGGATCTCCGATGATATTTTCAATGGGATGGCTTTTCTGGATATGTGTGGGCACTCTAAGTTCTTCAGGTGAACTTGTTTGATGCTCTATGTTTCTTTGCTCCTCAGAATCTGATTGTGTAGTGATATCTTCCACCTGCTGTTCAGTAAGTGTTTCATCATCTTTTCTGTCATTCAGATTTCTAGATATGGTCATGTCATCTACAATGACATTAATTGACTCCATTATTGCTCTGGTGCGTTTGTTGTAAACTCTGAATGCCTTACTGTTCGGTGAGTATCCTACGAATATGGCTTCATCACTCTTAGCATCAAACTTACTCCTGTGCTCTCGATCCCGAAGTACATAGCATTTTGCTCCAAAGATGTGAAAATGTGCAACATTTGGTGTCCTTCCTTTCCATAGTTCATATGGTGTTGCTTGTGTTCCACTCCTTATATAGACACGGTTTATTGTGTAGCATGCTGTGTGAACAGGTTCAGCCCATAGACTTTCAGGTAATTGTTGCGTGTGAAGCATCGTTCTGGCCATCTCTTGAACATGTCTGTTTTTCCGTTCTGCTACTCCATTTTGCTGTGGAGTTTTTGGCGCTGAAAACTCATGAGCGATGCCTTGACTGTCACAGTATTCACTGAAAGGTTGGCTGTCAAACTCTCCTCCGTGATCACTTCTGACTCGTATCACCCGCTTTATTTTCGACTGCTTTTCATTTTGTATTTTGTTGCAGAGTGAGATAAAAGCTTCCAGTGCATCATCCTTATGTTTCAAGAAGCTCACCCATGTGTATCTGGTAAGATCATCAACCACCATGAGCACGAATCTCTTACCTCCCATGCTTTCGGTTTTCATAGGACCAAACAGATCTATATGCAACAACTCCAGTGGATACTTTGTTGATTGAAAGGTTTTAACAGGGTGAGGTTTCCGTATCTGTTTCCCTTTTTGGCACGGTCCGCAAACTTCTTCCTCTGTTTTGATTATCTTTGGTAATCCTCTGACTGCTCCTGAATTTGATAGCGTGACCAGGTCTTTGTAGTTGAGATGCCCAAGACGATAGTGCCAGAGCTTTGCATCCTTTTCACTTGCAGAGAAGCACAATACATTTGGTGTTACTTTGTAACAGTTATCTGCAGTTCTATCACCTTCAAGCACAACCTGCTTGCTCTTATCTCTCACCTTACATTTTTGCTGTGTGAAAACTGCTTCGAGTCCTTGATCACATATCTGACTAATGCTTAGCAGATTCACCTGTAATCCTTGAACTAGCCACACATTTTTAATAGGTGGCAGTCCTGTTACGTTGAGTGTACCGCTGCCTACTATTTTACCTTGTGCTCCACCACCAAATCTGACATTTCCTTGTTCATTGGGTTTCAGATCCAAAAGATTTTCTTTGTCACCTGTCATATGATGAGAACAACCACTATCAAGAAGCCACTGATCTGGAGTAACCCTATAACAAGTATTTGCGACCATGGCATATTGTTTGGGTATCCAAATCTGTTTGAATTTCTTCTTTGAAGTGACCTGCTGACTCCATTCCTTGATGCACTGACGTTTTATGTGTCCCCATTCTCTACATCTGTAGCATCTGTAGGAGGTGTAGTGATCGTTATGAGTGCCATTCAGAAGACTTCTTTTGCCTTGGTATTCCGGAGGTGCTCTCTCAAGTGCTTTGACAAACTTGATCTCTTGAGATTTTGAGGTACTTCCTGTGTTGGTAAAACCAATACATGTCATATCTCCTGGAGGCTTTGCCATAAGTGAATGATGATCCAGCACCTCAGCTCCTGCCACCTTAATCCACTTCTGATAGGACTTCAGTTGATTAATTTCATAGCGCAAGTTTGAGTTTTCTCCTTCCAGTTTGGTGATCTTGTGCTTTGATTCTTCAATCTTCTGCTTAAGTGCCTCCATTTCAGAGAGTAACCTGTTTTTGTCTGCCACATTCCGTTTGTTCACCATCAGCAGTTCTGCCCACTTCTCTTGTAGATCTTCAAGTTGTTCAGCAAGACTGTCTTCCAAATCTGAGTTTTCACATGCAATGAAAGCACAATTTTGCTCACTGTGATCCCCAAGCTCATCTACTTCTTCATCACTCCAGGTTGCGGTAAATGCCTGTCTCTTTTTCTTCAGGTTGTTTGCGCATTCAGACTGAATATGCCCATATCCACCGCACTCAAAGCATTGTGGTCCCTTTTTCTTCACGGAAGTAACATTGTCTGGATATTTAACTTCTCTGGGCTTGGTATCTTTCTGAAAATGTCCCTTTGATGTTCCCTCCATTCGTTGATTTCCTTTCTTCTGCATCCATTGTTTTTTGAACTGGCGTGTGAAGAGTGACAGTTGTTCCTGAAAGTCTTCATCTAGTGACAGATCATGTTCACTGTCATCTTCTGCCTCTGTGATGGAGAAAGCAATTTGTTTATCTGGATTTCGACGCTTAATGTCTTCCATCATGTCAAGTTCAATTGACTCCAGTATTCCCATGAGTGCATCAAGAGTCATATTTTTAATGTTGTGAGACCTTCTGATTGCTTTGACATCCATGTCATATTCTTTTGGCAATGATCGCAATACCTTGAGTACCAGCTTGTTTTCAGGAATGGATTCATTTAGACGTGCAGCCTGATTTGTGATATCTCTCACTCTACCATAAAATTCTGTTATTTTCTCTTTATCATCCATGCGTAAATTCTCGTATTGTGTCATGAGAATTTGATACTTGGCTGTTTTTACTTCCTCATCTCCTTCATGAGTAACTTCGAGAATATCCCAAGCTTCCTTGGCATTGTCACAGTTTGAGATAAGTTTGTACTGAGTAGAGTCAACTGCTCCGAAAATTGCATTCAAGGCTTTGTCGTTGAACTCTGCTGCAATGGCTTCTGTTCTGCTGTACTCTTCAAACGGCTTGATAGTTGATGTGGTCAGATCTTCTGAGTATTTTCGTGGTTCCGTCCAACCTGTCTCCACGCTTCTCCATACACCACCTCCCAGAGATTTAAGAAAAGCTCTCATTCGGCCTTTCCAAAAATTATAGTTATGTCCACGTAGCAGTGGTGGCCTTTGAACATTTGCACCCTCTTCCATATCTCCCATGATGTGATCAACAGCTAGTGACTTAAGCTGTTCCGGCTCCGATACCAATTGAAATTTCTAAGATGCATATCACCTGTAAATACCTAGAAGCAGATCTCACAGAACCTCACAGGCAGTTACACACGTTTCAACCAATGACAGAGAATATGCTAAAACACTAAGTCAAACACACACAGAGAATAAAGCAGTAAACGACACAAATTTGTTAAAGCAGTTCGGAGCAAATTCTCCTACGTCTGCGAGGCCCACGTCCGTGTAACAGCCCTCCACTAGATCATAGTAAAGTTTATACAGATCAACAACAATATGTCTGATAAGGTTTTGACTGAATAAGCTTACTATAGACCTCGAGTGATCAACTCTGTTGCACTCGTCTCCCTGGCTTGTTACACCCTCTCTAGGTATCTTCCAAGGACGTGTTGAACAGCCTTATATCCAGGTCAACTCAGTACTCAACTCCTGGAAGTTCTTGCCGATACATAACCATGAATCATATGCAGATTGTAGAGGAATCAGATGATCAATATCATGATATGTATCACACACGCTAGGATTATGAATTTTGCGTGAGCTGGTGTATCCTCTCTCACTTTTTCTCTCTTTCTCCACTTGAGGCCTCGATATGTGTTTTTATATATATCCGCAAACCCTGACCTTCTGGGAATAGACCTCTCTTATGCGCTACAGTCCAAGATCCGTAAACCACGGTGGTTCAGCGAGTTTCTTCAAATTTCACAGAGTCGTGTAGTGCAGGAAGTTTCGTGTAGTGCAGGAAGTTTGTCGCCAATCCATCTCTAGTTGAGTCCTCGTCTTGTAGTCGTGTAGTGTCCTTGTTACTCCAGGTGTGTAATGCGTACAAGATGGATGACCAATGCTATAACACCTACAAAGACACTGAACTACCCTAGTGCTTGTGCGTTGTCAAAAATACTGCCAACAATTAACAACATCTAACAAGAGATTACACAATGACGTCCCTAACAGTGTAGAGACTTATTGAGTAATAAAATAATAGTATGACTATAAGTGAATCTGGATGGCATTCGTATTTTGTAGTTATCAGGTCGAACATAACAATGATCTGGACATATGTTGAATGGGTCTTCTTTATTCAACAATGTGTGCACTGCATCAGTAGTCGTGTAACTAATAAGTATTTTCAGTGATATCAAAAAATAAAAGTTTGAAGCTGTAACTAATAAGTATTTTCAGTGATATCAAAAAATAAAAGTTTGAAGCTCCAGTTTAAAGATTAAGTATTTTCAGTGATACTGGGGCGTAAGTTAAAAGGATGGTTAAAATTGATATGACATAAAAAGAAGATTTGATGCTACACTTTAATTTGAAGCCTTAGTATTTAGAGTGCCCTTACCTAGAGGGATGAGTCACATAGAGTATGTTTGTGGCAAATTCTATGGTAGACCTAAGGTCTGATATGGATCCACATATAAACAAAATAAGTATTTTCTTATCACTTAAATAAGTATCTATTTATTCTTTAAATTAATAAAAAAAAGATTTTTTATACAAGAAGTTCTATAAAAACAATATACACTCGAGGTGTACCAGAGAAGCACTCCATCATGTACGTACATTAGGTCATTTAGGTGTATCCACCTAATTGCCTTCGGCTCTTAAGCCTTAGCATGTACTTACATAAGTCTTTCTCTCCAACATCATCATTGCCATATTCTTTTACTCACAAGCTTTCTCTAAAAGAAAAGAAAAAAAAAAGTTGATGGATGAAAACATGCTTGCCATTTTTTCAAAAAGCTACCAGGGGCCGGGGTACATACACATTAAACTACTCCGTACTAGATTATTTGCCTTAGATCGGCGGATCTCATATCCCTTTCTATCCATCTAGTTCCATTATTTTAACGATGTAGGATCTGTTCTTAATAATTGAAAAAAAGAGCGGGATCTTAGAAAAAATTGGAAGGAATTATAAAAATTAAAAGAAATTAGAAGAAATTAGAAAGATTGGAATAAACCGGAAGGACTAGAAAAACTATAAAAAATAGAAAATCTAAAAATCATTTAAGTTTATTTTTTATTCTATTCTCATTTGAATTGTTGTTATAATTTATTATCATCATCATCATCATCATCATCATCATCATCATCATCATCATCATCATCATCATCATCATCATCATCATTATTATTATTATTATTATTATTATTATTATTATTTTATTCATAATCACGTTATCTTAATCAATGTCTTTAAGGTAAAAAAGTATCGTCATTTTTCCTACACAAAAATCTACTTTCAAAAATATTTATTTAATTAGAATATGAAGTTAGCATAAATATGAAAATGTTAAATTTTAAAAAGTTATTATGGTTACGTTTTTCCTCAATTTATTTATGCAGTATTTATTATAAAATAATATATTTGTAATTATACTTTATATATTATAAGATTTTATTTTAAATATCAGACCTGTCATATAATGTGATCAAACCTAATATTTTATTTCATGATAGACATTGAAACTCTTATTTTGGGAATAAAAACATAGAACTCGTAATTTGGTATATTTTTATGTTTTACTCCTTGTTTAGTCTTTTTCTCTAAAATATTCTAACTTTCAAAAATTTTATAAAAATTTGAAAAATATCTTCCCCTTATATATCAATTTAGAAGAGTGTGAAGCATAAAAATGGTGACATGAAAAAAATAAAAAAAATGAAATAATTTATAAACAATAGTTATGAATATAATAGTTGTAATAATAATAATATATAATAATAACTATAATGAAGATAATACTAATAATAATAATACTAATTATTATTATTATTATGACAATAATGATGATGATGATAATCACATTAAAAATATATCATTTTTAAAGTAATTGTTTGGGAGTAGAAAGAAATTGAAGAAAATGAGAATAGTTGGAAAAAATAGAAGAAACTGGAAAGTATTGAAAAAACTGAAAGCCAAGAATTTAAACTCTAAAGAATAGGTTATTAGAGCATCTTCTTTGAATTAGAAAAGAAGAGTTAATTGTTTGAAAAAACCTAAGAAAAAAAAAAGAACAATTTGAAAAAATAGGGAGAAGTTAGAAAAATGCAAAAAACTATAATGAGTTAAAAGAAATGAGAAAGAATACATTTACAAAAAAGAAATGAGTACGAAGAAACTGAAAAGTATTGAAAATTGTAAAGAATAATGAAAAATGTTAAAATATATTTTGAAATTTCATTTTTTTTCTTAAAATAACTTATGCTTTATTTATTTCAATTTCTTATCTCTTTTTATTTTTTCCTTTGTCACAATATTGTTGTTTTAAGTAATATGTATGATAATATTTTTGTAATTCTCACTCGTTTCTACTCTTTTTACAATTTTTTAACATCAATATCAATATTATGATTATTCATTTCATAATTAGCTTATTATCACCTTGCAAATTAAAAATGATTCTATGAAATGTGTCTTGCGAAAAAACATTCGGTAGCATTACAATAGAATTATTGATTTTGAATGTTTATTCAAATAGTAAATATTTTGAATGATTGAATGTTAAATTATTGAATATTACGGAGTACTACTTATCTTTAAAAATTGCATCCGAGAGAATTTATGCTTTTAAAAAAATCAATTTAAAACATATTTTGAATGTACATTCAAATACTAAAAAATTTTATTTTCTTTTATATAAGGTATGAGCTATAAATATTGATAAATGGAATCACAACTTAAGATACAGGACCCTATCACTCTTATTTGCTGGATGTGCCTCTGCCCCATCCGATTCCACCCCTTGCCTAGCTCTCTACTCTATCAGTTTACTGCCTGGCAACTAGTGATGGCAGCGAGTCGATTTTGGTCGGGTTCTAGTATATCAAAATCTGACCCGGCTTAGGTGTGGGACTTGGAGGAATCCCAACACGACTTAGGTCGAGTTTGGTTTATTTTTGTCGGATCGAGTTTGGAGATTTATTTTTTTATTCGAATTCGGTTTAAGATTCGATCGGGTTGATCAATAACGGTCAATTTCAAATTAAATACTAATAAATGTATTCATGATTAAATTAAGATTGAAATACATAAAAGAAAAAATTAAAATTTTAACGATGAAATAAAAGGTAAGATATTAGTAAAAATAATTATGACTGAATGACTTTTAAAAAATTAAATAGTAAATTTTTAACTTATAATCTAATGAGTACAAAGAAAATCAATTAGGGATGTCACAATATTTTTCCACGATAGAAGGTTTTTTAAAGCTTATTTGTAGTCAGGTTCAGGTCGGGTGGATCAAATATAATGACAAAAATCTATCCCGACAAAGGTCGGGTTCGATTTAAATTTTTTGGTTGGATTCAGATGTTTAAGTTTTCAATTCGAATTCGGATATTATAAGCTTCAGTCGAGTCGGTAAAGGTCGGATTCGAGTAGAATTCCAATCTTTATTGGCAACTACTCTTGTCCTAAAACCTTTCCGATTTTGATTTTTGAGTCAAACAGTGACACCTTTTGACCATAAACTGTGAGAATGTATATTTAATTATAATATAAATTCTATATAATTGGGATCAATTAGAATATAGTTTTGATATATCAAATTTTTAAATTATTTATTTACTTATATTTTTTTTAATTTATGATAAAAAATGTCAGTGTTTAACCAAAAAAGTCAAAACAGGAAAGACTTTTAGAACCAGAATTAAGGACTATATTATTTTATGAATTGAGTAATAAAATAGAAAAAGAAAATGATTAAGATTTGACCCAGTGAATTGTAATTAGACAACTTAATTTGGAATACAAAGTATGTTATTTTATCAAATGACTAACAAAAATAGAAAAGCAAATGAAATTTAATCGTGAAAATAATAAACAAGTAACTTAAATTGGAACGAAAAGACTACATGTAAACGGGTAGAGTTTATTGCAACAAAACCCTCTGTAGTTTAGTAAATGTGCACCGTTATCCTTTATGGTTTTAAAGATTACGTTGTTTCTCCTCATGGTTCTGGTATAAGAAATCACCCTACATAGCACTCTAACTCACCCTAAATTACGCATTTAGCACTACTCATTGTTTTTAACAAACTTAGCAATTTATGGTGTCAATCCCTTCATATCATACCCTTTACCCCTTTTTCTGTTTTTTTCATTAAAAATTACGGCATTCAACTCCAATCTCTCCTTCTGTTCTCCCGCACACTATTGAACTCCACGGTCTCTCCTTCCGTTCGCTGGCGATGATGCGTCCTTAGTCCTTCGCCCATGATTCCTTGGCCGATCAGCAGCGACAATCATCAGCAACGGCAATCTTTGATGTCGCTAATCATTTTATCTTCTCCTTCAATTTTAAATTTTCATTCCTTCATCCTTTTATTCGGATTTCCCTGTATTTTTAGTATTAATTATTGTGTTTTCTTCATATTGAAGATTAGATATATGTTGTGAAATCAATTTTGAAATATTAAGTATTTGTCCCTTTTGAAAAATTAGGTTTTTTGAAAGGCATTGTGATTTTGGCAGTGTGAAGATTATGGGTTATGGTGTGGACAATGTGAACATTAAATGTTAAAATTTTGTCTTGCATCCTTTTATTCGGATTTCGCTGTATTTTTAGTTTTAATTATTGTGTTTTGTGGCAGTGTAGATATATTGTGACAGTGTATATATTGTGGCAGTGTATATACTTTTATGGAATAAGAAAAATTAAAGCATGAAGAAAATCTTTTGCACATTAAAACCAAAAAATGCTATTAATATATACTACCTCCGTCCCGCTATATTCGTCCACTTTTGACTTTTGGAACTGTTCATCTAAGCACTTTGACTCATCAAATTCTCTCAATGTGTAAGCCTAAATATAGTCATGTGTAATCTTGTTTGATTTGTCTTAACATATAGATTATTAATATATAATTTCTATAGTTTTTTAATATACAAATTACAAGATAAAATGGATTAAAGAAGTATATTGGATAGTGTGTAAAAATGAAAATGGACAAATACTCTGAGACGGAGGGAGTTTTTAACTACTCGTATATACTAAAAATATGTTACTCATTATTCTTTTGGTCACGACATTCAAAGATATAAAAACTTTTTTAGATGAAAAAACAAAAACATTTAGTTTGATAAATGAAGTGTATTTTAAATTTTTTTATTTCATTTTTTATTTCAAACACAAACATTTTTTTATTGTTAAACGTTTTTTATAAAATGTAGGTTTGAAAAAAAATCATTATTTTACACAAACATTTTTCTTTCTCTTTATGAAAAAAGAAAGGAAAAAAGAAAAACAATAAGGAAAAATGAGGGGGCATTAGCACCCATTTCCAAAATTAATCTCCTTATATTTGAAAGATATTTTTGTCCAAAGCAACATTGGCGCAACACTATCAAAACCATGAGGTAAAACAACGTAAGTTTTAGAATCATGAGAGGTAACGGGCACATTTACTAAACCATAAGGAGTGTTGACGCAATAAAGTCTAAATGGGCATCTTTGACTATGTGTATCGCCTTTTTAATTTTGAGAAACACCCCAACATTCCGCCGGCCTAGCCAGCGCAGATTTAAAAAATGAGCCTACTGGGTCTAAAACCAAATAAAATGGATCATTTTAACAGTGCTGATATGGGACAAGCTGACAAACAGCTAAATGTCATCAGTAATGAAAAACAAAATCAGCTTATAACTAAAATCTTTGGTCAGAGTTTTTGCCAAAAAAACTGGCACAATCAAAACAATGCTAAACTCCCAAAAAAACCAATCATAAGAGAAAAGAGTAGACAGAACCACACAACCACCTATGAGTAACAATATCACACTTACAAAGCTCACCCGCCGCACAAGCACGCAGAATTTACACAATAGGCCTAGAAGAGTATGAGGTCAGCATGATGAATGATTTACACGTTCAGCTGCATATTCCGGTCACGTCGTACCCGCTACTCTATACATTATTTTCCGGCTTCGAAAAGGTTAAATCAGTAACTAGATCTAAAAAAAGCAAAAGAAACATATGAAATCAATACTTTGAATAGAGAATTTATTGCTGGATTTCTTTTGGAGAGATTGCATGCATACCTACTTTCTTGCTATTGTATTATCATCCTCTTCAAGCTTCCCATTTACATCCAAGTGGCCATTGTCATCATTGCTTTCCCCATATTTATCACTGTTTTTAGGCAAAAGTGGCTGCAGAAAATAAATGCTAATAATTATTAGGCCATCCTATTGGTTTACCAGAATACATTTGGTCTCCAGATGAGCAAATGCCAACCGAGAAGAACAGATCAGCAGGAGAAGGCATTAATGTTAGTGCAGCAATACTTACCTGTGTGTTGGATGCAACTGGTTTGATATCAACTGTAGTTACTTCTCGAACTGTAACCATTTTATCTATGAAAACAGTAGTCTCGTCCTCCGTGCAATCTGGGATTCTTTCAAATTCTATATCTGGATCTTCATGAGCTGGTTCATCTGATTCGGTTCCTGGTAAACTAGACACGCAAAGAACATAAATGAAGTAAACAACTAGCATCAAATATTATTATTTTTTTCTTTAGATACGGCTTGGTTAGGTATGACAACAGAGAGAGCAGTGGCACGATCGTAGATACAAGAAGAACAGTTACCAAGGCATTGTAATATCTTGTGGGGGAGATTCAAAACCATTATCCTCTCTTCTCCTTTTGTTGCTCTGTCCCCGATCAAGCAATGTATTGGCACATCGCTTCAGCCATGACAAAGGGGTAGAGATGGGAGAAGAAGAAGGATTTTCCAACTCTCCATTGCTAATGTGTCTGCTGGTGTTGTATTCAGATTGTTGTTGCAAAATTTTCTTCCTTGAATGATTTCGCTCATCCGATTTCACATGAGCCCGGTGTTGTTTCACCGGAATACGGATACGGTCTGGAATGACTTTAATGTCCTCTAACTTCTTTAAGTAATCAATCTGAGACAAAATGTCTTCCCTGTCAGCATGAAGCAGTTCTCTTTGTTTCTCTAACTTCAACCTTTGCACCTCAAGTTGTTTTATAGAATTATCCAACTCCACCCATTCTTTGTTCCTTTCCTCACGATCTGCAATGATCTCTTTCCTTTCGGCGCCAAGCCTTTCCATTTCTTGTTGAGCATATTCCATCTCCTTTAAAGCGGTCTCTCTTAAGGATGCAATGGACTCAAGCTCTCTCTTCTTTTCTTCCTCAAAAGCCTTCTCTCTTCCCTTAAAGTCACTTTCAATCTCTTCACGTCTCTTCTCAACACAGTTCTCTAGTTCCTTCTTCCTCATCTCAAATTCCAGCAAGAAGCTTGTGCGTTCTTTCTGGATCTTTCCAAACCATTCCTCACGTTCATGCTCAACTTCCCGATTGAACACTTCACGATCATGAGAAAGTGCTTCCAGATCATGTTTGTATTGCTCTTGGATTGCACTCTTCTCTGCTTTCAGAGCATCTCGCTCCTCTTTAAGCAGCATAGAAATGGCTAACCTCTCTGCAGCAATATGCTCTTCTTCCTTCTGCAGTTCAGCTCTTTTTTCATCAATACACTCCCATTCTGCCTCAAACTTAGCCTTCTCCGCTTTCAGTTGTTCCTCCATGTCCTCAAGCTTCGACTTCTGAGCCCTAATCGCATCAATCTCTTCTTTCAATCGCATTTCTAGACTCATGAGTTCTTTTGTTTCACTTTTCATCGTCTCCACTTTCTCTTCCTCCTGATAAATATATTCCTTTTTCTGCTCAAGTTCATCCAGAGACCTTTGGAGATCACTCTTTATACGCTCAATCTCTTGCTTATCATGCTGCATGCGACTCATCACAGATTCTGTTGATCTTTCATAATCTGTAAGATTTTTTTCCTTCTCATCCAGAAATTGCATTCTTTCATCCATTTCCCTCTCCTTTTCTGCTAGTCGTCTGAACTGCATATCTATATCATGCTCCTTGTCAGCAATCAGGTCTTCTCGCTGCTTGATATCCATTTCTTTCAACTCCCAAGCCCGCTTCATGACCTCCAACTCCTCTTCCATCTTTTTTCTTTTCATCTCTAACTCTGCCTCCACTGCGTACTTCTTTGTAACCAAAGCAGCTTCCTTATTAGCAATTACTTTTTTGACACCATCCTGCCAGGATTCATCATGTGTAAATACAATCTGATGATTGCATCAAGAACAAGCAATTAAAATGAGGTGAGCCAAATACTTACAAACTCTCTGCTTTCAATCTTTCTCTGTAAAAGGAGCAGTGATTCCTCTTTCTGTTTAAGGTCAACCTCTCTTTTAACAGCTTCCTGCAAACATAGAGATTACATTTAACTCTTGCAAGAAGGGAAGAAAGAGCAAAGATGGAGGGTGTGTGGCAGGGTAAATCTCACCTCTTCTCTGTTGGACAAAGATGCGGCCTTTAGTTCCAGGTTGTGTCTTTCCTCATTCAGGGTTTTACGGTCATTTTCCAAGTTCGACTTTGCATCCTCCAGCTCTTTCTCATACTTGCTCAAATCTTGAGATCTATTAAGGATGTGTTCTTCTCTTTGGTTGAGCAACGCCTGCCCATCAAGTACGCTTTGTTGTGTCTGTTGAAGAGCTTTCTGCCTCTCTAACAATGATTGTCTCTCGAGGTCAATCTCACGCTCTTTGGCATCACAACTGAACAAGGAAGATGCAAAAAGAAGCAATTTTTAAGTCCACCATAACATACCCTTAAGAGATCAGACATATGGACATAAAGAAAATTGAATTCAAAAATGGACTCCAATATAGAATGACCAATGGCCTGATCATACAACCATGGAAGAACTAAGGGGCATCTGGTTCAGTTCATATGACATTACTTAGGTAATGTAGTCAAGGTTATGCAACTTAACTTTATTTGGTTTAGGTGGTAATTAGTTTGCCTTCATTTTTGTTTGTATTGTAAGTGCGATATCAGAACCCTTTGGTGGGTGTTTGTGAAACCGAAACAGGGTTCGGATTTAGTATCATTTGATATCAAATGGGAGTGTTTTGATATTTCTTGAATTGGGGAGATATCAAGCCGGGTGTTTTGATATCTCCCTCAACCACAGTCCACCCAACATCATCGGCCACCCCCTGCCACCAACCAAAAACCACCCACCATCACTGTTGCCGGCCACCACCACTACCGTAGTTGAGAGCTACTAACTATCACTAACAACTATCATTTCACATCTCTCCATACACTTCCATTTTAGATTTCAAAATACATATCATATCAACCCTGCTTTGCTTACCGAACCGACCTTTAGACCATTATGAATTTGTCCGTGACAATTTGAAAACACAAGTAGTAACGCCATAATCTACAAACGGAAGGACTTAAGATAATTAAATATTCTTGTTATCCTGCATTCTCATACACACAGTAATCTTATATCGAAGATAATCGCACACTACATGAACTAAACACTCAATAAATGTAAATAATGCAGAAAAACTGGGAGAACAGTAAGGTGCAATAAAAAGGACCAAAATGCATTCCACTACTAAACATTACGAAATCACAGCACAAAAGAATAACAAGCAAAGTTTTTCAGAGAAAAAAAACGTACTCAGACTTGAATGATAAGATCTGTCTTCTTAGGTCATCTTCTCGGTCTTCAACTTCACGCAATTTTCTTTCCGCAGTGCAACGAAATCTTCTGGCTTCTGTTTCCAAGGATTCTGCAGTGTGCAGCTTTAATTCTGCCTCTGTGTATTTCTTTTGAGCATCCTCCATCAAACTTCGAGCTTCTGTCAATTTAGCCTCAGCTGCAACTTTTGCCTCCGCATATTCTGTTCGCATCTCATGTAACGCCTTTTCAATCTGCAAAACAAAAAAAACCTGTGAAAAAAATGAAAGAAACAACTTCCTGTGTGTGTATGTGTATGTGTTAGAGAAGATGAATGAATGAATTATGATCTTACATTAGCTACACATTCTTTCTCAATACCAAGAGCCTTATTCAGATTATCTTCTCGTTTCTTGGCTTCTGCCACGTCCTTCATTCGTGCAGCCTGTTCCCTCTTATACAGTAACTGAGCCGAGTCTGCCGTGGCCACCAGTTCTGCGTATTCTGATTCCCACAGTTTCTGTTCCATGAGAAGCAACCCCATATGATGCTGATGGTCATACAGCTATAGAAACAGATCAGAGAAGAAGCAATTAGAACAAAACCCAAACCTAATTTTAAGAAATAAACTAAAACCCCAAATTTAGAAAGGTTTTTAAAGTTCGAAGATTTTTCTTTTTCCTATTTCGGATTCATCTGAAACCATTGTAAAGAGAGATCACAAAACCAAAGCAACTATTGAATTCGAGTTAATTGAAACACTAATTGCAAAACCCAATTTACATGGTAATTTATTGATTTACCCTTGGAATTTTTCTTTACTGATTAGCAAGAAAATAGCGTAACAATCAATCAGGGAAAATTGGGCAAGTAATAAAATCAAGAAAAAAGAGAACAAAATAGGCGAAGAGAAGTTGAAAAGGAACCGGACAAACCTGAGATTCTAATTTGGCAATATATGCAATTAGAGCGGCCTTGTCGCGGCGTTTGATGGACTCCTCGTCCAGCCCGGCCTCGCGAAGCTTCTTCCAGATCAACTCATCAGTCAACGGCGTAGTCAAAGCCCTAGCTCCGGCGGAAGAACCCGGCGCAGGAGTGACGGGTGTTCCCGGAGTCAAGGCTAAACGGTGGCTCCACGGCTGCGGACTCGCCATCCTCCGCCGATCAACCAAGCCCAAATCCCAAAAGAATTCACAGAACCCAGAGAATTCTTCTTCCAAATCCGATGGTAGCTGCGGGCCCCACCTCTCTCTTCTTCTTATTCCCTTCTTTGCCCTCTCTTTCTCTCTCTACGTCGAAGTGTTTCTGCTGCTCTTTTCCCAGGCTGTGCTTTGATTTAGATATGGAAGTGATCGTTACAGTGCCTGGAGAACGACGACGTTTTTGGAGAAGGAAAGGGAAAGCGAGAACACGGGAAGTAAATCACATTCCATACTTAGGTTATTGAATTTGAAATTTAAATTGTGATTAATTATAGTAAGTAGACCAATCTTCCGCTAGAAGTGTAATAAATACACTGCCAAATTCCAATGCCAATGCCAATTCTCGAAATTTAATTCAATTAAATAATCCCTCCCTCTCTTGTGTAAAAAAAAAAAATACTTCCTACATCCAAATTTTCCTTTATCATTATGAGGTTTGGCCAATTTTTGTTCATTTTGGTTTATTTAATTATAAGTATGAAATTTATGCTCGGATATTATTAAAAAATACATGAAAAATTCTACAAATAAAAAGCAAAGGAAGAATAAAAATAAGCAAACAAAGTTACTTAAATTTAATTTTATAAGAAGTATCTGGGAAGTACCAAATAAGTTTGTCAAAAACAACACCCGAGTTGCAATGTTTCTTTTTATAATTGGTTGTATGATATACTTCATTACGAAGTATTTGATAAACTAATTGAAATCAACCCATTTATTTCTCAAAAGAAAAAAAATCAACCTTATTATTAAATATTAATCGAGTTGTACAAAAAATAAACCCCAATTAATCAACCTCCAAGCATAATGGGTTCTTCCGAAAAAAATCAAGCCTAATGGTGCATGGACGATAGTGAACTTGCTTGGGGATGGCATCAACTATTTGGGTTGGCGATGGATGCTACGATTTCCTATTGGGATGGTGATTGCGATTTTCGATTCCGAAGAAATTCCAAAGAATTTTCGATGACTTATAAGCTGCTTATAAACTTAAAAAAATAAGTAGGTTTTACCTATTTACATTTAAGTCAATTATTTCTGTTTCTTCATTTTAAGCAGATAATTTACAAAACTATTTCTCACTATTTAAAATTAATTCCGCCACCCGCTGCTGGAATCGGCCCGTCCTCCACCGTCGAACGAGTTTGGAGGAAAGTTGGGGGCGGCGTTTGATATTGAAGGAACGATGTTTGGGCCCGAAGGTCGTGTGGGAGACCGCGGAGAACTTGGAGAACGAGTTTGTTGTTCGGAGACGGAGGTGTCCACATCATCCACCCAATCCCCGAGGTTGCGAAGAGTTTGGCAATAGGCGGCCATAGAGAGAGAACTCTTCGTGGTTGTGCGGAATTGGTGCTCTAGTTGCATCGCCCGGGCCGCTTTGTTGTCGTGGAAGAGATTGTAGATTGATTTCCATAATTCCGAGGCTGAATCGGTGGTGGAGAGCACGAGATCGCAAACTTCATCATTCACCGTAGATAAGATCCAACCTTGAATAAGGGCGTCTAGTTGAAACCATTCGGCGTTGTCGGCGCTTGACGGGGACGACTTTCCGGTGAGGAAGTCGTTGAGGGAGAACCGGCGGATGAGGAGGAGAAAGAGCCGGGTCCACTTCTTGTAATTTGGCTCGGAGAAGCTGAGAAGGATCGGCACATAGAGCTTGACGTTTGAAATAGTCGTGAACGCCAAGTGGGGAGTCGGCGAGGATGATGACGTGCCAGTGACGGAGGTTTTCTCAGACATGGTGGCGCGTTGGAGAGGGCCTGCCGAGAGAGAGAATAGCCGTGAGAGAGAGAGAGACCGCCGGGGAGGAGGCGGCGCTGCTGGGGGTGCCGGCAACGTTGGGAAATGTTCGGTCGAGAGGGGAAGAAAGGGTGGCGCTGCTAGGGTTGGCAGCGGCACTAGGTCGAACGATAGAGAGAGAGAGGAGCGAAGGCTCTGATACCATGAAGAAGAATTATTTTCTACGAATAATAACGGAGGACTAAGCCTCGTATAAATAGTACAAGGGAATCCTAACTACGGAAGGAATTCTATACTACCATATAAACAATGATTACATCATTAATATTAAATATATACATACTATATTTAACAATTTAAGTCATTTTACTTTCACGAAAGAATATTTGACTTATAAGTAGCTCATAAGTTAAAAACAAATTATTACCAATACGCCAACAATTCCCATCTTGCTTTCTTCATTGTGCACATCATCCACGCAGCGTTCAGTTCAATTTTTTTGTTTATTATTTATTCTTATTATAATCAAATCAGATAAGATCAGACCAGACCAAATCAAATCAAATCAGATAATATCATATCAGAAATATCTTTCATTATAACTGCGATTAGATCAAATCAAACAAGACCAGATCAGACCAAATCATATCAGATCACACCAGATCATATCTTCAAAAAATTAGATAAGATCAGATCAGGCGAATGGAACGCAGCCTCAATGGCTTCTCACAATTTATAATCTTCTCCAAATTCATCCACCACCATAAATCAATATCACTTTGCTTTCATCCATCTCAAATATAAAACTTCATGTTTCATTTCAACTTAGCATGCAAGAACGCAATTCTTAAGATGCAACCTAGTCCCACACCGAAGAAAGAGGAAAAAGGAAATCAAAAAACAAGTTCAACCAACTCAGCTCATTTGTATGATGCGTGTTTGGAGGTGTGTAAAAACAAATTTGTAAGGATTTGATCTAGAGTGGACAATATGATATTAATGCACAGTTAGGAGTAATGGCACGCGTTGTCCCAACACCAAATACAAAAAATGAAATTGTCTTTTTCTTCTTCTTTTTCGATGTTCAATTTTCATGGTTATATTTCAAGAAGTATCATCCCATGATGATATTTAGGAGTGAGCATATTATCCGAACCGACCGTCCAACCGATGCTTAAAAACTGAACCGCCCGAAATTTTTGGTTTCGGTTAGTAAGGCTCCAGAAATTCGGTTAGTTCGGTTTTCGGGTTGGGTCTTGAATTAGTAAAACCGACTGAAAAACCGAACAAAATCACCCAAATGCCCAAAAGTATTAACTAAAAGGAAAAGCCCAAAAGTACAGAGAGTAAGAGTACGGAGTAATTTCATTTTGCCTTAACCCAACTCGGCAAACCGGCCAAACCCTATTTCATTCTTCATCTTTCGATTCCACTGTCATCTCCGTCACCGACTCGTCGCCGCCATCTCCTCTCTCATCGCCGGCAACCACCAATGTCACGAACGGGACGGAGGCAGTAGATGACGTCGTCAGTAGCCTCGAACTCGTGACGACCATTTCTCTACTCGCGAAGGCAAAAAGGTAATTTTTAATGAATTTTGGGATTATGTCATTATATGGCTGGCAGCCTCGCAGTACCCCTGAGAAATTGCTCTTTTTTTGTGCATTTTGAAGATTGAGTGGTATTAGTTTTTTTTTGGCAGAATCAACCCTCAAACCCAATTCTCAAATGTAAAATTTGCACTAAATAGAACTAAAACATAATGACTTTCCCAATGTAGGACTTAAACTTTTTTATTCCCTAAATAGGACTTAATAATGACCTAGTGGGAAGAATAATGTCCGGTAATGATGGACATTTACTTGAATAATGACTACTTGTTAATGACCAAAAGTCCTACATTGGGAAATAAAAATATATGGTCCTATATTGGGAAAGTCATTATGTTTTAGTCCTATTTAGGTAAATTTCTCCTCTCAAATTATTTTCTTGTAATGGTGATATACAATTCGGTTATAAATAACCGACCGTAACAGTTCGGTTTAATCGGTTTCAGTTTTGTCGGTTATGCAAATATAACGATTTGGTTTCGGTCGGTTTTTATAAACCCAAAAAAAATTCGATTAGTTCGGTTTTGGGCCGAAACCGACCGAACCAACCCGATCCTCAGTCCTATGATATTCAATGAATGCAATTCCATTCATTGCTACAAAGATACATTCTTTCCCCATCTTTGATGAAGTCCACAATTTGATTATTATTTCATACAATTAAATATATTTTTGCTCCCTTTAAAATGAGTGGCTTTTGCTTTTTATTTTCCAATTCTTTTAACTATGTCATCCTTCCAAAATTATGATTTGATTGATTTCTACAGATAGTCTTCCATCCACGGGTCATCTTTTTCAATTTTCTTTCCTCTCATCCACGTCTTCCACGAACAAGCGAAGCGATGAAGGTGACTGACGGTGCGCACGACTCGGGTGGCTGGATAATGCGGCTGGCTGGACTTCGGCGGGACCGTCGCCGGCTTAGGGCTTTAAACCCTAGGCCGAGCTGAGGACGACGACTGAGGGCGCGGACGACGTTGGCCGAGTGTTCATTCCGTCATGGCGCAGAGAAGAAGATTCAGGTCTCTAGGTGCTACTGGATTAATTTATTATTTAAATTTTATTCTCCTTAAAAACATATTTCATATTTTTGATATTTTGATTTCCAATATGATAATTTAGAGGATCCAACATCAAATATTTTCAATATCATGGATTTTATAATCATAAATTTCATAATTCAAATTAATTCTTGGTCTTTTGGGTCTCCACATTTTAAAGGTCTAGGTAAAAATTTTCTTTTAAAATTGTATTTGTATTTCATAGACTCCATGCAAAATTTCATCAGATTTTATACTTTGGTATAGGTTTATTTTTGTACCTATATGTCAATTATTTTTGTACCTATATTTTTGTCCAGTTATTTTGGATTCAATCTCATTGGTTACTCAAACAATTTAAAGCAAGAATAAAATAAGTCATTTTATTTGGTTTAGAAGTACATTGCTTAATCAGTTGTAGTTTCTCTTCTACCCAATTTTATGTTTTTCTAGTAAGGATTTTTTGTCATGGTTACTATTAGACTTCATAAGATACAGGGAGCCTGCAGAATGTTAATTTATAACATCTCTTTTTCTCGGTTAGAGTGTGGTGGGAATAATCGGTTATATGATTTGCAGGATGGGGGGAACAAATGAGTCTTTCATAATCTGGATATTGGCTGTTCAAGTGACTTTATGTTCATCTTCAGCACTTCTTTCCTTTTCTTCTGTTTTTTAGATACTCATCAATTTATTTTACGGTCAAGGAAGTTGTGCACAAGATCAACTTATGGTATTAGAGGTTTCTCTATTTAAAAATTGTGCAAGTGGTTGAAATTAAAGAAATATCTATTTCAAAATTGTTATTTCGTGATTGTGATTTTTTTCATATTTGCTTGCAGGACAGAGATGCCGTGAACTTGGAGAATATGTACTCGGGTCTTCAACATATGTAATTTCATGTGATTCTCCACAAAGTTCTGGTAATTCTTCAAGGTTTAATAATCTTCAATCCTATCATTTTTTAGGAGATGGTTATTGATAAATTGCCTATATATTACAAATAGGAAGAGTTTGATTTATTATTGGGTTAATGTGTTTATTAAGTAAAATGACAAAAAAAATGAAGAGTTGATATGAAGGACTTGTGCCAAATTTGATTTTTTTATATTTCAGTCATCGTATAAGGTGTCTTATAACCTCAATTCAAATTATTAGATTTGATATGAATCCTATATTTCTTTAGATGTTAATGAGACACCTCTCTGATTGTCTTATCAAATGTATAATGGAATTGAACATGAGGGAGCAGGGAAAATTCACAAACTGGAGGGTGATTTGTGTAGGCTGAACTATCATGGTGGCGATTGTGACCATTCTGGCAAGTTATCTTCATCATTGGCTCATCTATACACAATTGTTTAAAGCATGCCAAGAACTTGTACTTTATAATGCCATTTACCTGCAGCTCTGCATAATGCCAAACCTGAAGACCTTCACCAAAAGATGTTTGTTGTTCTCATTTATTGAACACAAGAGTAAGTAGACCCTTATTTCTCTTATATTTCAGGCACCAGTATCATCATTATTATGTCATCTGTAATCCAAATGTATAAAAATCAAAATACTCCGTAGATCTTTATTTTTTGAACTGTCTGCATATAGATTTTCCACGAGAAGAAGCATTTTATTTGTTATTACATTGAAGAGCCAATGAAGAACAGAGTAGAAACTCACAAGTATTTTTACTTACTCTGACAGTGTTTCGAAGTTAACTATATTAGTCTTATCTTTTAAACACAGCCAGAATTATAGTGTATATTACCTTTTCACCAAATTTGTAAAAACTTTCATCATTTGTGTTTAAAAAAAGGTGCTTTCTAAAACTCTAAAAACTATTTGGTCATTGATTTTAAAAAAAACAGCTGAGAAAAAGAACTATAAAAATATTAAGACAGTTTTCCGGAATCAATCACCAAAAAGTGATATGGAGTACACATTTGTGTAAGCTATGTATTTTCTTTAATGGGATCATGCTTAATTCTTGAATTATAATATCCAAAGGTGTTTTTGTTTATGTAGGCAATATTCAGAGGAGCGATGAAAGGGAAGCTGATTGTATTATACTATCATGTTCCCTTCCTCCCAAGAGGATACCAAGGTTTCAGTTGCTGTACAAAGATGTGTAACACTCTGGTAATAGTACTCCATGTGCCAACTTGTAGCACAGTTTGTTTTGTTGCATTTTATTTTGATGACAAACTTAAAGGCTTCCAAATTTATTCTGCTACAAAGATAGGAACGATAGAATCAAACATTGCAAGCACATTAAAGGCTGTCAAATGTATTCAAAATGTTTGTGTCAAAATACAGGCACCCCTTTTCCTTCATGTTTGTTTCAAGATCAGCTGACAGAACACAATTTTATAACATTATTATTTAGCATCTTTAGAGAGATTTTGTGGGGTTGACAGCCCTAGCGTAGGAGAGACCATCCACTCAATCCCCTTTTCGAAAACAGCAGTTGCGACTTGCGCCCATATTTGATCCTGCAGCTCAAAATATGATGAGAGCATATGTAAGGTCGATGAACGAACAAAACTGACTTAAATAGACAGCATGCAGCTGTTTTACTAAAAAAAGTACCTATGCACATTGAGACACCACCAAAGCGATAGTCTTTCCCACAATGCTTCATCTCATGGAGTAATTAGGTAACACATCGTCCGCCTGAAAATTTATGAGATGGATCAGTGTTTTCTCAGGGATAGATATTCTGTTTAGTTATTTGCCTTAACAGCTTCATTGACCGAATAGACCTGTTTTCGATGAAATCTGCCATCTGCCATGATTAATGATATGTACTGTGAAATTGACTGACTGAAGCAAGGGCAGTATTTTAGTTTTATTTTCAGATAATATATTGAGTGGTTTTATGGTACATACATCTTTTTTATAACATGTTTACTGTCAACTAGATGTCTATGCTGCAAGAGAGAAGAACGACATCTATATGCCTTGAGACAAATACCTCCACGAGGAGGCTCAGAAGAAGGTTACCGGGTATCTTTTCATTTCCATGTTCAAGTTCATCCTTGATCCATCTAACTTTTTTTTGACTTAAAAAGGTATGATGTGCATACCTTTTTCTTCAGCTTCCATGTTCTAGTTATTTTTTGACATGAAATAACTGGGAGAAGTAGGACGAAACTGGAAGGATGGAAAACATGGCAAGGAATATGAAAAAACTGAGAAAAGTAGAAGTTTAGAGTTTAAGTTCAAAAGAGCATGAGCATGTTCTTTAGAGCTTAAACTCTTAACTTCCAGTTTTTTACAGTTTTTTTTGTTAGAATAATAGACCAACGCTAGAGGGGGGGTGAATAGCGTTTGATCGGAGAAATCGCAGGAATTAAAAAATTAAAAGAGAAGTAAAGAGAAGAGTAAAAGGCACACCGAATTTTACCCTGGTTCACCACAACTTGTGGCTAATCCAGCCTCCCGAGAGACTCTCTCGAGCTACACTACTATCTCGTTAAGCTTACGGGTGCTTAACAAACCGTTACAACTTGAGAGTTCGAGTCACACGAACCTCAACGAATCCTTCAAAGGAAACA